>VZUI01073016.1:0-418316 GCA_013401135.1 Cettia cetti
GCACGGCGCGGCTCCTCCGCTGCCGATGGCCGCCGGCCGCCACCACCGAGCCCGTCCGGGGGAAACCGCGCCGCCGCCGGCCGGCCCGACACGGCGGGCGGGGGAGTCGAGCGGCCCTACTCCCCCCTGTGGTACTTGATGGTAGCGGCCCGCGGTACGGCGTCCCCAGCGGCCCAAGAGAGCGCGCGCGCTCGCGCGCGGGGGGGCGGGCTCGCGGCGGCGCTGGGCGCGCGGCGCGGTGAGTGGCAGCCGGGGCGCCCCGAGCGCTGAGGCGGCACCGCGACCGCCCCCGCGCCGCCTCCTCCCGCCGCGCCCGGGCGGGCACTTGTTGCATTGCGAGAGGGCTTCGGCAGCGGGCGGACTTCTCATCCCGTCCTGGCTGAGGTACCGCAGCGGGAAGCGCAACTGGTGGCTGCGGCGCGGCAGCTGCCCGCCCGGTCCGGCGGCGGGGTGAAGGGTGGGCATGCCGGCGGGCAGGGCTGAGGGATGAGCCGGGGCGTCCCGCGGCAGCCCCGCGCTCCGCTGCGCCGCGGGCAGGAGCGCCGGCGCGGTGTGTCCTTCGCTCCCCCGGGGCAGGGGAACGGGGGGCCGTGGGAGCCACCGCTGTCGCCGTGTCGCGACCCTGTCAGCGCAGCGTCGCGGCGTCGCTCGGGGCTGTTCGCCCGGGGTTCGGCGGCTCCCTCGGGAGGGAGGCGGCGGCGCAGCCCGGCGCGCAGCCCGCTCCCGGCGCCGCGGGGCTGTTCCGCGGCTCCGCACAGCCCGGACAGGCGATGTCTCTCTCGTGGCACTCGCCCTCGAGCCCCGGCCAAGTTGCGGGCGCTGCGGGTCTGCCGAGAGTTTCCAAACTCCGGGGCCAGCTGGGATGCGGCACCGTCCCGTTAACTCGCGATGCTGCTCCGCCCTGCTGTGACCTGTGCGTGGCTGAGTTCCCTGAGGTGTGCGCTGCTCCCGGGTACCGCCTGCTGTCGCGGCGGTGCCCGCACCGAGGGCAGCCTTTCGGGGGGCAGTCGGTGGCTGGCTGCGGGCAGCGCGGCCGGTCCCGCCGGGGAGGTCTGGTGGCAGAGGATAATGCATCTTGAAACTGCTTTACTCGTATTTCATTAATCTAAGGATTGGGGAAGCATTAGGCACGGGCTGTGTGTACTTAGCGCAGGGAAGCGTGCTGTGATGGGCATAAACTTTGGGGACAGGCAACGCTCTTCTGGAGACTCCGGGATGAAGCATTACTCTGTCAGTTCTTATTGCTCTCTCGCTTCAGCGTTAGCGTTATGCTGATTGTCCTTGGGAGAGCAGAATTTCTCCCAAAGTGTTGTTATTTTCTTGCTAAAGTATCTGTGAATTGATACAGTGCGCAGCGCAGAGCCATTAATGTCAGGCATATAAATAATTGTGTCTTAATGCACAGCTTATGCTAATACGTCTTTTGTGACTATTTTTTGAACGACTGGGTTATTGACCCTCTGCACAGAAATGCCAGACCTAACACAAACGGTAAAAGAGCAAATAGTTTTGTTTTAATAAATAAGGGCTTGAGGTTGAAAGCATTTTTACAATTCTATTGCTAGTGAAAAGACAGTAATTTTTGCAGTCCCAGGAATAATTATGCACAGTTGTGAATGGAGCGAATTGACTTGGCATGGAGGGTAGACGAACCTCCTGCGATCTCTAGATTATGATCATTATTGTTATTGTAAGCCAGTGGGAACCAAACTGTGTCTTTCCTTTTTATCCTTTGATTTCTTTCTTTTTTTTGGGGGCTGGAGGGGGTGGGGAGTTGAGAATTTGAAGATTGTGCTTTGATGCATTTTCAGCACCAGGGCTCCAAAGTAATTTTCTTACTGAACTGTGTGGTAAAAGGCATTTGTGTTTGGAGATGGAAATTTGCAATTGAGAGTGAGAAAGAGGAGCTGGAGCTGGGCTTCATAGCTAAGCCACATCATTAGATATAGGTTAGCATTGTATAGCTGCCTTGTGCTTGCTTATTTCTTAAAAACAAAACTGAACTTTAACTTTTGGACCTAGTTCACATATCTGACTTTGCTTAGTGTCCTTTTTTCAAAGAAAAATGTTCTTGGCTTGTTCGCACACCATTAGTTTAACTTTGTCATGTCTTTTCTGGGTAACCTGCTTTGGCTGGGTGATGGACCTAATGAACTAATAGATCTTTCATGGCTGTAGCTGCTTTGATCCTAGAAATTGTAAAGATTTTTATGAACTATGACCTGGAGAGACTGCTATGTACTGAAAACATTCTCTGCTTAACTTCATATATCCTCTGCTTAATCTGACCGTGTGCCAAACTGCAGAAGTCTGTTTAGAAGAGCTGTGGGGGAATGTGCACACATGTGACTGTTTGGGAATTAGTCAGTGTTTTATGGGCTGTAGCTCAGGCTGATTAGGAAGAGTGGAGCTTGAGCCATTTGGGCATTGCCAGCTTTCTGCTCTTGTTCAGGTGAGCTGGGTACTGACAACTCAGCTGTTGGTGTTTAGTGAAATCTGATCTCTTCAACAGTCCTCTTCAAAAGGGCGGAAAGAATTCAAGAATTGGGTCTCTTTAAGAATCCTTTGAAGAAGAATTGCAAGAATTCAGTTCCTAGAAGTGCAACTCTTTCTCGCAGTAAGCTCTTAACCACATTTCTAGTCTCTTGCCACCTTCAATAAGCAGCAGTCCTCAAACTGCTGATTCTTTGGGCCTTCAGGCAGCCTGCTGGTCAGAAAACCCATTGGAGTCCTCATCAGCATTAAGCAGAAGAGACTGCCCTAGAATTAATTGAGTTGAGGAAAGCTTGAGAACTGTGGGCTGCTTTCTTGATGTGCAGCTGGAGCAGCTCCTGTCACGTGTGGATTTGTTGTGAGGCAGTGCAGATAGCACACCCGCCTTCTTCCTGTGATCTGAACAACTTCTGAAAGCTGACAGTGTTCTGACCCACTGTCACTGTTGGGATGAGGCTCCTTCTTGGCATTTTTTTGTGGAATTAGATCTATAAAATGCAGCTAGGCATCACTGCTCCATGGCATTGTTAGTGATGTGTACTGAAATCCTAGGCTGATGATTAAGGAGTAGATCCTGCTTCCTGTTCTCCCATCCACAAAATGCAAGGGAAAATATTGCTGCTTGTTTAAAAAACAAACAGAAATGAAGCCAGTTAAGTGACCTGACTGAACTACTCCTAAAATACTTCTATAGCTGGAGTGGCCATATGACCTCCTGCAGCTCATGCTGGCAGATTGTGTCTTTTCTGACCTTGTCTCTGTAATTAGGGCTGGAGGAAAGACTTGTGAGATCTCTGCACTTGCACTGGTAGCAGGAGAAACTGGTAGCTAAAAAGTATTTTTTACTTTGTTGGCTGCAGTAGATCAGGTTTAGGTGTGCACCCTCACCAATCTGGAGTATTTTTACCTTTCACTGCTTTTCACCTCCTGTCATTGTTCCCCTCATTCTGACTTTGCTTATTCTGTTTACATCTAGTTAATGACCAGAACTAAAGATGTGGGTCTTTTAAGATCTGATTTGCCAGTTGTATTCATGGGTAGTGAGTTGTTATTTAAATATAGGACTTTTTAGGAGAACTTTTCTGTGAAGGATTGTTTTAGTATTGTTGATCATGATGCAGACTTCCGTAAAACTGTGGGTAGCTCTGTTGGCCCTGCTTGGAGTTAAAAGCTCTCTTCCCTTTTGTGCCCTGTGGTCATTTAGAGAAAGAATGTTAACAATTTTCTCTCCATCTCCAACTAACACTCAGAATACTGTGCAGAATGGTAGAAGTATCATATTCAGTGTGTTACTCCTCGGGTCCCAACGAGGCAAGAGAAGGAAGAATTCTAAAAGGAAGAGACTCACATGAATTGTGAAATGAGTGGTTAAATGGGACATTAGTCAGGAACTGAAATGTGACATGGAAAGTTTAACGTATATAAATAATTTATATAGTAGTAGAGAGTCAGAGCAAGAGGGAAAGATGCAGAGACAAACAAACAAACATGCAAGATGAAGCTTGGCTGTGATTTTTTTCAGGCACATTTTCCACTCCAAGTTTGCTAAATCCTGCAGACGTACTCTTGGGCTTTCTCTAGTCCTGCTTAACTAGTCAGAAGTGTGTCATTGATTCTGTTCCACAAAAGGCAGAGGAAAGTGGCTCCCTCTGGAGCTAGCTAGGGTGTCTTTGGAAGTCCTCCTGTCCCCTCTAAAGCATGAAGGCTTAAGGAGCAAAGAGTGAGATAGAATATAGATTTGGTTTCCCCTTGATTTTTTTTCTTTTGGTTTTATATTTTTTTAGTGAGTGACTTTCTTCCCCCGGCCCCACAGTGCAATTGGGTGTAGTGATGTGAGGCTAGGGAGGTGGAGAAGGCCAAGGAGAGGCAGGGATGATGGAAGCAGGGAGGACTTCTCTGCTGTGTAGAGCTCTGTGTTGTTAGTTGCCCCACAACTAACTGTTTAAGAGCTGCTCAGGCCTCTGGATTTAGTGATACAAATACTGAAGCTGCTAAGCAAGGAGAAATGAGGAGAAATCTCTCTAAGCTGGGGATGTGACTGCAGCTCTACTATAATACCACACAAGCCTGATGCTGCTGATTTTATTAAAAGCAGCATTCAGGGCCTCAAAGCAGGTTTTAATACTTGCTATATGTTTTTTAAATATGCTGACCTTATCTGGTAATCCTGTAATATTTGTTGCAATGAAGAACAGCTGCTGCATAAATACATATATAATATCAGTTGCCAATTCTGTAAACTGTGCTGAGACTGTGACTTGTTTGAAGTGGGGTTGCTATTAAAAGGCAGGTGGCAAGATGTTTATTTTGCACCTTGTTAATTGCTTGTTTTTCCTGCTGTAATTGGCTTCCTAATGGGGGCAGAATGCACTTGGTTTTGCACACAAAGCTTCATTAGTGACAACTGATGGAAAGGATTCAGAGGGTGGGATTTAGATGAAATATATATATATATATTGAGTAACAGATGTCTCTGCTAAATAGAGTATATGAGGAAGTCCTGTAGATGCATCCAGAAATGCAAATGTTTTCCCATAAAATGATTTAAGATGTTCTAGTGTTAGGTATAAAGATTTCTGCCTATTACTTGAGAAGGGGGCAGAGATGCTGTTATTTATGTTATTTTTATGGGGCAGAGATTTTGTTCTGCTTCACTGGACAGGAGTTAGGATCTGGGATGGTGCTCTCTGCTCAGGACTCTTGGCATCCAGGTATTAATAAAAATATCTTTGAGGATCTCTGGGGCATGTTTAGCGATTGCTCCTGCCAGCAAACTGGGAGATGGTGAGCAGTGGTGGAATCCTGTAACTCTCCAAGATTTATGGAGCCATCCTGTGTTCAAGAGCTGTTCCTCTGGGCCCTTGGAGGCAGGACATGGCTATGGAGAAGCATAGCTGGACCATCTGTGATCCCAGCGCTGCTCACAAGTGAGAGTGGAGGTGGTGTTCTGGCTAGGGGTGGATGTACAAAGACACTTCTTGTTTCAATAGTGACTTTTTTTTTTAATGTGGTGTAAGAGAGTGATCTGAGAGTCATCAGGATGGTCATCTGACACCATTGTGGCTGGGGCCATGAACAGATGACAGATTTTTGTGCTGTTCAGTTTAATATGCTCTTGCACTTGTAGAGGTTGCTGTAGGTGAAAGGTGAGTGTACTTGTGTGTATGTGTGCACGTGTATATAAAATTAATAATGAAAGGGTAAGATGGCTCTTCATGGAAATGAAGCCCTCCTGCCCCCTCCTTTTCTTTTTTTTTCTTTTTTTTTTTTTTTAAGCACTGTGATGGGATTGAAAAATCTGCTTCCTCAGATACCAGTATTTAACTAGTTTAAGACTGGATTTACCTGTCATGTTTCTTCTTAGTAAGGTGACTTCAAGGTAAAAGTATTGCCAGTCTTGAACTGACATATTTTATAAGAAAAAGTCTTTATTATATGAATATATCACAGCCTAATTGACTGTTTCATGTTAGAGGGGGAGTGTATTATCCTGAGGCAGCATTTTAATCAGAAAGATCACAAGACTGCCCATCAGCTCTACTCTTCCATGTAAGTGTCCTCAGATGACAAAATAATCCCCTTTCTTGGGATAGTGCTTTTAATTTCTGCAGAACTTTTTTTCCCCCAGAGTGAAGAATGGACTGTGTAGTTGAGGTGAGGGCAGGGCTTGAAGGGAAAAGCCCCAAGGTGGTGGTGTTCTGTGGTGAGAGGACTGTGTATCCCACTGAGCTCGTGGATGTGCTTTTGTCTCTGCTATCCTTGCTGCCTTTGGCTGGGAACCCTTTTCTCTGTATACACAGGCCCCTTCCCGTGAGGGTTTATCCCTAATGACACTGTAGGAAGCCATCCCTCTTGTAGTACTTTACCATGGCTGTATGAGTTTCTCCAGTGAAAAGGATCAGGGGGGGAGATGTTCTAACTTATTTTTATGTCTTATATCTGAGGTTCTCATAAGTGGTGATGGATGTATTTGGAGCACAGGATTAAAGAGCAGGCTCTGCTGAAGGCGATCCTTTGGGCCTTTGGGGGATGCTTATATCTGTATTCAAACTTGGTGCTCGGACTTTTGCTTCCATTTGTCTTCTGGCCAGTCTTGCACCTTGCAAACCTTCATGGGAGTGGGAATAGAAAGCGATTGCTGTAAGTAGGAACAAAGATCTATCTTGCTGAGTACCTTATCTCTTGACAGTGGTCAGTAGTGGCTGCTTAAGGAAGCAGATAAACTTAAAGCAAGTGTGGAGTAGTAATGAAGTGGGATGCTTGCATTTTGTGTTTCATGTCAGTCTGTCTCTGTAATCTTGTTCCAGAACTGGGCAAATAGGGAAGAAAATGTATTTTTTCTGATTAAAGCAACTTCTTCAGCTTGGGCATGTCGGCCTCTTGTGTCCCGATTAAGGTGCTAGGTGAAAGCTGGATGTCTTAAACCATTTTCAAAGCTGCCTCTGCTAAGCACAGTATTCTGGTGGAAGACAACTATTTCTGGAAAAGTCCCTGGTGGTGTGTAGAGCCCGAGACTTCCCAGTGTACAGGCCTTCCAGCATAGATGTGGGGGGGAGGACAGACTTGATGCATTGGGTATGATGTTATCACTCAGCAGAGAGGGCTGCTGTGCACCTATCATAGTGCCATCCGCAGGGAATCCTCCATTGCTTTGTTTATTGAGCTGCTGTTTTTAAAATTAAAAACAGCCAAGTGTTTCATAAAATATTAAGAGGCGCTGCTTTAGTGCCTCTCAACAGATTAAGTATGTCACTTTCTTGTCCTTAGGGTGATGAAGCCCATCAGCTTGGTCGTTCTCCCACCTTAAGAATGCATTAAGGTGACATGCTTCATCTCACAAGGGATGCTGAAGCTATCACACTGCAGAACTGGGAACTGTAGGGGTCCTGCACTTTAGCTGTGGATTCTCAAATGAAATTTTGCAGAAGTAACACAGTTTACTTTGTACCAAGTGAATTCCTTTTTGTTAGGGAAGTGCTTTTTTGAGCAAAAATATTGAAGTAATACAGTGGTAGACACATGCACAGTGACTGCGCTGCAGGAAAGAAAGAAATTGCGGCATGTTTTATATGAAAGACCAAGGACTGTTGCGTTTCAATGGTAAAGGAGAGAGGCCTCTACATTCCTCACACACTTTTTATGAATATGGATTTTGAAGTTGTTTTGCTTGCAGGTGAATTTCCTTTTTATTCGAGAGCCAGTTCTAGCATTTTAATCATGGCACAGTGGTGCTGGGGTGGCAGAGCGTTGGGAAGCTGTGGGGTGTGGTAGCCCCAGGACTGAGAGAGTGTCTCCAGCTTGCTGCAGAGAAGCCCTGAGGGCTGCACGGCGGTGGAACAGAGTGTGATGGAGCTGGGACTGATCCATGGGGGACTTGCTTTTCACTGAGTTTTCCATCATCTCTCGCCTCTACTCAGCAGCTCAGCACTCCTCAGCATTTGTATAGTGTTTAGGAGTGCTGCACCATTACTGGGTTAAATAGCCTGGAAGTTCTAAGAAATTCAGGATACGAGACCAACTTGACTTGTGAATTTCCTGGGTTTGGGTTGCGTTGCCTCTTTAAACTCAGTCATGGCAGACGTGGCGTGGTTGCTCTGGCGTCCCGCTGGGTGCAGCAAAATCCCACCCCTGTGCACGCCGGGGAGCGCTTACTCAGGAGCCCGCTCTGAAGGGCAGCGGCTCCTTTGTCTCATCTGATAGCGCTGCTGCTGCTTCTCTTGGTCGTGGTGTGAGGGAATAATAAAGTACAGCCTTCAATCATACAGCTTGATCAGAGGGGGTTGTCTGTGGTGATTGATAAGTCCTCCTGGAACAATAGGCTGCTTGAGCTGTGCCCAGGGACTGCTGGGTTTGGTTGGGGTTTTGCAGGAATTTTTGGCCTAAATAGAAAGAACTGTGAGATCAAGGTTGCAGTTTTGTTTGCAGCTTGCCTTCAAACCTAAAAACCTGGTCTGATCTAAAAGGGTACTTTACTGTATATGTCTCTGCTCTCCCCAAAACTACCTGTAGAGGACTTTTCCCTTCTCCTTTAGGATATACTGAGTATTTGGGGTGCCCACAAATTATTTTGATTCCTTAAGTTTGCTCGCTTCAAAACAGGCATAAACAAAGACATCTGTTCATATTTCACCCTTCGTATCCACCTGGGCTGATGAGTGACATGCTGAGAGCACAGACATTGGTTCCTTACTCTGGGATGTCCCCCCAGCCACGACTTTTTCCTCAAAGCCCCCTGTATGACCTTGTCAAGGTGCTTTGCTTCTTTTCTTGATTTATCACATTTGCCATTCTCAGTAGAGAAGCTAAAAAGCTTAATATTAAGAAAGTGCCTGTATCCTGTGAAAGATAGCTTTTTCTGTTGGTATTGAGAAGCCTTGGAAGATGAATGTGTGTATAAATTCTGTTTAGCTCTGCAATAACTGAGTTGTGCAGCAGTTTGTCTGCAATGTGGGTGAATGTTAGCCATGGGCAGTGTTACACAAAGGATGCCACCTGTCTGCAGTGGGCCAGAGATGTCTGCAGTGGGCCAGATTTGCATTTCTGCAAAGGAGAGGTATTTTTCTGCTTCTCTCTCTCTCTCTACTCTTCTGTTGAGTAACATCCTCAGTGTGTGGGGTCATTTTAAAGCAGAAATGATTGGTCTTCTTAAAATACTTGCTGAACAAATATATTTATCCTTCTGTTCTGCAAAACAAAACGGTATGTGAGTGAAAGAATGGCTTTTCCTCCAGCACATGTGCAGCCACTTTATGGATCGAAGAACAGTCTTTGGAGCACAGAAGAGCTATTGCTGCTGTAGAGAAGTGCCAGCATGGTGCCCTATTTCCAGCATTCTTAACTTCAGTCATGGTGGTAGTGCGCTGGAGCTGTGCTGCAGCAGCTCTGCTTGTACTGTTTTGTGGGCATTCTTTCTTTGTCACAGAATCAGGACATCTGGAGGAAAGGGATTCTGGGATGACTAGGACTTCTTTGTCACACACAAGAGAATTTCTTACTTGGAGAATGGATAATAGAATGCCTTTATAGCAGAAAGCAGGAACTGCCCAGAACATCCTGGTCCCCTGCTAGAGGTGAGGACACAGAGAGTTATGCTTAGAAGTAGAAGAGGAGCTTTCTTCATCTAGATGCAGTGTTAGGCTTTCTAAAATTTATCTGTGATCTCTTACTGTTCTATTGAGGTTTTATGTTTCTTTGCTTTCTCTGTCAGTAAATGACCATTTCATTTTGGCAGTGCCCTACAGTTTAAATTATAGTTGGGACCAGTTTATTGTGGATCTGTTTAGCATCAGTTTTATTGCTTGCCTGCATTCCTGCTCTGCTGTGGGATTGTCATTGCAGTGCCTTTTGGGTATCCTCTTTTTGCTGTCACTGGCCTGACTCCTAGGGCTTGAAAAGTTGTTTGAGGATTCCTCTGGGAGCCCAAGGGCCTTATTGGAAAGAAGTCAAATTCTCATAAGTTCCTGAGAAAGCTGTCATAAGCCTTGTGGCTGCTGGGTTATTGCCAGGGCCTTAATTCATGTGACACACAATGAGCCATTGCTAGACAATATTGGTTTCAGGTTCTTTTGTACTGTATTATGAACAGAGGACCAATTCTGGGCCATTGTTTTAGCCAGCGTAAGAATACACAAGATTTTCTGTAAGGAAGTATTTATATTTTATTAAGCATTGTTTTCTGGCTTTTTTCTTTCCCATGTTAGAGTTCTTTCTCTGTGCACTCAATTCACCTCTGTAGGTTTCAGTCCTAGCAAGGATTCATCCAAAGTCAGACTGCTTTTGCACTCTGTGGCTTTGAGCAATGGAAGCCCCAGTGACCATGCATGGGAGTCATTCTGAAGGGATGTGCTTGGTGGGTGAGCCAGCTGTCCCCTTTACTGCTGTCCAGGTTGTTTGTTACAGTGAAGAAAATGGCTTTGATGACCCTTCCTGATAGCATTTCCTTGGTTCTTTCAGCAGGCTTTCGATTAAGTTGCAGAGTTGCTCTGGCCCTTCATATTTGCTCCACATTCTCAAGGCATTTAGTAGTTAGTTGTCCCCTTATCTGCATCTGCAGTGCAAGGGGTGAAAGTCAGAACTACATTTTTTTTTGCCTCATGGAGTCTCCTTTTGCTGCTGACTCATGGCTGTGTCCTGCTCAATGTGGACAGGATTTGGTACAACCAAATTTTGAATAGCTGGTGTTGAAGTTTTAATTTTCCATGGGAAAATGGGACTCCACCCAAAGAGCTTGCATTCTGTCCTGGTGCAGTTTTCTGGTTTTAGTTTAGACCCACTGCCCTACACTCTAGCCATGGGGTGAGAAATGGGTGGATTAAAAAGTTATCCAGAAGGGCACTGAAATGTCATGAATGTGCATACAAAGTAATTTCAAATACTTATATTCAAAATGAAATGTGTCAGTGTGTTGAAATTGTTAGATATGTCTCTCTGTTTGGGACTGAGCTGGGATGGAATCCAAACCAAGCCATGAAAGATCCCTGGAGGGAAAAGTGCAATGCAAATTAGAGGTAGAAAAGTCAGTCTGAGCTTTGGTTTGGCTTTGTCTTTGTAGTCTCTGAATGTGTGCCAGCTATGGATGAACAGCAGTAGGACAAATATTTAGGTGCTGCTGTACAGCCTATGGAAGTTTTATTCACTGGCATGCGTTACCAGATCTGAAAAATTGTGTTTCCGTCACAACCCACGCCACTTAATTTCAGCACAGTGTTCTGCCAGCCCTGAAACGTGTCTGTATTTGCTTCTAGAGAGCTTGCTCAGATGCAGGGCTTGCTTCCATCTATTTCTCTGTTTTCTTGGCTTGTGTTCTGCAGATAAGATAATAGTAAAAATAAAAAACTCCAGAAAAATTCTCTCCAAAGTGCTGCTGTTGCAGCTGATACATTGATGGTTTTAGCAATCATTTAAGTTGTTTCCTTGGAGGTGGTTTTTTTTTTTTTTTTTTTTTGGTGGTTTTTTGGGGGGGATATTTGTTTTGGTTTGGTTTTTTAATAATTTTTATTTGGAGTTTCTTGTTTTGATTTGCCATATGTGAGGATTTTCATATAATGGTGCTACCATAGAGCTAAGCATTTGGTGAGCTGCATGGATGTTGTGGCACACAGGACCTGTATCTGAGCCACAGAAGGGACTCACTGGTGTGTAAGGGACTCACTGAAAGCCAGAAGTATTGTGGAGAAAGAATGTTTTCTGAAATCCAGTACTCCACACTGACTGAGTGTTAAGTCTTAAGGGTCAGAGTGGACACAACAAATCTGAGGGACTGGGAAGTGAAGAAGTCAGTGAGGTTGCAAAAAACCTGGCGGGTGTTTAGTACCAGTGAGCACAAGTGCATGCATGTGTGCTGGTGATGAGAGCATTTCTAGATTGACTGTTGGCATTTCTAGATTGACTGTGGAACAGTTGGAATTGCCACAGATGCACAGAAAGTTGTTGGTCACTAGTCTTGCCTTGATTTGTCAGAAAGGGTTGATGGACCGGGATGAATCTGTTAGGTTCTACCCAGCACACAGCCTGCCGCTTGTCCGAGTGGCGTGGACTGGATGGGTGTGTAACAAAGAGGAAATGATGTCAACAGGGTGGGAAAATCCTCCTGTGACTTTATAGGGCAGACTGCTGGGGAAATGTAAGAGAATGGGTAGATGATAGCCATTAAGGGAGTCAAAACAGGCTTTTACATTCATCTAACAAGGCATGGCTGATGAGTATGGAAGGTTGAAAATTCTGACTAGAATTGCCCTGGTTCATCCTCTGAAGGCAGAAGCCTCTGTTGAACAGTTTCATTCTAAGACAGGGTGTGTGCAATGACCGTCTGAGGTGTATGAGCGTGTTATGACTGTGTGAGGTACATGTGCAAAATTGCCTTTCACAGTGTCCTGCTGCTGCAAGGTGGATCAGACTGGCTCTCCTTCCCTGCTCATGCCAATGAAAATAAATTGCCCCATCATAACTTGTGAGGAAGGCAGCGTTCTGTCAGCCTGTGTATGAGGCCACCAGCCAGCAGTGTCAGAAACAAAGCCAGCCTTTCCTGTGGTTTTGGACGCTGCTTCTAGGCAGGTCAGAGAGCCAGCTGGGCAGGGAGGTAGCAAAGCTGTCACTTCTGCAGTGTTCTTACTCATGGCTGCTGAAAGGAGCTCTTCTCTGAACGGTGGACAGTGTGTGTTTTTCCTGACCCTTTCCTCTCCCTCCATCCCCTGATTATGTAAGACAGCCCCGTTGCTCCTGCCAGAGAAGGTGCTTTTTATTTTGCAGCTCATGGAAGAGAAGAGGCATTGCAGATATGGTACTTTGGACTAGACACTTTTTATACCCCTTCTGTTTAATTTAATTTCTGTTTTGTCTTTAAAAGCTTCACAGAGAACACAATGCTTTAATGAGAGAAGAGGAAGGGAGAAGAAGGAGCCTTCTCTCTTAATTTTTTGTTTCTTATGTGTGTCACTGATGAAGTTGAGTAGGTGAGTGTCAGTGTCTCTCTGCACAGTGGTGTGGAACAAGTGCCTCAAATCTGAGTTATTTGGGGGGTAGCTGAGGGGAGGTGTCATGGGTAGGGCTGAAGAGAAGCAAATACTGAAAGCTGGAGCTGGGAGCAGCTGAGAGAAGGGGGCTGCAGCTGGCCTAGTTCTGTCCCCTGCCTGTTTGTTCTTATTTTATTTTTGGCAATTCAAGAGCAGAGCACAGGAGCAGATATCGAATGTGATTTAAGGGGGCTAGCTGCCCTCTGCTTGCAAGAGGACCTCAAGCCTTCTGGGCTTGTTTGTGCTCTCATTTCATGCTAGTCATGCTGTTCTCAGTGATCAGCCTTGCCTGCCCCTGTTTTCTCAGGTTTATACAGCTGCTCTGTTTTCCTGCATTGCTGGAGATGTTTCCCTCACTTTTTTCTCTGTGTGTTTAGGGCCAGGAGTGTTGGAACATAAAACGTCTGTGCTGTTTTCTTTGTGATCAGTATACCATGATCAGCTTGTGTTCTGAGAACACCTATGGTTATCAGTAATGTTCCTGAGCAGGTCAAACCTCTGCTAAAAGAGGGCTTATTTTATGAGATGGGGGAGGAGTGAGGCAGAAAATGAGGTGCCAGCAATTCAGCATAAGGAACTATGGCTTGAGTCCAGGTTGTGCTGCCATATTGCATCTGCTTGGCTGCTCCATGTCTTGTTTGATGCCTTTGTTGTTTCCCCTGAGCATCTGAGTTGACTGAACATGAGTGAGTCACTGTGGTGTTTCTGGGTTAGTAGTGCTGCTGCATTTCTGAGCTTTCTCCCAGGGAATGGAACTGTTCTGAAGTCTCTTTGGTAGAAGGATCACAGTAACCCAGTCATGCCCTTGACCTGTTACTTTTCCCTTGGTATGATATTGTTGCTATTTCCAAAAAGCACTGTTTTCTTAGAAAAATTGCAATTCAATTCTTTTTAAAAAAAAAAAAAAGTTGTCTTTGCTGGAAATTGGCATTTGGATGAAGGTTGTGTGTATGCTTGTACATGTGGTATGGGCAAAGTTTATCCTGCTGTTTTCCAGAAGGAGCCACAAAGTAGCTTAAAACATGGATTTCTGTGTCTCTCTGGGGAGTACATTTACTTTTATCCAAATTGAGCATTGCTACTCAGATTTAACAGTAGTGCAGGCAAAGTAAGGGAGTGTAATATTAATCCTGTCTAGTTGACCCTACGTAGTTCAGCTGTTCCTAATACATGCCACTTAGTTGATGGGTCTAAAATAAAAGGTGCAGAGATGCTTGTGTCTAGATGATGATTTCCATCTTGGTGTTAAGAGATGTCCTTCTCTGTTTCCATTAGAAAAAGCTGACTGTGGTGATCTGCTTAACTTGAGTATTTCATGAGTGCCTAAAGGTGGGTTGGATGGAATCAAACCTAGTGTTGGAGAGCAGTGCATGGGAGGCTCCCAGTGCATGTCACCTTCTACAGCTCTGGTGCTACTTGGGTTAAAGAAGACTTTGCTTATACTTCTGTAGAACTACTAAAAGCTGGTTTTGAGTTGGATCTATTTCTCTTTTTTTCCTAGTCCAGAGCCTGGTCCTATGCTGCTAGTGATATGAAGGAGGATGCCTTTTGTTTTGCATGTATAGCTTGACAAGTTGTTGGGCCATTAAATCTCCTTTAAGTCAAGAAGTGTAGCTGCTGCTGGCAATGTTAGCAGCTCAACAAAGCAGCTTTTAGCTGACATTTGTCCCTCAGTGTGGCATAGCACTTGCTTCTGTCTCAGACCACAGGTAATGATTACCCAAACTCAGCCAGAGACCTCAAATAAGGCAGAGTCTTGACCACAGAAACTTCCTTGGGAAGGGAATGTTGGTAACATCTGCAGCTGAAAGACAATGCATAGTGTGCAACCTTGCCAGTTCCTCCTTGCACTTTCTTGCTGTTTGTCACTTGTTCTGAATCAGGTCTCTCTCTTAGACAGCCTTATCTATTCCCACACCCACTGATGACTGGAGGTGAGCAGAGAAGCATCACGTCAGCCCAAAGTTGTAAATAAATGAGCTGGGGACTGCCTTCCTTAACCTTTCCACTCCTTACATGTGCTTGTGATGTACCAGTCAACCACTGGGTGTCTCTGGGCCGTGCACAGCTCCAGGCAACATCGAGTTCCTGGAAAGCCGGCATTGGTTACACTTGTTTTAGTTTGTGGCTGCAGTTTTTGCTCGTTTTGAAGGGCATCATGTTCCTTTCTAGGCTGTCCACTCAGAATGTGTCTTCCCCACTCCTGACCATGGAGTGGGGTGCATGCTGTACGGTAAGGCAGCACTTTGGATTGCCAGTGGTTTCTCTTCAGAGCCCAGCAAATTCTCCAGCCTGATTTTGCTCTGTTGGTGTTTCTGAACACCATACCTCTTACTGCACTGGGCTGTGTGGAGGTCTAGAAAAGGAGAATGTTAGCACAGCAGCTTTGCTGCCTTTCTCTTTTCCCCTTAGTTGGGACAAGTTTACTCTTGCATGCACACCCAAGTAGGTAAATAATCTGTCTCTCAATAGGGCTCTGCTAGCCACAGTATTTTCTTCATTTCCATGGAATGAGATAGTTTTTCATTTTGATGTTGAAAGGTAAAAGGCAGCCTATTTTCTACTTTAAAAATGCAGTGATAAAAGGTAAAGCTTTCATTAAACATGCCTGGCTGAATTTATATATGTAAGTATCTGGACTGTAGCTAATATCTTTTGAAAGACAAGGGAAGAACACAGCTTTGTAATAGCCAGCATATTGTGTTTGGATGGTTAATCAGCAGTACAGAAAAATAATTGAATTAATTCTTTCATGACTTAGTCCAGAAAAAAAAAACAACAACCAACAAACAAAATAATAATGTCTGTTGCTGTAGGGTAGTTCTCTTCTTTTTGCCATCTTACAACCATCTAGGGTTGACATCTCTATGGTTTGCAGGTGATGGTACCCAGCAGCTTTCTTTGCTGGTGAAACAGCTGACCTGTACCAGGAGCTCTTTCCTGCTGACTTGGCTTTGAGTTTGTACCTGGTTATGCTGAATGGTGCTTTGTCATTAAATGGATAAATTCACCAGCAGTGGGATGCATTGTTTGGCTCCAGCACTTGCTTATGTGCTCTTTGCATAAATGCTGAGATAGGATTTTGCTGGTCTCAGGCTGGGATTTGAGCCTGCCTGAGGTGGGTATTGGTAAGTTTTGGGAGTGGTCAGGATATTACTCAGTGCTTTGCTGTGGGATGACTGTCAGAGCAAGCACTGGACTTGGGATTAATTGATTTATAGATTTTGAGCAGTGATTGAAGTAAGATGAGCAAAGGTGGGTATGTTGTGTTCAAGACTGAATAATAGGAGTAATATTTTTTTTCTGAATTGGTTTGGTGGCAGCACTCAAGTACTGCAGTGGATAGAAAAAACACACTGCACATAAGCTGCTGGTAATAACGTGCTATAGCATTCAGAGGAGCGTGCTTTACAATTGTATGGGAGCTGAAAGTTCTTACTGTACAGACATAAAATAATTCTGGTCGGCTGCTTGTGTACAGGGCTTAGCCTTGCAACAACATAAACTAGAGCTCTGTCTGTAAATTAAGCTCTTAGTTGCCAAAGATTCATTACCAGCTTGGTTACAAGCTGCTGTGTAGAGACAGCCATAGTGTTTGGCTTGGATAAACACCCCACTTCTAGGTATGTGACAGGAGTGGTTCTGTGCTTGCCAAGATGGTTTGGATGTAGGATAGCAGTTCACAGTCTGTGGCAGAAGACCAGGAGCTGGGAATCAGGACAACGCTGTAGTTTCCATACTGTGGAGTCAAAAGAGGATGTCTGACCAAATAGGATGGGGTACCCAGGACTTTTGGAACAGTCAGGGTTGGAAATCATAAATCCAGTAATCGTATTGGAATTTTAAAAAATATGTTTATAAATCTGCCCCTTATCTTGCCTTGGAAACTGTCAACACTCAACCACATGCAGGCACAAGTACGAGTTACAAGACCTGACATTGGTTTCTGTTTATTCCTCCTCCATCTTCAGTCCAAAGAAGTTATTTCACTTCCATGGAGGCAGAAGCTTGTGTTTTATTGGCACCAATCCATGTGGCTGTGTGCAGCTGTATTTGGGAGTGAAGAGTCATGCTGCTGTATTACCCTGTCACCCATATGTCTCAAAGAAAGGACCAATTTGCTTTTGGAAGGTGCTATATAAATATTTTTGGTTTTAGTAGTTGAAAATGCCATATAATGAGAAAGAATGTTTATCACAAAAACAAAATGTTCCTTATATTTCTTGTATCATTTGCCAAAGACACGGTAATGGAGAAGGAGCTGAATGGAACAGGTCCACATGGATGTTGCATGGATAAATTGCCGTTGCTAAGGTGGTGAAAAAAGGGGAACTGAGCAGAAATTTTCAAAGAACAGAAAGTAAATATCCCATATCGTTTCTGTGCCTGTAATCTGGATATCTGTTCAGCTAAGTACTGACAAATCCCTGTTCAGCTAAGCGTTCAGAGGTACATTTCCAAAGGTTTTCAAGTCTGTGAAGGCACTGAGAGCAGCACTTCAAAGGGCTTTCAAAGTGTATTTGTTCTAGATACCTTGCACCTTAAAGGTCCATGGAGAATTTCCTCCTTAGTCCTTGTTAGTCCCTTTTCTTGGCTCTGAGACCTGTCTTGCATGGGTCTACCTTAGCCAAGGCAGAGCAGCATGAGCCAAAGAATTTCTCTGAACTGAGACCTTTATATTTATGATATCAGAGATCAAAAATAAAAAAGAAATGATGGGCAGCAGTCACCAGAACAGGGTTGTTAGTAGGGCCAAGCACACAGGTAAGTCAGGATGCCAAGCCAAGCCCAGTGCTCCTGGGGACAGCACTCCCCACTGGGCAGCTGCTCAGGACCTTGCACTGGGCTGGTGGGGCTGCTTTGCTTTGTGCAGACACTCTGTGTGAGATACACTGCAGAGATTTGAAGGTGTCACAGTGATTAACTAAGTGGGAGCTGGAATGACAAAACGCTCCCGTTCCGCTGCTTAGGCTTGGCAGGAGGAGAAGTGTCGGGGTGCTGCTGCTGCTGCTGCGGCGCGTTTCGGAGCTGTGGGAGTTTGTGACAGAGCGAAGCAGGTGCGAACACTCCAGATCATGACTAAGTGACGTCTCAGCTGATGAAGGAGTGCTGTTTTGTTCCTTTCCCTTCAATGTTTTCTTCCAAATATAATTTGCCTCCATTATGTCTTTTTCTCTCTTATTTGCAGTTATTGATGGCTTGCACTTTTGTCAGCCTGTTCGTGCTGCAGGCATGGAAAGGAGGGAGATAGTCTTTGCTCTGTTGCTGCAAGCATTGAGGCACTGCACAAGGGAAGAAAGCTCTTGGTCTGGGGACTATGTCCTCTGAATGGAGGAAGACTGGCAGAGACTGTCTCTAGCAGATCTGGAGCTGGGAATGGAATCCAGGTCTCCTGAGTGCTTAATCCAGCTTCCCAGGTTCTAATAAGCACATAGTTGTGTGGCAGTCTTTTCTGGCCTGCTGGTTTTTAGTTTTTTAATGTGTTATATATTTTAGCTGCTGCTCTCTGGAAATAACTATTATGTTGTGGCAGTTTTAGCTGGGGAATTTTACAGCTTGGATGTGCAAGTAAATGGAACGAAAATCTGCAAGACCTGAGGTTTCTAGTAGAAGCTAGGATTCTCTTCTTGATGCTTGTGGATTGACACAAAATCTGGAGGAGGTAGGCTTACAAATGTCTTATTTAGGTTTCCAAAATTGCCCCAGGCTGCAGATTTGACTGTTTTTTAAAATTGTGTTTCATGTTGAACTCCCAATGAGTGACCATTAATGCAGCTGACTGCTATTTTCTTTATGCCAGGGAAGGGCAGAAAAGAGTAGGACTAGGAAGACCAAGGATTTTTCTTGCCCTTTTGGCCTGCAACCATTTCTTTTGTAAAGTATCAACTCATTTCTTAATCTATGTAGGTTTACTGACTGTTTCTCAAGGTGCTGGGTCAGGATATTTTGAACAGCTGGCACCAAGCCATTAAGAATTGAAGCTCCTTCATTACACCTGCAATTGGGATTTCCCACTGCCTCTCAAAGGTATGTTTGTATACAGAAATAGGAGATGTTTGACTTCTGGGTAAACAGAACTGTACTTATTAGGTGAGGCTTTTTAGTCATTCTTATTTACCTCATCTAAAAATATGTGCATAAAACCAACCACTTGCTTTTTTTGAATGTACTGAGTTTGTGTGGTAAGGTTTGGCTACTGGTGGGAGGCTACAAGGGTTACCTTTTGTGGGATGCTGCCAGATGATTCCCCTATATCCTGACAGGGCCGATGCCAGCTGGCTCCAAGATGGACCAGCCAGAATTAGCTGTCCCAAACTGGCCAAAGGGATATTCCAGACTGTGTGATACCTGCTCAGCAATAAAAGCTAAGAGAAAGGAGAAGCAGCGTGACATTTTTTACTATAACAATTGTCTTCTGGAGAAACCTCTGCACATACTGAAGCCCTGCTTCCTGGGAAGTGGCTGAATATTTCCTGCTGATGTGAATGAGGGAATGAGTCTTTGGTTTCCTTTGGTTTCCTTTGCTTCCATGCACAGCCTTTGTTTTTGCTTTATTAAGCTGCCTTTATTACCCATAATTTTTAAAAATCCTATTTTCTTCTCCCTGAGTCCTGTTGAGGAGGGAAGGGATAGGGCAACTTGGTGGGCACCTGGCACCAAGCCACCACACTGAGACTTTTAGACTTTAAAAGACAGATGTTCTTATTCAGGTGTGCAATTTAAGAAGCACTCTGTATGCTGGATCTATCTGTTGTCCAAAGTCTGTCCTGTAAACAGAGAGGGCTCTTGAAAATGTGACCTTTAAACATGGAAATAACCTGATTTTCAGTTAGTAACACCCAATGTGTGAGCACAAACCTGCTCATACTATATACTACTAACCTTAAGCTTTGGATAGGAAAGTGTATATTAATGTTCATTTTTTTTTGTCCAGAGTGCACACAGAATACACCAGCATTTGCCTTTTAAGCCTTTTTTTGGCAGAATTTCCTGTAAAGAACTCAAGCCATGTATCTGACTGGAGGATAGGACATTTTATATTACCATAAAATAAATGAGTAAATTAGCCAAAATGTTGCCTAGTTCTGCAAATAAAACAGTGGACTGGTGACCAGAGATGTAACTTTATTCAGCCTGACTTCCACTTAGTGTTCCTGCCTATTTCTAACCTGATTGTGTCCTATTAATGTGCTGCAAAAACAAGTACTTCTATGTCATAAAAATAATTCAGATGCCAATTGCATGAAACAGTTTAAACATACTGCTTGGTATAGCTTCTTCCAGTCACTTTTAAACAAGCATTTTGGAAGGGATACCAAACCTTTTGTGTTTTGGGGGTTTTGAGCAGATACCTACATTGTGCAAATTAAGACAAGACTTCTTTGGGTTCAGGTTGGCTCTCATTGCTTTCTGCAGAGCATCTTGCACCTTCCAAAGATGTAGTACTTGCCTTTTGTAACAAAAGCAGTGTGAGTTTGACATGGGCTGCTGCATGTGCACCGATGTTGGACAGTGAACTTGCATTACGAGTATGTCTTTTGAAGCTAAATCTTCTAGTTATTCCACCTTACTGCACTTGAGTAATGGTGTAGCTTCAGAGTGTGCATTTGATTCATTTTTGGATAAAACTACACTGGATGCTCTGTTCCAGGAGCACATATGGCACTAGTCTAGTCCAAGTGCTTCATCCCAAACTGCGAATGATGTGGATCATGGGGTCTTTGGGAGCAGCTTCTTTGCTTTACAGGTTTGTTCCTAGATAGCTTACTTCTATTTTTGGTTGGTGGGATAACTTGTGTAAGGCTGGTGGTGCTCATGTGGGCTGGGAAGACCACACAAGTGCTGTGAACAAGCAGTGTGTGGAGCAAAAGTGCATTCTGCTGCCGTACGTATCTAAAACCAGGGAAGGTTGAGGACGTAAAAGCTGGCTATAGCCTTGGTCACAGTGGCCCTGAGATGGAGCTCAGGATCCTGAGTGGAGGAAGTAAAACAAAATGCAGGATCCATTCCTGGACTTGAAATGAAGTGCCACTAGACATTTCTGGAGCTAAACAGGGTTTTGATTATGTACACAACCAGATAAGATTACATTGAAAACCAAATTTGCAAAACCTTTTATTGTGTTAATATTTGTGTCTAGTTCATCATTTTCTTGGGAACACTGTTCTTTTACTACTTTCTGCTAGAAAAACCTGTTAGGGGTTGGGACAAAAGGTGTGCTTTTTTGGGGTCAGATGCATGTGAAAGAGGGTGCTGGCTCTGGCTGTTGCTAGGCTACACTTGTGTGCTCACATAGTAAAAGAAATTTTTATATGTTGAAGGTGTCAAAATACTTCACTTGATGCATGATGTCAGTCAGTGCTGTTGTGTAATGAGCAGATGTGGTTAATTTTTTGTGTGATTGGCAGTAGTTGAACTCCAAGTTAGTCTAATGCCTGGTAATTTAAGGTAATGGAAATACTTTCTAGAAAAGATATTTTTAAGTAATTAATAGATGTTTCTGAATCTGTGCTTTAAAAGGAGACCCTGCTTCTCACAAACCAAGAGTTTTTGTTGATATTCAAGGATTGTTTTCTTGAGGAATGCATTCTGATAAGCCAAAAATCAGAAAAAGGGTGCAAGAAACCTGTGTGTATGAAAAAAAAGAATAGTCATTACTCAAGTGCAAGCAGGAAATACACAGGAGATGGAAGCAGGGTCAGGCCACTTGGAATTAATATAGAGAGGTTATCGGAGTAAGTAGAAATGAGACAAGGAAGGCCAAGGCCCATCTGGAATTAAATCTGGCCAAGGATGTCAAGGACAACAAGAAGGGCTTTTTCAAATACATCAGTAATGAGGAAAACCAAGGATGACGTGGGCCTGTTACTAAATAGAGGCGAGACTCTGGTTACAGAGGACAGAGAAGGCAGAGATACTGATCACCTTCTTTGCATCAGTCTTTGCCAACAAGATAAGCCCTCAGGAATCTCTGACCTAGAGACCAGAGTTAAGGGAATGCTGGAAGGAAGATTTTCCTTTGGTCAAGAAGGATTGGGTTAGAGGACAGCTAGACAAACTTGACATTCACAAGTCCATGGGCCCTGGTGGGATGCATTCATGAGTGCTGAGAGAGCTGGAGGGTGCCATAGCCAGGCTGCTCATGATCATCCTTGAAAGGTCATGGAGATCAGGGAAGGTGTCTGAGGACTGTAAGAAACCAATGTCATACCCAGTCTTCAGAAAGGACAAGGAGGACCCATGGAGCTACTGCCAGTCAGCCTTACCTCAGTCCCTGGAAAGGTGATGAAGCATCTCTGGAGGCCATTGCTGTCTACATGGATGGCAAGAACATGATCAGGAGCAGACAGCATGGATTCTCTTAGGTTAAATCATGCTTTTCCAACTTGATTGCCGTTTAGGATGAAGCAACTACCTGGGTGGATGAGGGGAGAGCTGTGGATACTGTCTGCCTTGACTTTAGCAAGGCTTTCAACAACTGTTTAGGAGGATGTTATGAGAGACAAACTCAGTAATTGTGGGCTGGGTGAGTGGACAGTGAGGTGGGTTGAGAACTGGCTGAATGCCAGATCCCAGAGGGGTGTGATCAGTGGCATGGTATCTAGTTGGAGGCCTGTCATTGGTGGTGTCCCTCAAAAATCAATACTTGGTCCAATATTGTTTAACTTAATTCACCAATGACTTGATAAAGTGGTAGAAGAACCTCCTCAGCAAGTTCCCTGCAGACACAAAGCTGGGATGGTGCAGCCCTTCAGAAGGACACTGACAGGGACCTTCTGAAATTCATCAAAGGCAAATGCAGGGTCCTGCACATGGGGCGGAGTAACCCCTTGCACCAGCACAGGCTGGGGGCTGATATGCTGGGAGGCAGCTCAGTGGACAAGGACCTGGGGGTGTCCTGGTGGACAACAAGCTGTCCATGACCAGCAGTGCCCTTGTGACCAAGAAGGCTGATGGTACCTTGGGATGCATTAGGAACAGCATGGGAGATTGAGGGGAGTGATCCTGCCCCTCTATTCTGCTCGTAATTCTGTCCCTGGTGAGGCACATCTGCAGTGCTGTGTCCAATTCTGGACTCTTCAGTGCCAGGGAGACATGGAACTCCTGGAATGGATCCAGAGGAAGGCAACAAAGATGACTGGGAGAGTGCACCATCTCCCTTAGGAAAGACTGAGGGAGCTGGGGCTGTTCATCCTTAAGAACAGATGAGTGAGAGGAGACCTCATCAGTGTTTTAATAAGTACCTGAAGGGATGGTCTGGAGGAGGGAGCCAGGCCCTTCTCAGGGTGCCAACCAGCAGGCAGAAACTGATGCACAGGAATTTTCAACTGAAGGTGAGGAAGAACCTCACTGTATGAGTGACTGCATTGAAACAGGCTGTCCAGAGAGGTTGTAGTCTCCCTCACTAGAGATACTCCAGAACTGTCTGCATACAATCCTGTACTATGTGCTCTGGGGCAGAGCTGCTTGAGCAGGGACATTGGACTAAATTATTCACTGTGGTACCTTCCAACCTTTACCCATTCTTTATTGTGATTCTATTTTTCTAAATATCTTCATTCACACTCTGGAAGTGAATAATGCATTTTTTCTGTGAATTTGCATTTCTTACGAACTCCAGGAATTTAGGAATAGCAGCAATTTTGAATAAAGCAGATCTATTTTTATTACAAGAAATATAAATTAGATGTGTCATTCAGAACTTTTAAAGTGTTTTATATAGAATGTGTCATTGTCTGTCCTAGCTTCAGTATGAATCAGCATCAGATTTTTCAGTGTATATATGTATTACTGCTATTTGTGTCTCTATTCAGGAATTCAGAGTAAGGTGAGGGCCAGCTTGCATTCTTTTACCCCGACAAGAAAATGGAACAATGCATAGAATGCAAAAAGAGTTACAGTCTTGTCTCTGAATGTTCTTTCATCACGTTATTGTCCTTGAATGTCTATTCTGTGTAATCACTGGAAGACTTTGTAGGATATTGAGGAGTAACTGAGCAGTCCTGCTTCCCTAATTCAAATGAGCTGCTCTGCTCTCAGTGCAAGTCTCTTACTTACACTGCATGGGGATAACTTGAATGTCTTCCAGATACTGTCCTTATGTCTGTCCTGGGAGAAGTCAAAATGATTTCTCTGAGCAGTCTTGTAGCACTTTTATTTTTTGTTTCAGCCCTGTGTTGATGGGATTGTGTATTTCATGATTAAGCTAAAAGCCACATTAAGGAATACCTATGGGTTATGCCACTTACATAACAGTAGGTTTGTATTCTCTGGGGCTTCTGGGGTTTTGTTCTGTTTGTAGGCTTGATGTCTGTCTGGAATCGCTTGTGATGCTGTGAGGCAATAATGCAGGAGGCACAGAACCATTATGTAACATGCTTTTCTGAGTCAGGGAACGTTAGGATTGGAATGGAGCTTTAAGATCATCTATTCCCAACCTGCTGCTGCCATGGGTAGGGACACTTCCCACTAGACCAGGTTGTTCTCCATCCAACTTGGCTTTGAACACTGCCAGGGTTGGGGCAATCATGGCTTCTCTGGGTAACCTGTGCCAGTGCCTTACCATCTCTAGAGTAAAGAATTTCTTACTGTTATCCAAGCTAAATTTCCCCTTTCAATTTGTATCCATTACTCTGTGTCCTGTCACTACAGCTCCTGATAGAGTCCTCTGGCTTCCTTATAGGCCCCCTTCAGATACTGGAAGGTTGATGTGAGGTCTCCACACAGCCTTCCCTTCTCCATGCTGAACAGCCCCAACTCAGCTCCTTACAAGGGGTCTTGCCTTACAAGGCAGCTTCACCGTGAACTGCACATCTATTCCTTTCCTGCTGCTTCTAAATCAGGTGGTGTTTTCTTGCTCTCAGTAGTATCATTTGGCTTTGAAATTCACCTGCTGCAAGGCTAAGTGAGTCTGTAGAAACTATGATGTGTTTCTTGTCCTTGCTTAATGCATGTAGACAAAATAGGAAACAACTCCTGTCTAAGGAGTCGTATATTGCTACTCTTGATTATCAAGCTTCTGCTTTTGCTTGTGGACTTAGCTGAACCCAGAGGTGACATCTAGAAGATATTTCTCAAAGCTTTCACCTGAGCATGGCAGTGCTGCTGTGTTTGCCAGTGAAGGCTCCTGGGGAGATAATGAAGGACTGTTAGAAGCATTAAGTGCTCTGTGGGAAACCAGCAATACCTCGTGTGCTGACGAACATGTAAGCTAGAAGATGAAGTCTTTGCTTCCCCTGCATTTTAACGGAGGGCAGTGAGCAGGGAATCCCTGAGAAGTTCAGCATCATGAAGGAAAAAAATCCAGTCATTTCACAATCACTTTTGATGGTGTTTGTGTCAGGTTTTTGATTTAAAAAGATAGCAGGACCATTTTAAGGACACAATTTCTAAACTATAAATATTCTTGATAAGTAAGAACTTTTGCCTTAAATCCAGTTTTGTCTAATTGCTGCCTTCTGGTAAAGATAGAGGGAGAGTAAAGTGACAGCTGTAGGAATTTTGCTAGAAGTGACATTCCAAGAGAATTTTGCCTATGAGGATGGCTAACAGCTTATCCTCATGCATTGCTTGAGAGATAATGGGACTGTCACAACATTCATATCTACTGCCATTTGTTTACATTGTTTAATGTGCATGATCAGTGGAGCTCATAATTAGAAAATAAGTTCCTTTTAGGAATATGCCTTATAAAGCAGAATTCAAAGTTAGTATCATTATAAATACCACCATGTGTATGACTCCAACAAATATGAGCACCTAGCCATTGTTTGCTTTTTTTCCTTTGCAATCATCGTAGTCCCCTTGTGGCCCTTACACGTTGGCCTGATTTTGACTTCTGTAGGTAATTGTCTAATACAATTCTTTTGGAAGGGAAGCTAACCTCCAAGTTAATTTTGATCTCTGAAGTGTTCAGTTTCTTAGGCAGATGTATATTTAAAGGCTTGGGTTCTTGCTGTAATGATTAAACCATTGGGGAATATTGTACTCACAGAAGCAAACAGGTTCATTTGCTCACTCATTCTGATTAACCTCCTGTGGAAAGATGAATTTCAAGATGCAGTGTTCCTGTGGCTTTTGTCCATCTTCTTTTGTTTAACGTGTCACAGTACTGCTTTGTGCTTTGGTTAGTGTTTGTGTAGGCCAGACCCCTTGGTAGTCTGATCTGTGCGTGTGACTGTTAGCTCACTGGTTTTGTGTGTGTATTTTGACGGCTGGAAATTCTCTGTGTGTGCATTCAAATCTACTCTCTGTCTTGCAATTACTGTGCTGGCTCTTTTGATGAGAACCAGAGGTGTCCCATGAGAGAAGTGTTGGCAGAGGGCAGCTTTGGACGCCTGCAGCAAGGCTGTTTGTAGCATAATTCCCCTCATTTCCATTTGATGGCACAGTACCAGGCGTGTTCTAAGACTTTGATGGTCAATTAATTTGTTGTTTTCTGTTCTCGAATTGGAAGCTAATTGAGTAATTGTGAAGGGTGCCAGATTAAACTCTGTTTTTGCTTGGAGTGCCAGGGTAAATGCCTTTCCCTCACCTTTTTCCTTGGGAAACTTGGGAAATGCCTTTCCCTCACCTATTTCCTTGGGAAACTACATTTGAAAAAATAAGTTTCCATGATCATGGTTTTTGTGAGGTTGTCAGGCATATGCAGACAATTACCACATGCTGGTAATGTTGACTCTGTCGGCCAATTTTGATCAAATGTGGGGGTCCCATCTTTTCACCCAAGTAACCTCCTGGCATCCTTTAGCTTTGTGAAAGAGCTGACCTTATGCAGTGGTGGCAGCTTAGAAAAATCTGATACGTTCCAGTGTCCTTGTATGTTTTGGACATGAGAGACTCAAAGTCTGACTCTCCTTGTGAACATGTTTTGTGAGTGTATATTACTGTTTTCCCCCTCCTCTTCTTCCTTTTTCCGAAATACAGTCTTGGCTGTAAGGAGGAGGTCTGAGGCTGCAGTTACTTCACGCTCTAAAGCAACATTTTTGTCAGCATTTCATCTGTGTTTTCTTGCTGCAGTGATAAAGATGAGTAATTTTTGATTGTGGTCTGGCATAAAAGGGGGAGAAAAATTTTCTTATTCAAAACTCACAGCAGGGTCTGTGTGCCTTAATCAAGGAAGCTTGTAACCTGTTTTAGTGAGTGGTGATGACTCTCTTCCACTGCCTTGAATAAAGTCCTCCCTCTTGCCTCAAACAATCTTCTCTGATTTTCATGAAAGTCAGCCACCACTTTTTTTTTTCTTTTTTTTTTCTTTTTTATTTTTTTTCCCAGACCACTAGCTTGTATGCTCATTGGACAACAAATGTGTAGTCCAATGCTGAGGCCAGTCAAACAGTTCAGGAATTGCAGGATTCGTGTTTGCTCGTATAGGCTTGATCTGCCTCCCTTGCAAGCTTCATGGGACCCATCAGAGTACAGACTTTGTTATCCTTTGCTTTGGTGAAATGTGGGGTTATGGCTTGGATTTGGTGTTTTGGGATGAGAAGAGGCTATAAAAATGTTACTGTGGAGTTGGGATACAGTCCTGGAAAGGAAAATACAGCCTTGCTAGGCAGCAGTGGAGTGTTGTAGTCTGCTCTCCCCCATGTTCCCTCTTGCATCACAGAGGGGAAAGGTCATGAAGGGAGTGAAGGAAGATGGTCAGACATTCAGAATCTGATAGGTTTTCAAGAAAAATGTTGTACTCCATTAAATATGCAATAGTTTTTCTTCTTTGCAGTGTGTGACATCCCATTTCTTAACCTCCCTCTCACCACACTTACATACTTTAATCTTTTTGTTGGGAAGTCCTGGCTGTTGGTTGAGTTGGTTTTGTTTTTCCCCCCATTTAATGGAAATATTTTTTCCTTATCTGATGTTTTATTGCTATTACTTTAAGAAATGCTTAAAAAATATCTTGTTCACCTAAAGTACCTGCTCTTGTTTAGGATTAAATGAACAAAATGGAATAAAGAGGATACGTGTTGCCTTCCTGCTTTCTGATATATTTTGGGACTTTGTCATTCCACCATCAATACATGAATTCCGTATCAGTTGTCTGAAGATACTCATTGAAATCTTTTTGCACCAATATATTTCCTCAATTTCTGGGCCCCTTTTTCTTTTGCTTGTGAGAAAATAAGGTCCTTTGTACAGTTTTGTAAAGGGAAATGTAGTAGGGGAACCTGAGAACTTTGAAAAGAGGTGGATTGTTAACTTTGGGGATAGTTTTGTGCTGCTGACTTATGGACTTGCAGTTCCTGTTCAAATTTTCCATGGGGCAGTGTATTTCCCCACTCCTGCTAATTGCAGACTATTTCTTTAGGCCCTTTTCTGAGGAGTACTGTTCTGGGGAAGATGCCAATTTTAGCAAGACAGGAACTTATGAACAGCCTCACGAGGGAGTGTTTCTGGGAGTGCAGGAGTGAGGCGCAGGAAAGGAAGGAAGGGTCTCTGCTTTGGACAGTGGTGGCTTGCAGTGGTGCCTGGAACATGCCACAGCCATATCTTGGGTAGAATGTGCCTCTTAGGAGGAGGTGGTAGCAGCTGTATAATGCTAGCTATAGTGTCTTTCCCACAGGATTGTCTGCAGGGACTTCCCAGATGAAGTTTGCTTCTCTTAGCTTTGAGATTGTCTGGGGGTGTCGAGGAAATAAACAAAGGTAGTGCTTTTTGTTTTCATAGTTAGAGGAGGCCGAGAAGCAGAAGTTACTGTGGAGGTATTGCAATATGACTTGGAGAGAGAAGGTGCCAGGGGAGTTTGTAGTATCTCTTCCCCTCCCCTCTTCTCCTGTGTTTCAGAGATGGTGTTTCCTCAGCTGCCTACTGGGTAACTGATATGGGACGGCCCAAGAGTAGAACAGAGCAAGTTCTGTGGAAGTACTGGCAGCTGGTGTCCAACACAGCAAGCAAGCAGTGATTCAGGAACAACCCTTCTGTCTTAACCATGTATTTCTCCTGAGTTCTTGAGTGTTGCGATGCTGATGCCATTGGTTCCTAATTCACATGATGTTCTACCAGGCAACACAAGAGTGACAAATGGAGTAGCAGCAGTTTCATTGACCAGTGCCTATTGCAGTGGCTTACACAGCCTTGCAGGCTGGCAGCTCTTGCTGTGTAGCTGCATTGGCTGAGTCCATGGCCATGCAGCGTTGCACGGCCCAGTGCAGGGACTGCAGTGCTGTAACTGAGGAGAGCCTGCTCCCTTCTTCTCTTACCTGATGGTGATTTGGCTTTGGGCAGTCATGACTGTGCTGAGGTCAAACAGTGATGGCTGACTGGCTGTTTTCTGTAGAACTGTCGTCCTGTTAGTTTTCTGGTTGTCCTCAAGGCAGAGATGATGTTGAGTGTGTTGGGTGTGCAGTCTGACCACTTGTTCTTGGGAGGTAGCTGGCCTGGTGTCAGTTGTTAATAATTGTGGTAAAAGTTTAGAGGAAGAAGAATCTGGTGGTTGATGTAGGAAAAGTTGTCCCTAGGAAGGTAGATGTGAATTACCAAGTGGAGCCTACGTGCACTTATCACTAATACAGCAAGCAGAATAATGAAACTGTAAGGGTATTTCAGTGGAGTAATTAGAATATGAAGCAAGAGCTGATGAAATCTAATAAATAAAGCATCTTGAGCCATTAAAGCCTTTGCCTTCACTGAAAATATTCATATTCTTAAGTTCTTTGTTGGATTAGGGTAAAATCCTCTGAATAACCTGGCTGATAGAACAAAGGAAAAGAATTTTAGGAAAGTATAAGCAATCACCAGTAAAATAAATTTTTCTTTTTCCAGTTTGCTTCTGAGGTTAAAATGACAGGAACCAGATGTAAAATAGCAGATATGTTTAGGACTTGAATTCACTTTGTCAATGTCGTGTCTTCGAGAGAAGGGGAGGCGGAAAGAGCTGTGTGCTCTGCCAAATGGGCAGGGATTTTAAATTCTCTTCTGTTTCTCACTTTTGAGAAGCTGAATCAAAAATACCTGTTGCTTGCGCAAGTATCTCTGGCTCATCGACTCGAAGATACTTTCCCAAAGGAGGAAAACAGTGTTCATAGTTATTTTCATTAGATTGTTATCTACAAGTACTTGTAGTTCTGTAAATGTTCTATAAAACATAACTTTAGAAAACCCCTTATTTTCAACAGAAACCTTAAACAAAAGCTGTATTAGGCTACTGTTGCATTAGTGATACTATAATTAATTTGCTATTTCCTGCCTCTTATTTAGAAGTTGGAAGCTTGGCCAAAAAACATTTGGAAGATGAACAAAAGGGTTTGATTTGCCAATAGACACAACTTCTTTTGGGGCAAAGAGTGAACCATCACTTTCTGGTCTTTGTCTTGAAAAACACTTCCTTCTCATTGCTATAGGTCTCACTCAAACTACTTTCCTGCTTCCTTCTGTTTTGCTAGATGCTGAATTTGCAAATTATGACACTTAATAAATTATAGCAGACTGGAAAGGAGGGATGCTGATGGAATTGTGCTTCTCAGTGGGATGTTGTGAAAGTGTCTCACTCTTTATCTAAATTTTTAAGGGATATCCCAAGAAAAGGATGATAAATGTATGTTACACAAAGAGATCTTTTCCCATTAAAAATCTGTGATGCCTGTCATAATTTGTATACCACAGCAAACTAGAGGTCAAAAAGGTACCGACAGCATAACTTTGTGTTGTTTTATTTTTAAATCAGCTCCTTTTCTTGGGAACTTCTGAGTTCTGATTAGACTGAGTCCTGCATGAAATGCAGGTGCTACTGGGTGGAGTGGAGAAAGGCGTGGACTTGTTTGCAAGTGTGGGGCTGACCACACCACAGTGTCTCTCTGGAGCATCTAACTCTCCTGTTGACTGAGAGCTTTGATTCTTTGCTTCCTTGGGCTTCCACCAACCCAACTAGAAAAATTACAAAGCTGGGTCTACTGAAGAACAAAATGCTTCTGAGTGAAATGATTTAAGTGCATGTGTTACTGTTAGGCAATATTAGAGTGTGAGGGAAGGGTAGAGCAAGAGTCAGTTCCTAAAGAGACGTGCTTGCTCCAGGCTTAGAGATGATGTGAGAGCTGAATCCATTTCCTAAAGGAAAGAAAGGGTGTCTTTCTGAATCGTGTTAGCTGGAAGGCAGGTGCTGTGGAGAAACTCCTTGCATTGGATAAGTTTGTGTTCTGTCTCTGCACAGAGCCCTTCCAATCCTCTGTGTGTTTGTGTGAGATGACTCTCAGGGGACCTTAATGTTGCGGTTACCATGGAAGCCAATTCAAAGTGGATTGTCATGCCATCAAAACTAAAAGATATGTGTAAATCTGTGCTAGCATTTTGCAGATGTTTGGGATTTTGAATATTTCTTGCGAGAAAAGTATTTCTATTATTTACATAGGAATATTACTTCTTTGCGAGTAATGTTGTTAATATAATATTATTTGTGTATAATATTAAGCATTTCTGAAATCAGCCTGGCTCTGTGATAGACAGGACAGATAGACAATCCAAAGTGAGTACAGTAGAATTTTAACTTGAGATAGATGTTTCCCCTGGGAATTGTTCTGTTTGGTTGTAGTGTTTCTGAGTTACTTCTATCCCATGCCTACAGTGCACTCATCAAAATCTAAGCAGAATCTTTTCTCCTTGCGTATCTTCATCCTTTCCACTGTCCTGTTTGAGTTGGCTTACACTTTCACCTGCCAAAATTCTCAAGAAAAATCCTCAGCTGAGACTTGGAGGTGCTCATTCTAGAGAAGACCACTGTGATAAGCACAATGTGTTACACACCTTGGGCTTGTTTTTTCATCCATGCAAATCAAATGGTTATTCATGCTGGACCCTTACGGTTTAAAACATCTGCTTGTCACCAGAACTTGCTCAGTGACTTTGGACTTAACAGCTTGGGGGCTGAGATCTGGACCTCCAGGATCTCTAGGTTCCTGTGCTGACAGTGCTTCTAGCACTCACAGCATCTCAGGCCACCAGCATAGCAGAGATGACAGATGTGCTTCTTTGGAAACTTTTTTTGTGTGAAGTTATATCAAATCTCTAAATTTTAATTGCTAATTTATTTTAGAAAGAACACTTTGTCTCTGACCTACATGTGGGACTCAAATGTGACTTTCTGGCTCTTAGAAGACTTTTTATTGTTGAAAATCTGAAATAGTATTAGAACTACAGGGATGCTGTTGTCTTTTTTATTATAACTTTTTTTTTTTTTTTTCTGTTGGTAGTGTGCACTCTTAATTCTTCATGGAGAAGAAAGCTGCATCAACAGGTGGAGAGTTAGGAACTGTTTTATCAGTTGCTGTTTGTAGGTCCACTGGGGAATTACTGGAGAGCTCTTTTTGAGAAGAACAGATTAGGGTTTTTTTAATGCTCTATCTCTAGGATTCCTTTTTAATTGTTCTTGAGGTTTTTTTTTTCTTTTTTCAGTATAGAAGAAAATCTGGTCTGTAAAAAGAATTTTTAGTGTTAAGGTGTAGATTTTGATGACTTCTCAAAAAAGAGTAAGAAAACCCTCAGTCACCTCTGGAGACCATTCTTGTCCTATGCAAAAGTTCTGCATTGAAAAATCTAATTCTTTGTTCCAGTGTTATTGGAATTGTTTGATTTGGGTTTGTTCATTTCTTTGGAGGAAGTGTTTTCTCTGCATCAAGTGCACAAGCTATTAAGAAAACTTTACTGTATCCTCCCCTAGACATATGGCATTTTCATAATAACATTACTTTACTATCCCAGCAATTTCATTCAGATTTTATCAAATACTCTAGGCAGGCCTGTTTCAGGAACTGGATGTAATGATAGAGATGTGTACATCTCCATGGTGAGGAAGCCAAATTACAGTAAGAAGTAGAGTATTACTAAGGAACTGGAAAAGAGTTGTAGTTCAAGAAGAGTGTAAGCTTTTGTTGCAGGTCACATGAAAATGAGGGATTCTGCAAAACAGAGAGGAAACAAGGGCTGATATCCTATATTGGATAACAAGCTGATAGTTCTCTCATGCAGGAATTCCAAAATACTTCACAAGGATCAGTGTATGATCTAGTTGTACAGTCATGGTGTAATTCAGGACTTGTATATATTGTAAAAACTTCCAAGGACATTTATGGTAGGACAGCTGCTGCTGAATGGTTCATGCCCAGGGAAGTGGTTGTGTCACCATCCCTGGAGGCGTTTTAAAAAATATGTAGATGTGGCAGTGCTGGGTTCATGGTTGGACTTGATGATCTTAGGTCTTTTCCAACCAAAACTGTTCTGTGATTTTGCATTTAGTCCAGTAGAATATTGTTGCAAAAGGATAAAGCCATTCTTTGCAGAAGAGACTGTTTGAATGGAAGGGAGAGGAGGATATTGGTTGTAGTCTGTGAAATGAAGTTCTATTGAACATGATGTGCCTGAGCACCTTTCATTCAGGGCGCTGATTTCAGCTTCCAGCAGAAGCTGTTTGTACCTGTTTAAAAGCTGTTCCCTCAAAACAATGCGTACTGCTGTGCATATGGTTCTCCCTCAGGGAAGAGAGAATAAACTGAGCATTGGATATTAGCTGCAGCACTTAGTGCACTGCTGGGAGGCACTGGGATACGACAGCGATCCAGGCAGTGTCAGGAGCGCTGCAGCACAGTAGAGGAAGTGTCTGTGCCAGCAGATGTTTGATGCTCACCACAGTATTTCTCTAGAGCCCTGCTATGGGTAAGCACCTAAGCCAAAAGTATTTTTGCTCCACAGCCCCTAGCTACTCTGTAAATACAGCTAGAGCACTTTGTGGCTACAGCAAATGCCAAAAAGCAGAGAGGTTGCTCTTTTTAAGATTGAGGTACGCTATCTCTGCCAGGAAAATTCACCTCAGCATAGCTGGCAAACTTCCCTGTGCTGTTTGCTGCTCAAAGCAAGCTTGTCTTCCTAAGCTAATACAATACAATTTCTTGATTGATTTTTACGGATGGGATTTTTTACAAAACTTGCTTTGGGATTTAGGAACCTACTTGTCACTGGCTTTCCTTGGGGCATAAGCATTGATTCACTGTGGCTATCTGGAGAGAGTGGTAATGCTGTTACAGCATCCTTCTGAAGATGCTGGCAGTGCTGTATAAGCAATTCATGAGGCCTCACAGGCAAGAGAGAAAATGGTTTGCTTTTTTATCAACTGTGTATCTGTGGGGGTAAAAAAGGCTGCCTCTGTAGTGCTGACAGAGTAGACTATAGCAAGGGTTTGGGGTTTGCAGTGGCAAATGCTGTCAACTGAAGAATGATTGTTGAGGCTGCAAGGGGTGCTGGTGTCAGAGTACCAGATTATATTATATACCAGATTTTTGGTCACTTATGTAAAATTCTAATGCTTACTCTAAAGTCAGCTGTAGTTACATAGTTTTTTTGGAGAACAGAAAAGATATTAAAAGACTATGGGTTTTCCATGTTTTTTTTTTTCCCCATAACAAAGCTACTCTGTCCAATCTGGGCTTTTGATTTTCAAATTCATTTCTGAAAGGATTTCCCAATAGAGAATTTCTATTCCTAACCATGAAAGACTGAGCTTTAGAAATACTGTTTTCATTTAAGAAATTTGATCAGTAAAAATGCTACCTCTGCATGGGCACAGTATGTTAGCACTTTGGGCACGTTCCTGTGCTGATTTCTTGTCAAAGATAGTTTTTTTCCTTGTGTCTTGTTCAAAGAGGCTTTTACTTATTTTTGAGGCCTGAAGCCAGTACTGTTGTAAAATATGATAATGTCTTCAAACTGACAATTACCTGGAGATATTTTTTCTTGGATAAATTTCTCTGCTGTGACTTTCCTGTCCTGTGCAGAAAAAAGGCAGCAGTATAATTCTTACCTGCATTCTGTTTTGTTTAACCCTATTTTATGGAAACCCTTCTTCAAGGATCACAGTCATGCATTTGAATTGGGACATCTGATCTCAGCTGTGCTGCAAGGGCAACATAAAAATGACAGAAACGAGACAAAGTGTAGTGTGAACAAGCTCCAGTAGCTTAGTTTTGAAAAGCTTTGTTCAAGGTATCACATAAATATGACAGAAGATAGTTTTATGGTTTAAAAAATAAAGAGAGAATTATGTAGGTAATCTTTGCAACCTAGTAAAAATATCATAGTACACAGAAATTGAAGTGTTACAGCTTTCTATGATCTGAAATGGCATCTAATCTTAGTCAGTAGGTGAAACAACACTTGAGCATTTTGTTTATAGTGATTGCTTTTTTATCACTTAAGAACAAAGTGGTGTTTTGAAAACCTTCATAATGTGAATCTGGCAAATAAGGCAATTCAGGTAATAAGTAAAATCTCTGAAGATCAAGGAGACTCAATGCTTTACATCATACTTATAATTGGCCCAGAACTTTATTTTAATGTTCTTGTTCTAAGTCTGAAAACTGCTTTGGGGGGAGGAGTTACATGGACCAAAATAATTTTCTGTTTAGAACCTAAACATGTGTTTTGCCTGTTATCTGGGATTTTAATTTTTTTTTTTTTTTCAAATCGAGAAGTTGCTTTTCTTTAAAAGGAGATGCTTGACTTAACAGGGCCTGTGGTGTCTGTGGAGCAGTTTCTTTTCTCGTCAGCGTAAAGCCTTCAGCTTATGTTCACTCTGTGTAACCAAAGCTGTCTACAAACCTTAGTACGTCTGACAAGTCATTTAGGGCTTTCTTCTGCAGGTAACAGGGGAAACAGGAGGGAGATTCATCCCACCTCAAACAGGGCTGTTGAGGAATACACTTAGAGCAGGTAGCTGGGTGTGCAGCTGCTGTGAGAGCTGCAGGTTGGGCCCTGGCTGGGGGATGTGGTTGGAGCCCCAGGCAAGGGGCTGTGACCTGGTGCCAACCCTTTGCATGACAAAGTGTGACCTGTGGCCAGGTGACAGGACTCAGCAGGATGACACCCTTTCAGTCTATGGGCTCAATAGTTGGGAGTCAAGAGGAGGTTGCTGGAGCTGTCTGCTGGGAAGGGACTTTGGTCCCAGCAGTGAAAGTCTGGGGTTGGTGGGAATGTGGCTGCCAGAGTGGCTCCTGGGTGGTCAGACAGGGGGGTGTCCCTAACAGGCTATACTGGAGTTACTGTTTCTTTCATTTGGCTGTACAGGGAACCCAGATGTCTCTCTGGGACTGACTGTATTAAGTGGCTCAAGTTGTGTAGAGATCTTTCTGCAATTTGAATCCCGAGCATCGTCCTTAGAGCAAGAACCTTTTGGTTTTCCAGCTGACGTTGCTCCTTGTAGCTTGTTGTTCATTTGAATGGTCAGTCATGTGAGTGAGTGCTTATCTAGCAGTTCTGCCATTTTTTGTCAATGTGGGTACATTCTCACTTTTTGTGTCCTGGAGCTGGTTAAAAAGTGCACAAGGTGCCCTGCTATAAAGAGAGACTCCAGCAAATTCAGTAGTGGTTTTTTAGCCTCTCATGTATTTTTCTTTCCTCTCCCACCAATCTTCCATTTCTTCCTTTTATCAAAGTATTTCTTTTAAAATTAATATATATTTAAAAATCAATTTAAAAAATCCAAACCTGGTAGATATATAAAATCAAAAGTCAATCTCATGCAGCTCAATGCTGTGCTGCAGACTCACTGTTTGATTTTGATAAAGCCAGATGGTCTATGATGTTGCTTACCTGTCAGTAAAGACAGACAGCTGCCTCCAAGGGGCTTCTGAAGGTAAGTACAGTCAGGATTTTAAATTCATGTAAGTGCATCTGAGTGCTCTTAGCAGGATGGAGAAAGGAGAAGGTATTGTGTTTTCCTATATAATCAAAATGTCCAGTGAAAAGTCGCATAGTATAAGTCCTGTTTTCTCTTCTCCTCTTCCACTTCAGTGCTTTAGATTGAAGATTCTGCAGGTATTTCACTTACAAATTATGACTTTGAATAGAGATGAAAACTCACTTGTTTTGCTTTTTCTGTTTAAATTTCAAACAGCATCATAGTATCATAGGCTACTAAGCTGACAAAATGAAGATCAGTAGGAGAGTAAGTTTTCTCTGGGCAAATTTCCTGACCCAAGACAAAGGCAGCAAAGAGCTGTCAGAATATGTTTTTGTCACAGGAACAGAAGAGGAAGACTGGACACTTACCAACTGGTTTTCACAAATGGGTTGCTCTGGAGAATCATAGATACATTCCAGCTGATGACTGGGATCCTGTACTAGGCTTGGAGTTGTAGTGTGAGAAGATTGCTTTTGGGGCCGTCATGTCATCCACGCTGATCTGGGTGCTGGCAGCGCAAAATGTCTTGAGGCTGGACACAGAAACCTGGTCTTTGCTCTGGAGTGACCAACAAACGTAATCTCTTTTCTAAGAGAAGAGTGTCTTTCTCTTCTGAGTTTTTGATGGATGAATTGAATTTCTACAGAGCCTTTCCACCCTCACCTGTGACTGTCCAAGCCAATCACTTGCTCACTCATGTAGCTACAGAGCTAATTCTGCTTCAGCTGTGGATGGGTTCTGCTGGACTTGTGCTTGATTACTAGCTCTGTTTACCACAAGGGAGCAGTTATTAATGTGCTCTCATTTTTAAGCCTGTTATAACTCCTTCACTTTGATTAATTTCATTGTGGAGCTCTTTACTCTTTTAGCCTGTGTAAGATGTAATTCTGATTGTAGAAGTGCTTCCGTTGTTTCCCTCCCAGCTGAAGGAGGAGGTGAAAGGGCTATTGATTTTTATATAAAGATGAGTTTAATGAGACCTGGGGGTTGGGCTTGATCCAAGGCTTACTGGAGTCGGTGGCCATCAGTCATTAGATTTCAGTGGATTTCAGGCGCTGGTGGCTGACTTAATGCCATGATGTTCAGCTGCCTGTGTAGCAGGGGTTTTGTGGGTCTTCATAAATTGTTCAAAAGCAGCAAACTATCATAGTGGGGGAGGGCAGGCATGCTGACCAGATACCTAACAGCTTTTTCTTTTATTCTTGTGATCCATTTTCTCTTATTTCTGTACATTTCAACTGTGAATGTGTGGCTGTGGCACGTGATAGCAATTTGTAATGAAGCACACAACCCCGGATAATACAGCAGAGCTCTAACAAGGAGCTTTTAGAGCGAAAAGATTATCTTTAACTCTGAGCTGAGTTGTAATATGGTGGGTATTAATGTGTAGATTTAAAAAAATGAATAGTGTAATCAGAGATAGGAAGGGCTTTAAAAACATAGGCATGTGCTATAAGTGATGTAACTCAGACGTTCAACTGTGTTAGCAACTGGGCCAGATCTGACCTGCTGGCCAAAACATGTTTTGTTTTTCTTGAACACATGTGCACATGTTGATGCTTTGCTTACAAACTTCTGCCTCCTTTGAGGAGGAAAGGTTTCTCTGACAAGCACCAGAAGATGGCCCAGCCCACTGCACTGCCCCAAGCCAGCTTGTGGCAGACATCCCCAAAAGATCACACCATCTTCTCAGCCATAATTCTCTCTGCAAATGACTGCAGCAGCTCAAGCTTCGTTTTCCCCCCCTCTCCCACTGCTTTTTCTCTACTGACTTTTGATTGACTGGTACTCTAGGTCAACCAAATGCCATCCATTTCCCCTGACATAAAAGTGTGCAAGCAGTGCATTGCTCCTACCTATTCAACCCTCAGGAGCTTGTTCTGTACAGAAACAGGCTTTCTCTATGCTTTGTTCCTGCAGATATCATTTTCCTGGCTTCTTCACTATACAATGTTAAGTAATGTATTGTCAGCTGGAACAAGTTCATGTGGCGGTCCATTAAAAATAAGAATAAATGTATTATCACCACAAGATGCCATTCATGGACATGGGGAGAGGAGAAAGTTTTCAATGCACCTGACTTTTAAGGAATGCAGCTATTGCTAAGGTCTTTGTAAAGACAGATTTAATCTGTATGTCTAAAATGCAGTAAACCTAAAGAAAACAGTGAAATGGATTATTGCTTCTTGGAACTTACTCTTTCTTTGTTGAGTACACAAAAAGAAGAAAGATTTTTTTCTTCCCCCCCCATGGGAAGGATCATGAACTATTGTTTATCTGCCGTGTTTACTGTTAGCAATGGAACTGTACAGATAAAACGAACAGAGTTCATGTACGCCGTGGGTGCTAAATGAAAGTAGGATCTATATAATAGCTATTGTAAAATCTATGTCTTACCTTGGCTTAAAAAGCTGCTTGGTCATCCTCTTAGATGTATCATTCAATTTAGTGATGCTGAGCATCTGTTTAAACAAATAGCTTTAAAACTTGTGATGGAGCTAGTACTTTGCCCTTGACTCTGTCTTATCTGTAGCTGTGACACCCAGTAAGTCGTTCTGGGCTCTTCTTTCTGTTGTCATCAGGTGCCATGTGCAGTGCTATCAATGGACAGTGCAGCTGGCAGGTTTCTCTGAGACTTACCTGCCTTTCTTTGGAGGCTGTTGTTATTCTGCACCTCGGTTTGGTTCAGCCTTCAGGGTCACACGGCTGCCCACAAATGCACTGGCTGTTGTGCTCATTGTGGACCTGTTGAATCTCTTCAGGCAGCCTCATGGCTTGCACAAGCTGACTTGTGTTTGGATGAAACAACCATAGGAAGAGACCTCCTTTTCTCATGAGACTAAACTTGGGGAGATGAGAATATGCAAACCTTAGCCCTGACTATTTCAGTTTCGTCATGCAGAATTCCTGTGTGGTACTATGTGCCCAACAGCTTTGTCTTGGCATTTGTTGTTCCCAGTTTCCAGGTGCAGTAACTCAGAGGTCAAGCTGGAGGAGGGTAGTGGTCTACCAAGGTCTTTTTCCATGCAGCTTGTGAAAGTCAGACCAACAAGGCAGCCTGAAACTTTTTGACTACCCTAGAGGATAGAGTATTTGTTTCCTTGTCGTTTTGATGCTTGCTTTAGAGTCATGCATTTTTGTGTAGAGGCTGTATGTATCCTACCTTCTCTCCTCCAAAGCAAAATGGGGTAAAATATTGTAGGACTGAAGAACAGAGGAAAAGAGGAGGGTGAATGCTGGCTCAATAATTTTTTGCTTTGGCTAGAAGATCATGATGAGGAGATGTAGAGGGCATCTGTGGTCACAGAGGTTTTGTACATGCTTGGGGATGTGTGCAATGGCTTAACATGTTGAAGACTAACATACATTATATGTAGAAATAGTTGTGTTGTCATTTGTATGTGGCATGTCTCTCCTCTGAACTGTGTGAGTGTTTGCAGGACTCTCTATTTTCTTGTGAATGTAAAGGGCAGCAAACCTGGGCACGTTGATTTGCTCTGGCTGCTGAGCCTTTGCTGAGAACTCAAGTTTCAATTGTCTTTGAGTGAGAGTGGGAGGAGGCTGTAAATACTGTTGTGGTGTTGAACTGAGGAGGGGAGGACAGAAAGGCGGTCTGGGTGATTCCCAGTCTGTTTGTTGCTTCCACATTACTGAAGGTGACCAGCTGCCTGTGACCTGTGGAAGACCTGCCAGTGCTGCTGCTATACAGTGCTGGAAACCTTCAGAGAGAGAGAGGGTCTGTGGCTGCTGCAGCTGCCTGAGCTGCCCAGACCTGCGGAGCAGTGTCATGAGTAACCGAGGACTGGGTGAGTGCTGCTGAAATCATGTCACTTCCAGCCTTGTGTGACTTCTTACAGTAAAGGTACTGGAGAGTAGGTTCGTTTTGCTTGTGGGATTTCCCAGCTTCCCATGCATGACTCCTGCTGACTCCCCTCAATACTACAAGGGCAGAGCTCCTTGGTAGTGCTCAGTTCTGCGTGTGTATAGTGATCCTTTGTCCTGGGGTGGCCTTGCTTTGTGGTGATTATGGAATGAAGGAGGTCGTGTTGGGGTAGAAGTACCTGACTGTCTAGCAGCTACTTTTCCTTAAGGATGTGTGCTGGGTGTCTTATTGAGAACGTCTATTTATACTGCTCCCACTGCTATGCAAAGCTTTCCTGGTGTACTGGGACCAGGGACAACTGTGTGTGTTTTACTGTGTTTTGGGTCCAGAAGTCCTGGGTGGGTGGTGGAAAAATGGCAGAGATGCACTGTGCTTTTCTAGAACTTACACTATTAGTAACTGTGTACTTAACACTGATATCCTGATTTATACCTCATTATGGATTTAGTTATTAAAGGCACTTGTGGTAAGAGACCTCAGACTTCTCATGCTTTTGATACAAAGTTAGTAGAAGTAGAGATAAACTGACATCTGGAGGCACATGGGTGGTGGTGGTGGCATAGTAGAGCTGAAGCTCTTTCTTAAAGGACTTGTGTTCTTTCTGCAGTCAGAATTGGCACACATGACAGTGCTGCTGCTGTGCTTTCTTTTGGCCTAGTTTTCTAGGGTGCTTTTGCCCATACAAATTTCTGAAAATTGATTCTTCCAGGGACTCCACAGTCTGTGCTGTGAGCTGTCGCAGAGCATTTTGCTCACTTGTTCTAGGTGACTTTCCCAGGGTCAAGGTGAGTTGGTAGCTGAGCTCTGAATAGAGCTGAGAATACCAGATTCCTGCTTGTTTGACCCGTGGAAGCTGCTTTGATAGATTGCCTTTTCAGGCAGTGGAACACTTGGTATTTTGGGTACATTTAGAAAACTTCCACATGTGGCTTGTGGTGCTAGCACGTAGATTGTTTTTTCTTTAGGGTGAGAAGGACAGTTGGGAGGAGGCCGTATGATTGCACTGGGTGAGTTTTTTCAGGGGTTATTTTCCTTCCTCCAATTATTATTTACCATATGAATAGCCCTTATTCCTAAGAAAAATATTATGCTTTCAAAGCCTTATAATCTAGACATGCATTAAAATACCCAATGCTAGGAAATCTTCCTCCTTGCTTCCTCTCCAACAATCACCATACACCTTTCTTTGCCAGTGAAGGCTCAGCATTGAACAGTGATATCAAGGCTATTATTATAATTTACAAAGTATGAATTGAGAAGATGAACTAGATATCTGTGTAGTGTATTTTGTAGGTTATTCTCAACTTGAGAACATGATTTGTGCTTTCTTAGTTTTCTGTTGTTTGTGTCCTGATATTAACCAGATGAGAATATTAACAATAAAATATAAAAGAAATAATTTAAAAAAATAATTAGCAGAATTGAAAAATATCAGATGCAATTTCATAACTAAATGTGGCATGGAAATTAAAAGTCTGGAAACCATACTACAGCAAGCACAATGTCAGGCTATGACCTTAACAAGATACTGTCAAAATTAAAGGTGGTGTTTTGAGAGTCTGCCCCCAAGGACTCATATCTTTGGGAGAGTTTGAACTCATTAGTGCTTAAAGGCTACCTTTCTGGTATTTGAAAATATTTTTAGAACTAGTCTGTTGTTTTCTTTTGTATTTTTTTTTCCTCTTCATAAAATTAAAGCAAGTTTGGCGGCATTCTCTGTTCTCCCACCATCTATGGTGTGCCCCCTTCTTCTCCCCCCATTACTATTTCATAGCTTTTCTGCACTTCACAATGATACTGCTTTTCCAGTAATGGTGTAACTCTTAGAACTGCATTTAAAAATCCCACTAAAAAGTGCTGAGAAACAAGAAAACCTCTCTAAAACACCACAAGAATTGATTTTTCATTTGTGTACAGAAAGAAGCGTGATTATATGTGTGTGTTTAAAGGGAGAATTAAATGTCTCTTACTGATTTGAAATTTAATTGGAGTACTGTGATAGATATTGAGTTTTACTGATGTCTTTGAGTATGTAATAAGGGAGAAAATGTTGCTTTTTATATTAAGGACAGATGTATTTGAAGAAAATGAAGACTTTGGTTGAAGTTCCTGTTTCTGGGATTTCCCTGTAGTTGTACATATAAAGGATTTGTGTGCACTTCCCATGTAAAGTCACATGATTTAACATGCAGCTTTGTACAGTTTGTTCCCTTTTTCCTCTGAATGTGTTTTATTAACAACAAACGAGAACTAATGTTTTGCCAAATGCCAGTGGTTGGCAATCCCTCTAAAATCAAATTATCTTCTTGCAACTCATTGGAAAACATTTGCTATTAGGGAAGCAGGGCACTTGGGGGAATAATATTAGCATTCCCAATAAGCACTTCAGAAGTATGGAAGTGTATGTTACAAACATCAGAGATTATATTGTTTTCTCTTCTGTTTCTAGGACTGATGTGGCTTTATTCCAGTTGACATATTTAAGAGGTTTTTTGACCCAGGATGAAAATGAGGGGTCAGTTAAGTGGTGTAAACACCCAGAGCTCCAGAGAAGACAGACACTCCTGGGTTTAGCCAAGCAGATAACTGCAAATTTTGGTTAAGTGTTTATATTGCCCTGTTGGCTCAAATGAGTGTGCTTCAATTTTTTGTTTTTATATGTGAGGATCTGGCACCACAAATTCAATTTAAATTCTAATGGGAGCATGACTAGAGCTGCATAAATGACATCTGCCTCCACATTAGAGTGGTCATCTATGGCAAAGATTTCAACGTGGATTCTTACCTTGAAATGAAATGAACATCCTGATGACTGGCCATGAGTTCATGTTGGTTTTTTTCCGTTTCCTCTGGCTGCCAAGTGTAGAGCTGTTTATGCCAAATAGCTCATTTTCTCTGGGAGCAATTGTGAACCTTGCTCCAAACTGCCCACTTGCTAATGTGCTCTTCTAAATTGTGGCTCAGATGCCTGCTCCATGTTGATATGGGAAGGATTTGACCTGGGTGTTACGACTCTTTTGGCTGTGGGAGAAGAATCAACTTCATCACTCCTTGTGGCACTTAAGAATCTAACAATGAGGCACAACAGGGATAGAGAAGGAGGGTCTGTTGCCCAGGGATTGTTTTTTTTTTTCCTAAGCCAACAAAGCCTGACAAATTTAACCTAAATGTATCAATAGCTTTGGGTTAGTCAGGTGTTCTTTCACCACCTTATTTTGGTGAAAACACTGTTTGCCTGAAGCTTGGAGAGATTATGCAGGTTTTGTACTTCTCTGTAGAGAGTTTCCAAGAGGACAAGCACAAGGGGAATAACAAGAATTCTCATCCTTAGCTTCTGACAAGGATACTCCAAGATAATTTTCTTTCTTCAGTAGAGGAAAGTCCGAGGTTAACTTTTCCAGGCAAGTAAGGTGACTGGCAAATGGGCACAGGGATGTGAATGGTAATAGAAATGTAAATGTATGAGTGTATCTGTTGTATTTTATTACTGAGAAGTATGTAGTAGAAAATACCAAAGGAAGATTTTTATTTCTTTACAAATACTCTTTATTTCTTTTAAATAAAAGTTAACCTTTGCAAAATTAGATTAGATGCAGATCATTAGATGCAGCTGCATCTAATGATTTAATGTAGGCTCTTCTTAAATGAGACTATATTTTCATCTTTTTAAAAAGTATTTATATAAAAAATATATTCATACTGTCTTTATATAGTAATATTGATACTTTCAGGAAGCGTTTATGCTTTCAGGAATCAGTGTCTGATAACAAAGTTCTGTAGTTTGGTCAGGCATACTGACCCATAGCTGAAGACTGAGCTGGGCAGAGCACAGGGGCTACCTGTCTGTGTTGTGATCTGATGAACTAGCATGATAAATCATCTTTTCCCACTCCCTGTAAATCACAAGGCATCAATGAAGATTTATATGGGTACACATGGTATGTTGGGAAGAGAAATTATTGCTGATCCTCTCCCTCTCCTGTTGCGGCATTTGAGGAAGGGCAGGTCCTAGGGAGCAAATTTTGGATTTGGCTTTTTTTTCCTGTTGAGAATAGGAGCAGATGTTGGTGTCCTGGCTACACACAGTTCAACGAATCCCAGTGAATTCCTTCAGCATGCTGAGGATCTAATTGAATGAGGAGAGCTAATGGGAGGATGGAAGTGTTTGCAGCACCATGGGAAATGAGAGACTTCCCCTGCTGCCATGTTGGTGTAAACTGGCAAATTCCTAATGAAATTAGTAACCCCCAAATAATTCATGCACTAGGATCTGCCCTACACTGGATGTGTGCACAGGGTGTACTGAACCTCTCAGAGGTTATGTAGCTCCTCTTTGCAGAAACAGAGTTTTTAATTGCTTTAATTGGTCTGGACAGTAGATTCTACAGTATGTCTGCTGCTAATGAAATCTGTGGTATGGAATTGTTATTTATAAGTAGTCTATTTTTAATAGGGCTGCTGTAACAATTTAAATGCTCTGAGCTCTGTGTACCCTGATGGGCTTTTTGTGTATGTTTATTATATGGGAACAGCTGGGTATTTGAGAGCACAATTTGTTACCAGGGTTTCTCTAGGAGGTAAAACTATATGACTGTTCCCCTGACTGCGCTGAAGTTTCTTATGAAACCAGACCCTGTTGTATCCTATTCATAAGAAATTGTGAAAAGGGTTTGTCATTGTCCTGGCTCAGTAGCCTTCTCAGCCATTGCTTCTCTACATGTTGACCTGACACTGTGATTGGAGAGATACCTGAAGCAGGTGGTTCTTTGTAGGTTATCTGTCAGATTCGTCAAGAGCAAAGACATTTAGAACGTAATTTCCTGCAGAATGATGAATTCTCTTCTGTGATAGTTGTCCTTTGCTCAGGGCTATTACCTTCCTTTTGTTCTCTTTCTGTGAACAATGCGCTTAAATTGCAAGGTTGGAAAGCCACGTTTGTGGATTCTCTTTTTGTCCGGATGGCAGTGCAGGGCACTGTCTCCTTGTGTCAGTTTACAGATATGGAGATAGCAACTGCATGAGAATTACTGCTGTGTAACAAAGTTTGACTAAAAATTACAGCTGTCTAATGTTAGCTTGTAGTGTGTGATTTATGGGCCATGGGGGCGGTGACATTGTCCTCTGACCTTTTCCACTGGGAGCTGTATAACCCTGCGTCCTTACTACCCTGAGAGCAGGTCTTCCTGCAGCCTGCCTGGTGGTTGCAGATGCCATCACAGGATTTCTTTCCTGTGCAGGGTGTGCAACAACCATGGGGCCTGAATAGGCATATAGGGCATCCTGATCCAGTTGGGATGCACGTGTTATGCATTGTCTTGAATTCAGTAAGCTCTCACATGCTTCACCCTGCTGCTGTTTTGTTGCATGCTTGCAGCAAGCACCCAGGAGTGTAATGGTTAAAATTACTTTGGTCTTTGACAGGATTTTGGCTGTTGCATTGCTCCAGGATTTCTTCTGCTAAGTTTTGTGCTCACACTCGTCAGCACAGAGTCCTGACTGAAAGGCTGTCATTGCTGTCTGAAGGTCTGTACAGGCTAAATTATGATAGTTATAGTTACACACAAGTTTTGGAATGGAACAGCAGAAGCTCAGAAGCATTAAACTACTTTCTACTTTTTTTTTCAATTAATAATCCCCAACACAACAACTAACCCCTGCCCTCAGCCCTCTGAAAACTTCTCAAAGTGAAGAGAGAAACACAACATGTACAGTGCAGTTGATTTTTTCTGCCTTGCTCCAAGACTTATCTGATCATCATGTTCTCAAAGATATTTTAAAACTGCTGGCTGTTATTTAAGGATGCTATTAAAGTCCTTGCTTTGGAGAGTTTGGATAAATGTAGAATTTAATTTAATTAACCTTCATCAGTCTTTCTTTTTGCATGAAAAGGTGACCTTTATAAAATGCCATTTACATACCCAAGAGCCTGGTGCTTGCATTTTTCTATGTCTATGTATCTATATATAAAGGCATATTAAAACATGTTTACATATGTTTTAGTTATTTAAGGACCATTTATTATGAACATTGATGTTATATATACAGACATATATTGAAAAACTGTACCCAGTGGTAGGCTCAGGTTGTTCTAAGTATTATGTTGTTAACCAATTCCCATCAGAGAATGGATCTAGAGCTGATGGATTCATCTAGGAATCAGGTTGTAGCAGAATGTTTAGAGGCATTGCTAGAGGACATGAAGGCTATGGACCAGCCCCCTGTATGGGTATACAGTAACAGAAATTCTCTGATCCAAAAAAGCATGTAAGTTTAGTGGGCTGAAAAATGGGAGAAGACTGTGGCTCAGAGTGGGAAGATGACTGCCCGGGTGACATTGCTTCACTGCATTTCTCTTGAAGCCCAGTAGTAGCAAGGACGCTGTCCCCTGTCTGGTCTGTCTTTTCTTGTTCTTACATTCATCACTCATTCACATGAAATTTTTTTCCAGGGAGTCTAGAAGAGACACTTCTTAAAATCTTTCTTCAACTAAGGCAAGTGTGAATAAACACAGTTTTTGGAGACTATGAAGTCTAATATGCTTGTTAAGTTCTTCAGATTGAATTTGCCTTTAATACGCTCTTGGGGTTGGATTTCAAATGTATTTAAGTTTCCAAAGATGTGAACAGATGCTTCGTAAAATTTTCAAACCTTTTAACTTGCTTAGGTGCTTTTGAAAATTCCTTTAAATGTCTATGTGCCTTTAATCTCCTCAATAAATTTGCAAATCCTTAGAGCCTGTTGTTCAGCATTCAGGACTTGAACAAGGTCTGGAGTCTCTGCTTTCTATCTGTATTTCTGTAGCTGTATTTATTGCAGCTGGGAGACTTGCATGCTCACTGTAACTTTGTAAATGCAAATGGGTCTCAGTCTTGAATCTGACCCTCAATAGTGCAGGTGTAGGATGTTCTCTGAATAATTGTTTTAGACACAGAGGGCTTGTGGATTTTGTAATCGACATCTGTCCTGTTGCAAAGAGGGTGTTCTGCTCTCAGTCTTTGAGAAAATCCCTTCCTTGAACAAAGTTTATATAAAGAGGTTCCTTGACTGTTAAAATGTGTTTGCTCTGATTTATAGCAGCACACAGTTCACACACAATCATAACCTCACTTTCTTCTGCCAGGGGAAGACGTGATAGTAACCAGACATGTGTATTAAAGGGAGGGAATTACCTTAGCGTTGGTATCTCTGTTTCTTGCCTGCTGAGTAACTTAACAGTGGAGATGAACGGCAGAGCTAGTGCAAAAATAGTGCACTAATTTATCCTTGAAATCTAGGAGGCACACTAAGATTACTCAGAAATGTTCCTCCATTGTTTAGAGCTGGAATTAGTCCTGTTGTGATGATAGCTCAGGGGTAGAGGGCAAGAGATCTTAAGTTTCAGGCAGAACAAAAAAGTTGATGGATTTAATTCCTTCAGTGTGTTTGGTTTGAATAACTTACATTTGGGCTACTCATTTTAGTACCTATCTTCCTTTTGGAACCTGATTTTGAACCCCATTAGCTGCAGTAAGCTTTGGAAGAGATTGCCAGAGTAAATATGCAAGAAATACTGCTTGCCAGGCAGTGAGTATAATGAGGTTTGGTGTGATGGCTGGGAACTGGTCCATTGCTTTAAGAAAGCTGCATCTCATGTTAGAAGCTCTCTCCAGTGTTTCTTATTGACTAATAAGTTTTTGTTGGTGTGTTTTTTTTGTTTTTTTTTTTCTTCCTTTGGTAAACGACAATGATGTCACTAAGGGTCATGGAGCAAATATTAGCGTACTTACTGGTTTAGTAAATAGGGTAAAGGATTTCAACTTCTAGAATGCAATATGAATTTTATTTTTAAAGTGAAAATTCTAAGGACTTCTGTGTCAAATGGAAGCAGAGTATGAATAAATCTTCTTGAGAAAGCTGATCTGCCAATTAAGCTTTGAGAACCAGTTGCTGTTTTTTTCCCAGTGATTGTTTTTGCAATTTGTAGGGCTCTGGTTATGTAACAAAATCACTATTAACCCCATTCAATAAAGCCTTGCAAATGTTAAAATGATTGCTGGAAAATAACTGTCTCTGAAATTGGTACCACACGCTACTTACTTTGTTCCTGACATTTGTTCCATCATGTCTTATGGGTACTCCTTATAGAAAATGATATTACCCTCACCAGTTAGCAGTAAAAAGTAATGTATTCCTTGTCTGGGACATGCACTAGATGATTAAAAGAGAGACCTTTGGAGGCTGAATTCAGTGATGCTCTAGCCTTTTTTACTTCTGATGCTCTCTGTATCTCTCTGAGACATTATCTCATTTCTCCATTTCTATTATTGCGTTGTTTTTTATCTGTAGTATCCAGCTCTGAGACTTTTTGAGAGTTGGTGACAGTTTATTTTGACAGCTTTGGAGAAGAAAGATGAAAGTGTCTGAACCACCTGGAACTTTCCACTGACCTCTGCCATTGCTGAACTTTGTGTTAGGCCCTGGAAGGGACCTGTGTGGGACCACTGCACTTGTTCCTGAATTGTGCAAGGCAGGATAAAATCCTGGCACTGAAAGGAGTCTGTGCCACTTAGGCTTGCATTGTCTCAGCAAGGTCTTGGAAGCTGTGCTGCCCTTAACTGTGAAGGTGACTGTTGTACATTGTGGTGAGGAGCCAGGCTGGAAAAATGCCTTGTCTGAGTGCAAGGGGCAGTAAATGCAGGAAGTGAAGGGGTGGGAGAGAGGCTATGGGAATATTGAGCCAACTCAGAGCTGTTGATTTTGAGTAGGTATTTGTGCTTTAGGATGACGTGGTTTTTCAGTAAAGTCTCATCTGATTTTTGCATAATATCAGGTAGCTTGTAGCTATTTCTGTTTCTGAGATACAGATAAGCACATTGCTCTGCATACTCAAAGGTATTACTTTATCTTGGAGTTCACTCTTGCATAGAGGAGAACTGTTCAGATTCTTCTGCTCAGTGTTTCCTGTTTTTCTGTAGCCTTTCTGGTGAAAAAGGGTGATTTTTGTTTTGGTTTTGTTTTTTAAATTTTTTTCCCTCCCTCCCCTCCTCACCCTTGGTGGAATCCCCTTCCCTTTTGCCTTGAATTATTCTACAGAGGTGCCTTAAGTTCAGATCCTGGTGCCAGGAGTATGACTGGGATACTGCAGGCTGTCACCAGTATCTCATTTCTACGACATTGGCACCTTGCTGGAAGGGCAGGTCTTGCTGATTGAGAGCTGCTGTTCTGGTTCATCTGCCTGCCAGTGCAGTGTCCCTCCATCCAGGATCTTTTTTTTTTTTTTGACTGCCTGCAGCAATAACTCGAGATCTGCCTGCCATCTGGATGGCACTTCCCACAATATAACCTAGTGTTGATTTTTATGTTGGTTTATTGTGTAATGCTGTAAATACATATGGCTATGCATAACTTTGGCCTAACTGCTGCAGGTGTAGCAGTGAGAACAGGGGTTTGTGATGCTGAGCAGACTTTTAGCTCTGCTCCGAATTTGCTCTGTGAAGTAAGGTGTAAGGTGCTTGCTCTCTTTGAATATATATATATATATTTTTTTTTGCCTGATTTGAAAACTCTTAAGTCAGTGTAATTTTTTTTTTTAGGTCTCTAAATATATTTTGAGAAAGGGGCCTCTGATAGCATTCCTCTTATGCTACCTATCTTCGTGTTGATGAGAGGTCTTTAGATGCAGCTGCATAATATGTTCATGGTATACGCTCAGAAATTCCACATGTGCCCTGCAAGCCCAGAGAGAGATTTGTGTATCCCATTGCAGCTGCAGATCAGGGCTCTAGCTGAGATGGGAGTGTTTCATCCCAGCAGGGGTGACAGATTTCCATCAGTCACACTGACGGCAGAGGCTCTCCAGAGCTGGCAGAGGGGCATGGGTCACTGCATGTTTTACTGCAGGACACACATAAAAGCCAAAATGCTTGTATTGTCATAAAAGCTGTCTGTTGAACTTTCTTGTTTTTCTCTTGGGCTAGGTTACATCCCAGAACACTTGGGAAACATGTGGTTCTCATTAAATGTTTCTCAATAGCTCAACAACCGTCCCTAACCGTGGAGGTCTGCGGTAACAGACAGAGGTTGCCAAATGGCTGGTGGCTGACAAAGCCAAAGTGCTGGCAGGCTGGCAGCCAGCTCACCTAGCATAGTCCTCTGCATTGCCAGCCTTGGAGACGTGGAGATGTCATTTGCTCCCCATTACTTTGAGATGTTGCTTTTGTTTCCTCATGTCTTGATGTCCAGCACAGGAAGGATGTCAGATGTTAGCAGCAACAGGGAAATCACGGGAATGCAGGAGGTCCATTCATGCCTGGTTATGCAACCATGGGATGAGTACATGATTTTTAGAAGAGGGCTGTGTCTGATCCTTCAAGGACACTTGGTTGTCCTTCATTTTAATGTGAAACATATGGCTGTAGTTTGAAACTGAGGACAACGATTCAAGCCAGAAACGCAGAACCCTGATGGTGCTGTGATCTCTGGTGGCAAATAAAAAACTTAAGGAGCCCCTTTAAATTTTTCATTGTATGCTGTTTTCAAGTGGCTTTGTCATTGGTTGCTGTAGCTGAATTGATTACTGGTGATTTGAATACATTTGAATAGAGACTGAAATGACACCCATTCAGTACTTTAATTTTAGTTGCACTTTAATTAATTTTCCCCGTGACCTTCTCCCCTCCCCCACCTTTACTATTTTGAGTGCTGCATAAGCAAAAGGGGGCTGGGAGTAAGGTGGATTCATCATATTGTGTCCTGTATGTAACATTATCTATTGTTTAAAGAGAGTCATTACTATGTGGCTGTTCTTGGTCAGTGAGAGCTTTGACTTACAAAAAGTATTTTAACACTAAAAGATGCAGCTAGGCACTATTTTAAAGAAAAGACAGGTCCTATCACGTTTTGGTTTATAGAACAAGTAGGTTTCTGACTTTCCCACCTTGTTTGTAGCTGTAGAGCAGGAAAGAGAAACAAACTAGGCTGACTTTTCAACTCTGTTTTTCAAGTGAAGTATTGACATTTGGGGAAAATGCAAATAGGAGCATTCACACTTTGGTCCTTAATGAAAGCAGTATTTGACACTGCTATATTTGTAAAGCTTGATTAACCTCAAAAGTCAAAGCTTCATTATGTGTTCAACTTTAAAAAGAACCTTCTATCACCAAAATTTGGGGTGGACATTGTTCTCTGGAGTACTTGAAAGGTTAGTTGAATGTCCTAAAGAGAATATGGAAGAATTAAGTTGTAATATGATTACTTTTTAAAAATCCTCAGAAATCTAAAACTAGCTTTCCATTCTAAATATAAGAATTAAGTAGAGATACTTCATGTTGCTTTAAGGAAATAAGCTGACTGCTTTTTACTGGTCTTATGGTGAAGACCTTGTTTGTTTGTGTTTCAGTATAAGCTTGGGGGGGGGAAGAAATAACAAATGCCTCTGTCATGGCTTCAGTCCAACAAGATATATGAAATCAACATTAAAAGCCAGTACATCAGTGGCTGTCTCTGGCACACTGTTCTGTTCTCTGAGGAAACGGGTTTCTTCCCACACAGGGAAGATGAATTAGCTGTGTGAGGAAATGGGTTTCTAGGATATTTTTCTGCAGTCAGCAAAGTGAAGTGAGATGATAGCATTCAACTTGTTTTGCTGTATTTAAGGTTTTAAGGTACCTAGACCTTGAAATACTCAACATCCAAATAAGCTTGCAAGAAGCTGGTTTGTATTTTTCAGGCTCCGTTAAAGTATGTAGGGGGAAATCAGAGCCACACTAAGTAAAATATCTTCAGCAGGGACAAATATTTCCTTGTAATATAATCAGAGCACTTCATGCACAATAACTGCAGCAGGATGTAATCTGCAAAAGTATCTTGTACTGCTCTTTGTCTGTAGGTCTCTTAAAAAATTGTGTGCTTGGATCACAAAATCCTGCTCCTAATGTGCCAGTGGTGTGGTTAGGGATTTTCTATAATTCTGAGCTGTCTGAGATGTTGGACTTAATTACAGAAAAATCTCCATTGGAAATATCTTGTTTGCACCTTTGCATAACTGATGATGCTTAGTAAAATTTATTTTTCCTTTTTTTTCCTGCATATGTTGACTGGAGATTCTTAACCTACCTTAGATGTGTTCATTGCTGTCCTGGTTTCAGCTAGGGTAGAGTTAATTTCTTCTCAGTAGCTGTTACAGTGCTGTGTTGTGGATTTGGAATGAGAATGGTGTTGGTAACACACAGGGATGTTTTGGTTTTTTGCTAAATTGTGTTTATCCTAAGTCAAGGACTTTTTTCCCCTTGCATGGATGAGGAGGTTTGCAAGAGAAGCTGTGAGGGAGCACAGCTGGGACAGGTGTCCTGAACTGACCGAAGGGATATTCCACACCATAGAATGTCATGCCCAGTTTATAAACTGGAGGGTTTTGGCAGAAGGGGAGCTCACCTGGGTTCAGGAAGGGAGGTTGAGAGAGCAGGCCCTCAGAGAACCCTTCTGTTGTGGGGCTGCTGAGGGTTGAAGAACAACGGGAGCTGATTGCTACCACAACAGCGCACGGTTGGCAGAATCACACCAAGCAGGGCTGGTGGTTCCTGTCCTGATGGAGATTGGTCAGCTGGAGAGCCAAGGAGTGATCAGCAGGACCTGCTCACGCTTTCATAGCCCCATATTACCAGGGCAAAAATCTAATGGAGAGTGGAGACTGAAAGGCTTACTGTGGCCTGAATGAAGTTACGCTTCTGTGTAGATGTAGAATCATGGAATGGGTAGGAATGGAATGTTCGTCTTGGAAAATGGTCTGGGATGCACCTCACAGAGGAGTAAGGCTAAAGCTGTAGGGATATTGTCACAGAATCAGCCTGGCCACTTTGCAAGCTGGCTCGAAGTCTCCTTAGCATTTGTAGGCATTAGAGGATAGATATTATCCTTGGCATGTGCTTCTGTAATTCTGTGTATTCAACAGAAAAATGTCACTTGGTGGCTATGCTGTATAATGTGTGCCTCATGCTGGCAGCAGGGCTTGCAGATATATTTATAATGCAAGGGCAATCAGAGGAGTTACCCACAAAACTGAAATGTTTTCAAGAGATAAAGGCTATTAAACTGCTTGAAAAGACCAGTTGGGTCTCTAGAGGGTGAAAAGCCAGTTTTGACCTTACAGAAGTTTTACTTGCTGATTTTACAAAGGAAGTGTTAGCAGAAGAAAAAGATAAATCTATAATGGAATTACTTTCTGCTCTATAAAATGTGCCCAGATGCAAGATCCACAGAGGTGCATTCCTTTTAAAAAGGGAGTAGGAACCAGAGGGTAAAGCATGCTTTCTTCTCTTCCCCAATGGCTGGAGTTTGTGGAATCCAGCTCCTTACACCCATATCTTTCAGCATTCCCTTGCCTGGCAAGTGGGACTATCCCACAGTGTCTGAGGGTGATTACATCTATGATTAAGAGGGAGGGCGGATACTGTACTGAACAGACTATAACATTTGCATCAGTGTTGTAAATGTACTACTCTAACTTTCTCTTGTAGTGCCACAAACTATACCAGTTTCCAGCATTCTAATTCTGGGATAATAATACCAATGGCTAGGAACTGGAAAGCTTTTTCAGTGAAATGTTATTTTGCAGTAGTTGGACTGATTCTATCAGTGCAAAATGACCACCTTGTTTAAACATTGCTTATTTTTTATCTGAAGAAAAATACTGCAGTTTATTTGCTCTTTATAAGACAGTATCTTTATTTAAACATGTTGATGCTTTTCTGAAAGGGTTATTTCTTATATCCTTTGCAATCCTTTTGCTTCATTCCTGTGATGGTTCTTATTGAAGAGAAAAGACTCCTGTACTCCTTTACTGGCACCGTGGTTAGCTGGATGCACCTAATAGGGCAGTGAAAGTGTTTGTTCAGGAAATATCCATGTAACTTGATAAATTGGCCAAAACAATGCTTGCTTTTGTTTAAATTCCCTGACGGTGCTGCTAACCAATGTAAATATAATTCTTTTTAGCAAGGGAGAGATAAGAGGAGCTTGTTGAATTTTTTCAATGCTCTCTCTCTGCTCTGACTCCTAAGCTGGAGTTGTTGACATGAAGGTAGAACTGAGTCATGTGAAGTATCTCCAGTTGGTGACTTGGGGTGTACATATGAGGATTGTTAACTCTGAGAAAATCTCTGGAAAGGAAAATACTCTGAAGCAGTGCATTATGGTTTTTACCCTGTCTTGTAGGTGTTTACTTAGAGGTTACAGAAGTTGTCCTCAAGTTTAATCATCTGCTAAGTTCATTCCCATTTCAAAACTGGCTGACATGTTCTCTGTCTGTATAAGTTTACATGTAATTGTGGCCAGCTGGAGTTGCTGAGAGGCTCCTGGGTATGGAGATGAAGAATGTACTACACTGCCTGGCTAGTCCAGAATACAAAATGGGGGGTGGCTTTTGACAACCATGGCAAAGGCATTACTGGTTAAGCAGATTCTTTAAATCTGACTTCTCTGGCAGGAGCAAAAGGGATCAGAGCTGTAATTAGAATCACTTCCTCTCCCTTGCAGCATGCTGCCTTGAGCCATAGCTCTGTAGCACAGGAATGATGCCTTTAGTGTCTGTTGCCCTCACAAAGGGGGTTAGGATGTGTGGCACGAACCACTGCACAAGTCTTGTGAAGTTGTTTTTGAACGATGAGAGCACAGGATAAGAAGAGCTGTCCTGAGCTACGAGACCAGCTTCCTGCTGCGTTCCATCAGCATGATAAAAAAGTGGCAGTGTGCTTCAGTCTCCTATTCTTTCACTGCTTGCTTATTCTCAAAAAGGCATCAGCCTTGGGCTCCCTTCAGGTAGCCTCCATGAGGGGATAAAAGCAGGGCTTTCTCAGCTTGTTTTGCTGTGAACTTTTCCCACTTGCCCATCCTGTCTCCCTGGTTCGTTGGTGTTTTCTTCTCCATTGAACCTTTAGACTGTTAGTTTATTTTATCTTGCAGACACAACTGAAGGTATTTCTAAGAGGAATGGGTCTGAAGGAATTTTTTTCACTATTTCTCTTTCTTATATGTGCCTTAATTTCCACGTATTGGTATATATTCAAATCCAGTAATTCAGGAGGCAAACAGTAAGGGAAATGAGTCTGGGATGTTTTTGTGTGGCTATTTCTTAAGAGTGCCCAAGAGAGCAGTTATCACAGGTCTGAGTAGGACATACCATGTTTGTTACATTAACATTGTTTTGCTGTAACTGTTCATGTTTGTGCATTCAAGTAATGAAATCCAGGAAAACATCATCGCTTCTCCTCAGGTCAGGGAGAATAAGAGGAAAATCTCTGTCTGCAGCTAAAGTCCTTCTTGACCTCACATGCTGAGAAATGACTGGACACACTGCTCTTGAAAGGAAAGATGTTACTGGAGTCATACTAATGAATTGAGATGTATGAGTTCAGTTCTTCTGCCATAAATTTCTGTGATCATGAGTAAGGTTCCCAGTCTCCTGAAAACCTATAAATGAGGTAAACAGTTTTTTTTCTGTCAGCCCCCACTGTTTAAATTGTGATGTCTTTGAGGCAGGAACAACACACATTGTGTAAATGCACAGGAGGTGAAAGGGCCCAAGCTATCCTGTCCTGTCTGCTGCCTTCTGCTAACTCTTTTGTGGTAAGTACAGCAGCATGGATGTGGGAGAGACTGGAAGAAGCAGCCAGGTGGAATGACATTTTAGAGGTCTGTGAAGGCATATTTATATAGAGGGGCATAACAGAATGTCTTTAAAATTTTAGATTCTGAGAGAATTTAGGTGTGGGAAAACATTTTTTATTCTTTATGAATTCAAGCTATGCCTTTATTCACATGCTTTTTAAAAGCAAGAGAATTAAAAACATTATAAAGGCAGAAAGGAGAGCTGAGGAGTTCATAGAGGAGGCAGGGAGGATGCCAGGCTTTCCTTTGGGGAAAATAAGGAGAGGAGAGTGTTTTTTGTGTCTGCTTTTACTGAAGGCACTCCATGTGGATTGGTGTTAGCAAAGGCTTTACTCTGTGTGCGTCACTGCTTTGTAAATGCTGGCAAGTAACACTTACAGACTGCTGGACTCTGTACAGAGTGCTGATCTATAGATGATTTTTCTTTTTCTGTAAAGGACACCTCCAATGCTAGCTGTATTTGAAGGCATAGGAAATAGGTTTGAAAAGCTACATACAGCAGCTGTCATAATTTACTGTAATATCCTGCTGTTTAGGATAACTAATGAGTGTGTCAGTTCCTTGGATATGTTGAGCCAGATCATTAATCTGTATCAACTGACCTTGCTTCATGGAATTGGGGGGACTTCCACATGAGCTGATATGCATCACCTACATTGGGAGATTAATGTCTGGAAAGGAGGTGATGTAAAACTGCTGGCTGGATTTGTGTTCATGGGAGATGAAATCCTGTACCTGGCTCAGTGTTGGGAATATTACGGTATTGTCATATCATGGAAAGCATGGACCAGTTAAAAGAAAAAACCTTGCATTTCTAAGTTTGGGTGTTGTTTCTTAAGCATCTCTCCTGCTCTGTAGAACATGAGCAACTTGGATCATTTAATACTTAACAACCTGTCCTGTAATGAGGAATTACTTCCAGACAGGTCCAGAATTTGCTTGACTTCCTGTGGCTGACTTTTGGCTTTTGTTCCCATCCAGCTGTGAGATATCATCCTTCTGCTTTATCCTCCCATGAACTATCTAATGTTAAAGCAGATCAGAAGCAAGAGGATGTTATCTTCATAGCAGGAGTTTACTTCTATCTTAAGTGATACAAGGGTTTGATACACCCAAAGCATATTTCTTTAGTGTAGTCTCAGTGTAGATGGCAACAGCAGCATTTCTTTTAGTTTCAAATTAAGTCTATGTTTTCAGTAGAACAGTGCATTCTAGTGTAGTAGTGGATGGGCATCAGCCAAGCATTGAGTGCAGCACGAGCTGCACAAAGGGAATAGCAACATGCATGTATGAAGTATAAACTAGAGAGTAGTTTTAGGCTGTGCCAGGCTGAAGGTGAGTCAAAAGAGCCAAGGCAGATGGCCGAAGCTGCTGGGGAGAGGCAAAGATAAGACATCATCATCGTTATTGACTTGTGGGCCTGGCATGATTCTAACAAGAAATATGCTGATTAGCCATGATGCTGTAAGACTTCTAGTGGCCAGTGAACAGCTGTTATCCCTGCAAGTTTAATCTCCACCTGTAGCATTTAATCTACTTTACCAGCTCTTGTGTGATTGTAGCAAACCACAAGACAGAAGGACAACCAAAGCAAAGTTCTTTAAATTTCTGTTTTCTTGAGGGTGGATGCTTTTTTGTCTTCTATGAATTTCTGAAGGTCCATGTCCGGCTCTGTCTCATTGTAGGCCTGTGTGGAGCTTTGTTTTTTTAATATAGATTTTTATGTATATATGATATATATATATATATATATATTTCCCTATTTCCCCCCATTTTTTGAAGTATATGCAAGCAGTTACTTGTATGCTGTACTGGCCAGTCTGCCTCAAAAAACCCCAGAAATTTCCTGAGGTAAATGTAGTAAAGAGGTATTGCAACAGATGGATTTGAAGGGCAGATCTTGGTTGCAAGATGGAACAATAACTTGAAGTGTTGTCTCTATAATGTGTAAGAACTGAGGGACAGGGAAGTGAAGACTCGAGCCCTGTTGGTAACTGCTCTGCCTGTGTAATAGGAATCAGGTAGGAGGTAAAGAACTGCATCTACTGTCAAAGTTTCTTTAACTAATATGGTGCAATGTGGCATTGCTCTAACTGATTCAGCACAAAACTTTTGAAAACCATTAAATAATTTAAAGTTGTTGATTCCAAACCCAGGTAGGGTCTCCTGACAGAGTGTAAAATATTCCAATGTATTTGCAGTAGTTTTTGCCAGCCTGCATTTCTACAGCAGAACTTAAACACAGAAAGCAATGTTGATTTTTGATGAGGTGCATTTGGTTTTCCTGAGGCCTCATGGTGGTAAAAATCCCATTTAACCTGTTTCTTGAATCCTTCTCCAGAGGGAAGATGTTTGGGGTACCAGCAATATGTATTGTTTTTTAATATCTTTGGTATAGAAACTTAGTACCTAGGTATTGATTTAGATGCTTTCTAAACTGTGCAGGTAAGTGTGGGTAATAAGCTGTAATTGATCCTGTCTGAAGGTGATAATTTGACTCCTGTGTAGATCACAAGTTTTCAATGTGTTCCATGCAGCTTTTCTTTAATAAGTCTCTCATCTTGTCACCGGTTGTGATACTGGTGTATTTGAGAGTGTTGCTCTTTGGACAGTGTGAATGCTGCCATCCTGGCTCAGATAGACTTGCCCTGTGCTGTACTTGCCCTGCTGAGTGGGTCACATCCAGTGCTCACACAGCTGCCAAAGCCCAGCGCTCTGCAATTGCTGCACAGCAGCTCTTCATTGAGCAGGAGTGCCTGCCGTGGCTGCTGTGCCTGGCCAGGAGCGTTGTTTGGAATGGCTGGCTGACGGGCTCTGCCAGCGCGGGGGCCTGGGGCGCAGCCAGCTACTCTGTGGCCAGATGGAAGAGCAGAGCAGAGGGAGTGCTGCAATCCGAGATGGAAAACTCACTTGGATTGTGTGTTTTGGATGGTTGGTTTAGGAGAGCAAAAGATCAAAACTTGCCTTAAAACTTTGAATGTGTTGGAGGTAACTTCAAGTTACCGCAAAAGGCGAGGATAAGAGAGGTGCGTCTTCTCCCTGGAAGTACCGTGGTAAAATTTGTGTGATATAATTTACTGTTTCAGAGATTTTCTGCAAGGAAAATGTCTTGGTGTATCCACAGCAACAGAATTAAGGTAGCAGTGGTTTTAAGTTACTAGCTTAAAAGAACAAGCTGAAAAGCTTTAAAAATCACCTCGTCCCCCCTCCCCCCCCAAGTGAATATTTTGCAGATACTACAATATTAGAAAACTCAGAAAAACTCAGAAGTCCTCAAGTAATTTACTCATTGGTTGAGGTAGGAAATTGTGATCTATTAACTGTTGTTGTTAGCACCAAAATTTCCTTTGCCTTCGTTGGCTGATTCTCCTGTCTACCTTGCTCCTGCCCAGGTGGTTCTAAATGTTTGCTCAGGGCATGTCTGTGGGAGGACATTTACCTCTTGCTCTCAGTGGAGCTGGGTGCTCACTGGGAGCATGGTGGCACTTGGTTCAGCTCCCAGCTGTGCAGCAGACTCCTTGGGAAGGTCACTTCTGTCCTTCTGCACTGTCAGGTGTTGTGGATGATCTGAGGACAGCTTGAATGTTGCTGTGAGTCACTGTCATGTCACAAACACCTCTGAAAGAGTGCAGTGTGACCCTGCACCTAGCTAGTAAACTATCAGTCAGCTCAGGCAGTGCTGCTCTAGCCTTGTTCACTGGGAGCTTGGAGCGTGGGGAGGATCCTGCACTTGCTGGTTTTGCCATCCTTGTGGTCTCTCAGGTCCACACCCATAACAGCATGGGAAGAACAGTCCTTATGGTTGGTTATAAGGAGGACAGAGGGGCAAGTGTTTGTAATACTGGGATACTGTAAGAGATTTATTAGCTCTTTGGGAATTGGAATATTTCCTTTAGAAAATACCTTTGATCTCTGTTTAAAGGCTTACAGTTGACTATGTTCACTGGGAATATATTTCAGAAGGTAAGTACCTGTCATATTTTAAAAATTCCCTATGTTTCTCAAAGCTCAGGAGCAGTTTCAAGGATGGGTATTGGAATCAATGCATTTAAACAGTGCTGTGTCTATATTTGTTTCTGTGTATAATCAAAATTATAGATATGCAATTAAACGTATTCTCTGAGAAGAAACCTCTTCAATGGTGAATTTGAAATAATGACAAATCAGGTTGAGATTTAAACTTTCCCATACCATTTAATAGCATCTAAATTAAGAAATATTTGCTAGTGCAGATTTGGCTAGGGCTTTAAAGGAAAATTAAAGTGCTTGAACCACAGGAAATCAATGGCCTAATCGTCTGGAAAAAGAGTTCATTGCAGTGCCAGGATAACCTGTGAGAGCAATAGCCTATTCTGCAGGTGTAGGGAGAATATTTGTCATTGAAGTTCTACAGCAGAAGCAGTTTCATGACAGGTAACTTGTGAGGCTGTGAGACTGATTGGGAGCTGAGAATGTCATACATAGCTTGTCAGGGTGGGATTCAAGAAAGACTAAATGAGGGATGGTGAGATACTCTCTTTTGGTAGAACCAGTCACATTTCCTTACTGTCTCTCATTATAGATAATACTCTTTTAGAAACAATTTTAAATGCAATTTTAAACCTGCTTTCTTCTCTTGTTGAGGCGTAGACACCTGGGTAGCTGAGTGTGCAGCTGCAGTGGGAGCTGCAGGTTGTGCTCTGGGTGGGGGACGTGGTGGGATGCACAGGCAAGGGGCTGTGGCCTGGTGCTGACCCTTTGCACAGCTGCCCACTGTGAAGGGACTTTGGTCCCAGCAGTGAAAGTCTGGAGTGGTGTGAGCGTGACTGACAGTGGCTTCTGGATAGTAAGACAGGAAAGTTCCCCTAACAGTTTTCTTCCAAGGACAGTAAAAGTTAAGCAAATAAAAAAGTCACAGCAAAACAAAAGAAGAAAGAAACAAACAAAAAAACCCACCTCAACTTTAATAAAAAGCAAATCCACATCTAAAATGGGAAAAATGAAACTTGAATGAATTTATCATTTATTGTATATCTTAGTTTAATGAATGGTGTTGTATATTCCTTAACAAATTTGCACGCTGAACTTTAGTGTATGGGATATTTTAATCTAAACATGTATATGTTTTATAGTTACTAGGAAGGGAGAATCAGCCCTTTCTTAAGGCATAGCAGCTAAAATTGGAAACCAAGTTTAAAGGTGCAGACCTTAATTATGTCTTCATGTTTTGAACTTGAAATAATTTTGAGTTACTTATGAATTTTGAAAGTACTGCTATTATGACCTGCACTAATAATTTGTCTTAATTATGAATGAACAGTCAGCATCAGGAAGCCTTTCCTTTTTGACAGATACAGAAGGGTGTCATGGGAGCTGCTCCTGTGCTCTCTGAGATGTAGCATGTCCTGCAGAGATCTTCTTGGGTTCTAGAAACACTAGATACAAAGGTAGACCTTGAAAGTTATGTGACAGTGAAGGAAAGCAGTGATCGATGCAGAGAGACTTTCAGGGGTCACTGTGTTTCCTCCTTTGTTTATGTGCTTGAGAAGTAACTGCCCTGGACTGCACTGGGACACTCTCATCCTTCCCAAGAGATGGGTTGTTGGTGTTACTGATTCTATCTAGGATGGTCAGGGTATGGAAGAATGTAAAACCTCATCTTTTTGCTCTGTATTTGGGAAAAAAAAGTCATAAAAGTGAAAGCTCCTCTGCATAAAACCAGACTTAGTTACCCATTAGGCTGAGATTTGGGAACAGCCAAAGCAGGATCACAGATCTTGCAGCTATCAGTGCTAAGTGCTGAGCACAGATGACTTTGCAAGCAGAAACACAGGATGCAAATATTTAACAAAGCCTTTTTCAAGCTCACAGAGGGATGCAGAGTGCAAGTGGATGTTTGGAGCAGAGTGCCTGAGTGACAATCTGCTGTTTGCACTAACTCTAATAGAAGTTACACGTGCTCATCAGTTTAAGAGCTGATTTGTAAATGGGCTGCTGTTCCATATCCTGGACTGTGTCAAGAATATCTCCAGAAAGTAATAGCAATCCAGTGGTTTCCAGAGACAAGAGTGAAATAATGTTGCAGAAATACGGTTGTCAGGGCTAATGCTGATCTAACGAGGATAAGAATAGTGTATAGTTCAGGATATCCTAAAATAGGAGTGGGAAAGGAATAACTATTTATACATTCTCCTATGTTATATATATATAATATACATAAGATACTAGCTGGAGATAGCTTATCTGGCAGATTTGCTGGGGCTTGAGTACATGGTGATGGCTATGGGCATGGCAGGAGAGTCTTTCCTGACAGTGTGAAGATGTCTGGCATCAAGCAATAGAAATTGAAGGAAGAGATTTCAAATGATTGCAACTTGTCAAGTGGGGTTTTGTTTGAGGGGGGACCATGTGGGCAAAAAATACAAAGTTACCTTAATTTAAAAAATCATAAATAAAAAAGCTGGGATGGGTAGGAGACTGGTGGGTGGCAGTACAGAGAAGAATCTTGCTGACATTTCTTTTTGGTAATTTTCCTCTTGAAAACAAGAGCAAGCAGTACTCATGCCTGCTTTAAAATATATTTTCCACAGTCTCTTGTGTTTAGTAGGACTTGAAAGAATAGCTTTTTTTGTTTGTTCTGTTACAGGCAGCGTGTGCCAGTACAAGAGTTCAGTCAGTCAGTAAATTTCCTGAATTAGTTGCAGTAGTTGAAAGCAGAGCAGAGACTGAAAAAGGCCCCTTGCCACTGGGTGAAGGTGACTGTGCCTAATCTGTGTGGTCCTGGCAATTTCTGTGTTCTCTTCACGGCAGGGAAATTGAGTAGTGCTACACATGTATGTTCTGTGTGCTGTTGTGACACGAATTGGAGCATTTCTCTGCTGTCCCTGTTAATATCTAACCCTGGGTGTCTGTGACTGTTGGCAAAAAGAAGTCACATAATAAGGCCTCATGGGAAGAGCCACACAGGAAAGCCTTTTTAGGATCAGGATCAAATGCCATTGATGATGTCCCTGTTGATAATGATTCTATTTCTTAGGATTGCTGCCCAAATGACTGCAGTTTGGAATCTATCACAGTTTGGGTTTTGCCTCAAAATAGGAAGGATGAAGCTGTTTTCTGGTTTAAGGGGAAGAAAAAAAATTGTTGGTTGAGCTCAGATGAAGGAAAATTCAGGCAATATTAGCACATCATGGTACCGGGTGTTTCCTGCCATGTCCACCCTTTACCTTCAAAAAATCCAGTGAGTCTCTTATCTTTGTGCTTTGCAAAATCATGGAGCAGATCCCCCTGGAAACTATGATAAGGCACATGGAAAATAGGGAGGTGACTGGTGACAACCAACATGGCTTCACTAAGGGCAAATGGTGCCCGACAAATCCAGTGGCCCTCTACGGCAGTGGTACAGAGGTGGTAGATGAGGGGAGGGTGACTGCTGTCATCTCCCCAGACTTGTGGAAAGCATTTGGTAGTGTCTCACATAACACCCTTGTCTCTGAAACGGAGAGAAATGAATTTGATGGCTGGACCACTCAATGGATGAGGACCAGCTGGAGAGATGGGCCCGTGCAAACCTCATGAAGTTCAAGGTGAAGCACAAGGTCCTGCCCCTGATGAGGGCAATCCAAGCACAAGTACAGACTGGGCAACAGTGGGTTGAGAGCAGCTCTAAGGAGAAGGGCTTGGCAGGGTATTGGTGGATGGAAAAAAGGATTATGACCCAACAATGTCTGCTTACACCCCAGAAAACCAGTGTATCCTGGACTGCATCCAAAGCAGCGTGGCCAGCAGGTCAGGGTGGTGCTTCTTTCCCTCTTCTCCACTCTACTGAGACTCCACCTGCATCCAGCTTTGGGGCCAGCACAGAAAGATGTGTTGGAATGTGTTGGGTCCAGAGGAAGGCCACAAAAATGACCAGAGGCCTAGAGTATCTCTCCTTTGAGGACGGGCAGGGGGTGTTGGGGTTGTTCAGCCTGGAAGATTTTATAGCAGCTTTTCGGTACTTAGTGGGTCAACAGGAAAGGTGAACGGGGAGTGTAGAGACAGAATGAGGTGCAATGGTTTTAAACTGGAAAAGGGTAGATTTCAGTTAGGTATTTGGAAGAATGATGATGATTATACAGTGGAACAGGTAGTGTAGAGGACTTATGGCTGCCTCATCCCTGGAAGTGTTCAAGGCCAGGTTGGATGGGGTTTTGGGCAGCCTGGTCTAATGGAAGGTGTCTCTGTCTGTGGCAAGGGGGTTGGACAAGATGATCTTTAAGGTCCATTCCAACTGAACCATTGTGTGATGCTGTGACGTAGCAGCAAGCTCTAGAAAGCACTAGAGCACTGAGAGGTGTTGTGCATCTAGAAACCAGGTTCCTTGACCAGTGTGCAGATAAACACAAGCCCTAAGGAAAAACTGTCCTGTGTTACAACAGGAGCTCACCTTGATCTCTGTATTTGACAGGAATGCCAAGGGAGGAATGGAAGAATAGGAAGAGAAGGTATAGGTATTTCAATGGAAGAAAATCAGAGAGCAGGACTTTTATCTAACGCAGGGTGTCCAAGTTCCTGGAAAGCTGAGCTATCTGTGACAGATTTTTGATCAGACAGTTTAAATTTGACATTAGGACTCAATTCACCTGCTCTTGTTAAACTGTAGTTTTCCCCCACTAAGAATTTGTGAAGTTAGCCTGAAAAAAAAATCTCCTAAATGGCTGGGATTGTCAGGGGGTTTTTGAGATGGACTCCAGGTGATGTGGGACATGCCATAGGGCCTGGAAGCATTTGACACAAGCCAGAACAGAAGACTGAACACATGCTTCTGGTCTCTGGTGCAGGATGTCTGGAGTAGCTGGATTTGAGGGGGGCCTTGTAGCTCTAATTGGAGTTACACTGCAGGTGAGGTTTCTGTTACTAAACTTAAAGCTTAGAGGCCCCATTATGCTCAGTAACACATGATGACTAGGTATGGGTGTCTTGTAAAAAAAGATCCCTGGTCAAAAGAAGAGACAGAAAAAAACCCAGCCTGAGAATGAAAGTGGGACACAAGCAGACAAAATGTTTTGCCTGGGGCTGGTTATACAGCAGGTCATTTGTGGAGAGGGAAGTGGAGCCCTGATTCTCTGCTGGTGGTGTCACCACCCTCTTTACTGAAAATTTAGTTGCTTAGGCTCACATATTGAAAGGGTCAAGGAAGATCTGTGCAATGGCTATGATGGTCCTCAGAGAGGAGGATTTTGGATGTCTTCTAGACTTGAGGAGTAGATTTGGATGCATCCTGCTGAGGTCATGTCCTCTCATTCTTCTGAAGACAGTGAGCACCTCTGTTTCAGCAGGCAGGGCTGCAGTCTGACTAGCTCTGCCTCATGTGGCTTTATTATCATTGTTCAATGGGCATGATGAAGAAATGGTGGCACTGGGCTGGTCACAGCTAGCCAGGCTTGCTGCAGGCAGTGTTGTGTGCATGCTCCTGCATCTTCTCTGCCTTATCTCTTGAGCTGCTCCTCAGCTCTCTTGAAAGCACTTGTGACTGCAGTGCAGATACAGACTTCCTCCTGCATTCCTATAGAGAAGATAAGGCGTGCAGTGTGTTCCTGTGCATCTGTGCTTATGTTTACTGTACTCTCTAGGGATGCAAATGAATGATAAGGCTGGGTCAAGGCCAGTGGTCTGTCTAACTTGTTTTCTTTTTTGCAGCTGCCAAGAGCACCTGCTTGAACCAGCCAATATCAATCCACGAAAGTCATGGAGAAAAAAGGATTTGTTTGAATTGTTATTACTAGAGCTTCTAACTCGTTCTTACTTCATGATTGAGTTTGTTTTTATAGGAAGAATCTTTGCTGTTATGAGTCACTCTGGCTTAAAAGCAGGATTTTGCTTTCAGATGCCTTTTGCCTTAAAAGGTGATGTTGCTCCTGGTATTTGTCAAGTTTAGGAAAAAAACCTCAAATTGAAAAATCATCAGGCAGCCCATTCTTCTCAAGAAACACTTGAAACTTCCATAGTTCTTTGTTTTAGAAAAATCAGAAAGCAATGCTAAGTGAATGCATTGCTGATGCCTCTTTGGGGCCAGCTTGATTTATATAACAGTAAGATATCAGACAGTGACACTCCTGTGTGTAACAGGGATGTAGCCTGCTTGCTGGTGGGTTAGTTTTCTAGACCATCTGGAAATTAGTGTCATCAAACACCTGAAATAACAAGATCAAAAACCCAGACAAACAACAGCAAAAAAGTAGGAGTTAAGCTATGGTAAGCCAGGCACAGTTGATCTACAGACCTAATGTCTTTCAAGTGGGTAGATAAAGCACAGTCTTGGCTGTGTGTGGTCACTAAGGATGGAACAGTTCTTTTTTAAAGGTTGGCTTTTTAACCCTATATAATTTATGGTGGAGATAATTCACTGTGCTTAACTCTAAAATCTATCTGCAGTTCCAAACTTAATGCTGAGGAAATGTATACACTAGCAAAAATCTTGTGGCACAAAACAGTGGTGTAATTCATTATCAGCTATAAAGCTGCCATCGAAAAGGAAGGGATTGTTCTTCTCTAAAGTTTTTGTCTACAGCTCTGAGCTTACTTCTGCTTCTGTAGGTAGAGCTAACCTGTTATGCATTGGCTGATTATGCATTCAGATATTTCTCTGCATTTGAATATAGCCTATAAACTCACTTTTCCCTTGCAGCATCACTTGGTGAAGTTTTACCACACCCAGCAGAAGATGCTTTTTATTTGTGGCTATTTGTTGCACAAGCTGCTTCCACAAAACTAACCTTGTTTCCTTGGCATTTGTCAGCCCCAGAAACTTGAATGTTTAGAAGTATTGACCAATTTCACTTTTCCTTGCCATGATGTTTTCCTTGTACAGGAAACAGAAGCCCACATTCTCTTCTGAATGCTATCTATGCATTATTCCCTGGGACTCACAAAGCTTGTTTTTTGTTCTGCTGGTGGACTATAAGTCACAGCCTGCTGTTCTGTAGACACTCTTTACTTGGACTTTTCTCTGCATGCCCAACGTGCCTTTTTCTCTTGCCATTGCACGTTCACTCTCACATTACTGCTTTGTAGGTGGAGTCAATGATAAAGTCACCTATTTTTAATGTTGTTTTTTTTTTTCTGTATTGAAAATGTGGAAGAAGAGATTTTTGCCAATAAATTAATGTTTTTTTGGTGACCCAAGTTTCATTTTAGTAACAAATGCCACTGGGGTTGAAGGGGTTTGTGGGACCAGTAATACTGGATTGAAAAATTTTATCCTGAAGTGACTCCTGATGACTGCCTGCCTGTTTTACTCATGAATCTGTTGTTTTGTGTCTTGCAGTGGCCATCACACAGGAGGGGCCTGCTGTTGCTGCTGTGGGAGATCAAGAGCTCCTTCCAGTTGCATCTTCTGTGTCGTCAGCAGAACTCCCAGTTACAGTGAGTTTCTCTTACACACACTCTGTTTTCTCCAGTGAGGATTTGTTAGCTGTAATCTGTGATAGTTGTGTTTCTCTATTTATACTTCGTCAGTTCACTTGCTACTGCAAAAAGCTTTGATTTATGAATCCCAGGCCAAAAGGATACATACACTTCTCATCCCCCCAAACCTCATACTTGAAGCTCATAGTTGCAAATTCTTCTGGCTGGCTGCAAACCTTGTGAGGGAAATGATCAAAGACTACGTGCTTTGGGTGTGTGTTCTGGTTATTCATCCAATAGCCAAGATGAGAATTGGACAAAATATTTTGTTCCCAAGAATAGCTTCAGAAAGAAAAACTTATTTAAATAAAAAAAGGAAAAACAAATATTACTTGAGCAAAGAAGATTAAACTTGTTCAGAGTGCCAGAAACACATTGTACCTGTGTGACATCTAGTCATAGGCATGGCAGGTGAAAAGAGAGGGTGACTCAGTGCTGGAGTGTTCCTGAGTCTGTTCCTAGGTATACTTTTAAAATGAGATAATGGAATTTTCTCTGCAGTGCAGGAGAGCTACCTAATTCACTGCTATTTGGAAACCGAATGAAAACTCTTGAAAATCCTCATTCCCCCTTTTACTTTCCACCTAAAGGAAATGAAAATGCTTCCCTAATCCTGCTAGCTATCTGTGAATGTCCATGTAACATGTAACTTGCCTGTGGTTCTTTTGTCAATAATTCTCTTCTGCTAATAACTCGGTAAAACAGACTGAGGTGATTTCAATATTTTGCATAACAATGATAACAATTGCTTGCAAGGCCATCTCCAGTTTTTCAGCCAATTCAGACAATATTTACCTGGTTGGAAGAGCTGAATTGTCTTCTGAATTGGAAGAGTTGTGTATGTCCTGTGTGGAACCCATCTGCAAGACTAGAAAGGTGGGAGCACATCTGTGCATGTGGAAGTGGTTGTTTTGATGAAAACTCGAGGAGTAAATGAACAAAAAAAACCCCTGTGAGTGCTTTAAGGGGCTGCCAGACACTTGTACAGTTAAATGGCATTGAATGTTGACATGGTCTAGATTTTGGGTTATGAGTGTACAGGAATTAATTGTACTCAGGTAATGGATTCTCCTGAGAACTAATGGCAATAACAAGAGGAACCAATGCCTTAAGAGGACAATGCCCTTAAATGTGTTGAAAGCTTTTAGGAAATGATTTTGGCATGATATATATTTCTAGCCTGTGTCAATATTGCAGATGCGTAAATTATACATGACTTCCAAAATAAGGGAAGTTGCTTCTAGGGAACTCTTGTGTTTTGCCTGTAAGGATGGAGCCAGCTTGCAACATATGTAGAGAATATTACCTGTCAGAAATTGAATATTGAGTGAAAGTAATTGTTTTAATCAAGGGTAGTTAAAAGTGAGGCTGAGTTGAAGGAAAAAACAGCTGCTCTGCTGGAAGACTGCTTCCAGTGCTCCAGACATGTATGCCCTGAGATGCATACTTCCTGTATTAGGAATATTGATCAGGGCCATGGTTGTACCTTGCAGTACCACTGTTCTTCCTGATAATTGCAACCAAGATTTCTTAACTCTTTGAATTCTGATCCTTTCTCTGTATCCAAGTTCAAAACACTTGGTGCTGGTTTATTGAATGAAGGAGAACACTGCTCCAAGGAGCAGCTTCTTGGTTCATGAATGGATAATTGGAGGGATCTACTGGCTGAGGCAAAGACATTCTGGTTTATATCAATTAGTATTCCTGACAAATCATCTGTAGTGATTGTGGGTGTTTTCTTAAGAGAGTTTCTGTAAAGGGGTGTCATTGAGGGCAGTGACTGTATGCATAGTCTGAGATACACTGAGCTGAGTGCTGTAGAGGAGCCTAAGACTTCCTGTTTCTGCTAAGGAACACCCTAGGCTGGTTTCTTTGAAGTGGTTTGGGTTTTTTTTGTTTTTTTTTGTTTTTTTTTTTTTTTTTTGCTTTTAATCAAAAGCAGGATTGTTTCCCCACATGTTGCCTGTTTTCTGTTTCTCTTGAGTCAGTGTCTGTTTCCTTCTCGTTCTTTACAATGCCTTGGGAAAGCTGAATTCCTCTCGAAACCAGGGAAGCCACCTCCAGTTAAAGCTAGCTGCCAACAGAGGCATGAGGTTGCAGATGAGTGATGTCAAAAACCTTTGTGTACTACAACATTTGGCTACTGCATCCTTAAGAAGGTAGAACTCTGCAGTTGTACCTGCTTGAGCAGGGCTCTGTGCAGAGCAGGTCAGCCCTGGTGCAATGCTGGATGCAGAGTGGATACTGGTAACCCTGCTGATGCATTTGCTTTCTTAAACCACATCAGCCTGGACTTTTTGCTCTCACTTCATTGTTCTTTTGTTGAGCCATCAGACTTTTTGAATGAGCTGCACAAGTGAATGTTGGCAGATGTGTCTGTTGGAAGGAGAATGGTCTGGTAGAGCTCTGCAAGTCCAGTTTCAGCTCCATGATCTGCTTACAGATTCCCTCTGAGAATTCAATAGTATGATTTAGTCTCTGTGCCAGTTTCCTGCCTCTTAAAGGACACTTCTCAACCTTGGATGGGGGCTGAGGTGAAGGTAGAGCCAGTGAATGCTCCAACAGAGTGGTTGAAGAAGTAAGATAATTTGTAACCAGGATGTCTTTCTGTAATGTTTCTGCAGAGCTTCAACAGTATCCCTGAAGTCTTTTTAGCAGTGAAGGTGAGATGATGAGCACCATGCATGATGAGGAACTCAGGGCTGTATATCATGGCAGTGACGCCGATGTGCGAGCGTGAGATCCCAGCATCTGCTGCCCCACTCTGACCACTGAGCATGTTTCTCCTCTCTGAGTGACAGTGCTTGCTTGGGCCTGGGACACCAGATGCTAGCTTGGGTTTGCATTCCTCCCCTGGGATTTCACTAGCAGGTGCTACCATGTTCCTTATGTGGCTTTGCCTTGTGTAGCCTCATCTGCTTAACTCCTCTGGCCTGCCTGTTGCATGTTGGCATTCAGTATTTACTCTGGGGTCATAGTAAAGTCTTTCACCTTGCTTTCCAAATGTCACCAGGCAAAGTCCTTTTCAGAACCCGGCTATTTCATGGCTGTACAGCCTACCTCAGAATAGTTACTGTCCCTGGTGTGTGAATCAATAAGATCTTGATAGGATTGACAGCTATAAAACATTCCCTCTGAACTCTGAGATGAAAGTGAGACATTTCCTTTCTCCTTCCAGAGGGTTCATCTGCTGTAAGAGGAGGGAGGTGGTTTCGTTTTCTAAGATGTAACTCCCATCAGGTGCCATAGCAGTGTCTGTAGCACTCCAGGGCAGCAGGATCTGATGCCTCACGCTATGGGGAGCTGGGAATGAAAGGTGACTCTGCCAAGAGGCGTCTGTCTCCATTGGAAGGATAGTACACGTGACTCCTGTGGCATTACCTGGAGCCCGCTGGTGATACAATGGAAGGGAAATAAGGGAAAACTAAGTTTAGGTTCAAATATTCAGATTGTGAAGGATGCTCCCTGGGGCTGATCGGCTTCCTTGCTAATGGCATAGCACAGGGAACAGAATAAAGAGTTTGTTTGGTTTTGCTCTGCAAATACATAAGCCACCCTTGCTTTGGCTTCCAGCCCAGGGTAAAAAGGCTGGCTGATCACCCTGCTCTTTCAGTGTTGACAGCTGTTGTTGTCAGGGACAGATGTGACTTGGGTCTAAGATACGGATAACAGTGTGAGTGCTTTTTACTGGCAAGGTAGATTTTTAGGAGATAATGCAGTTTGTCTGTTGCACAGTTAAAGGGAGACGAGAAAGGCTTTTCTGTTCTCTTGGTGGATTTTTCTCAATTTTTTTAATGTTGATTCCTCTGATGCCAGGAGATTTGCTCAAATATTCTAGTATTTAATGGTCCTAAATTATATCTTTGGTTCATCCAGTCTCAAACCATTACTCCTCATGCCAAAACCAGTTCCCTTACTAGCACGGAAGCAGGCATTTCTGGGACACCACTGCTCTGCAGATCTGAGCTGTGTGTTTGATCCTTATAAAAATGTTTTGGAAAGCTCAACAAGAAAACAGTGTAGGAATTTGGTGGGCAGATAAACTGCATTCCTGTTTCAGGCTGTTTATTCATAGCCTTGACTTTTTTTAAGGCAAAAGGAGGCTATTTTTAGCCTGCTTTTTTTCCCCTCCCTATTAACCAAAATAAATTTCCCTCTCGAAGGAGAGGGTGGAGTTGGAGGGAAGGGAGGGCAGAATTGAAACTGTTTCATTAAATCAGTTTAAGTATCATTAACACATGATTTTGTTTTTATATTACCATTCTGAGCACAGAAGAGTCTCTTTACACTTTCCAAAGAGGTCAAGCTTTGTGTACAGAGGGGGTGAGTGAGGGCGTTGGAGACAATGGAGTGGTTATGGAAAGCTTATGACTTTTGCTTGGGGTGAACTGTCAGGATGGTAATCCAGCTCTCCTGACTCCTGGTATCTGTGTTTTGATGGTTTTATGGTAAACTGCTTTTGAAATAGAGAGAGCAAGAGCACCTCCAACAGTTTCCTTACAAGGTAGATGTGAATGTGACTTTGGCTTTAACTTTCATGATTACTGACTGCAGGGTGCTGCAGAAAGGGTGACTGAATCCAGGGCCTGTGGAACAGGTTTGTAGAAGGAAGGGATAAACACTTCATACTTTGAGACTGAATGATAACCCAGGAGCTGCTCTTTCAATCTCTTGCACTTTGATATTGATTCTTCAGTACCTGTTAGTTCTCCCTCCCTCTGTTGATAAGAGCTGAACAGTGGAACATCTGTGAAGTTCACCTCTGGTGGTGGAGTCTATAGCTCTTCATGCTGTCCTGTCTGACTGCACATGCTACTCAAGATTAGATCCTAAATTACCTCTTCTTGCAATGTTTTACTCCTGCTGTGTGTTCCCCTGCACTACAGGAGAACTGATGAAAAACAGAAGTTATCTTTGTATCTAAAGAAAATAAAAACTTTCCTGTTTTAGAAGTACACCGGAAACCTGCCCCAAAACACAAAAATCCTTCTCATCCAGTGATCACTTGTTACCAAGTTATTGAAGTCTATGTTTAAACTTAAACCTGGAAAGACAACCTTATTTTCCAAGCCTGAACTTCAGGGAAGACTCCCTGCTACTGAGGGATCAATATGGGGCAGGAGGAGCCTTTTCTGTAGACTCTTGGGTTCTCTCTTTATCTGCTTTCTTCTCCTCTTAGACTTCTCCCACTTGGAAGCTGCTCCAGATCACAGCTACATCATACTTGGATTTCTCTGACCTCAAGCCGAGTTCATGGTTGGTGTATCTAATTTCTGCACCAAGATAATCCTATGGTTTAAATGTCTCTTCACATTTCTTGCAGCTCCTTCTCAAGTGTGTTTGCAGGTAGTAATCCTGTCCTCTATTGTGTTGTGTTTTGTCAACTTAAACAAATCAAACTTCTTGAGATAGGCCTCTGTCTAACCAGCACTTCTGTGCACCTGCTTTCAACTCAGTAAGCTGTCTTTGAATTTTGCTGTGACCAGAACAACTCACAATAAATGCATGAGAAAGTGCTTCTTGCATTAATGCTGATTTCAACATCTAACCATTAACTGTGGCTTAAGCATGATCATGTGTGTATATATATATGTGTGTGTGTGTGTGTGTGTGTATGTTTGAGCAGAATCCTCTGGTCTTGCTTTGAGGACATCAAGTAATGGTAAATCTTTCTGTACAGGGGTAGTTCTGTCAATAGCTGGTTACTTTGATGTTCAGCTAGGTAACTTAATTTGAATATGCTGCCTTCAGTCACAGCATCTTGAAATGCCTTTCCTTGTTAGCTTACAGAGGCTTTTATTATCACAAATCTGATTTTTCTTAGAAGTGCTCTAATACTTGTAGGCTATGTAAAGCAATTAGCAAATTACAGTAATTTGTATTTCATAAATCACTCTTATTCCAAGAAAAATTCCCTTTTAAGGTGTCTTTGAGTATCCAAAAGTGGCTCTCTATCAGCTTGCATCTCCAGATGACACTAGGCACTGCATCAGCAAGTGTATATGCAAAGAATGAAAATATTGTCCATTATTTATGACCCTCTCTCTGAGATTCCCTAGCTTGTATGAGAAAAGTGGAACTACTTGGAAATACTTTGCTTCCCCCTGGATTTCTGGCTTCTTTGAAGGTTGTCTTGATCTTTGTGAATAATCTTGGGTTTATACGTTTGATTTCATGCCAGGAAGCTAAATCTTTCTGTAATGCGCATTTCTTCAGGCTTTGTATATCATGAAGATTTGAGGGATATCTGCCACTGTTTGGTGCAGTGCTGTTTTCCTTCTGCTGGCACCAAAGAAAAGCAGGATGTAGTTGTGAGCAAGGCACAGCCTGCTGTGCACAGAGCCAGGGTTTGTTACCTGTCCATGAGCAAACTGCACAATCGCTCCTGGGGTCTGCCTTTAAACTGGGGGCAGTGACACTGTGCCTGGCCTTGCTGAGCTCTTGGACTTCCTAAACCCTTCCAAAGACACTCTCTCTCACGCCTTAGCCATTGGCCTTACAGGGATGGTGACAGGGCTGCTAGTGGAAATTAGCTTGTGGTCCCAAAACCCACCTGATCCAGCAAGGTAACACTCTCACTATTGTGAATACTCCTTCTTAGGATGCTGGTCAGGGGGGATGTGGGGTTTTTTTTCATTCTTTGTATTCTCCCAATATCTGGTTTTTGTTCCACACTGTCTCTTGTAATATACTCTAAATTAGTGGCTTCTAACCTTTTTGGAACAAACAGAGTTTCTGGCAGGCTGAGCTCCTTGTTTGTCATACATCACTGTTCTCACATTCAGAGTGCAGTAATTTTGCTTATTGGAGAGGCTACAAACATTTATCTTGCTCCTGTGAGCTTCTACAGGGGAACTGTTGTGTTGCTCTCGGCATAAGAACTGTTTTTCTTCTGCTTCACAGTGCCTTCCTCTAAAGTCTTGATTAAAGGAGCAGTAATACAAATACATTTGTCCTAAAATCAATTGAGTGGATATCCCATGCCTTTTTAAAAAACCCCAATGGATATAAGTTGCCTTCTGAATTTAAACCAAAATCCTACCATGAGAAAATTAATTGGTCTTTCCTTGTCTGTTGGAGTTTTAGTCCAGAGCTAAATGGTTTTGGCAAAATGCTTCCAGGCACTTAACTTTGATAATCATGATTTAATTTATAATTATTAATAAATCCTTTCACAATGACAAGATTGTGCCTTTAGAAAATGCCTGTGAGCCACTCCTGCTAGATTACACTGCCAGTATGTGTATATAATTTATTAGATATGTATGTTAAGGAGGTAGCTTTAACTTTTTAAGAAGGTGTCTTTAACTGGGTGTATCTTCTTTTAGATGACAGCCATCCTTGTTCTCTGGGTATCCTTTACATCATTTAAAGAATATCATAAACTCAGCAATTAAAATAACTTGCCATACAGCCCATTGTCATTGAATAATTTTTCACTTATGCAATTATAGTGTCTTCTACTTTCCCTTTCCAAGTTTTTCTGGAGGGAGAAAGAGCTCTTCTGCTTTTGAAAGTATTCTTTTCCTGCTTTGTCGCAAGCGGTGTTAGTTCATTCTGCATTACTTTTTTAGTTACTTGCTCTAGTCCTTTAAAAGTGCAATTACATAATTCATATAAATTTAGAAAGGGAAAGATGAAAATCTCTGCACACGTCTATTTTTTTAATCCATGGAAGCTAGGAAAATTCAGGTTAGGATTCTGGAAAGTAATTAGCACTTGAAACGGATGTTAGGATTGGACAGTTTCTCATGTGTGATGAAGGAGATGATTCTGGAGTTTGTTTGCCTTTTATTGAGAGAAGTAATCTCTCAGTTTCAATAAAGGACTGGTTTTGAGTCCTGAAGCAGCTTACCCATAGCCATGAGTTTTTTGTTTTGTTTATCTTATCAGAGAAGGTCAGTGTCTGGTTTAGTTTGAATTGAGAGGTTAGCCCAGTCCTCTGTATCAGCTTAGGCTGGTGGGCAAGCAAACAACCTCTGCTTTGGAATTTGGTCTGAATAAGGCCGATTTTATTTGTTTGTACCACAGCAGTGTTCACCAGCCCCAGCTGGCAGCTCATGATGTGTTAAATGCTGTGCAACTGCAGGACAAGAAATGCTTCCTGATCAGACAGGCTTCAGCCCATGTGCAATAACTGATCACTGCATTAGTAAGTGCTCCTGCCTGACTGGAGGCTTCATCCTAGCTGTGCCCAGCCCTTCCAGATCTGCGCACACCCAGTGCAGTCGGTCTATGTAGAGTAGCTGTAATTGTTTCCCAGGTGTGAAACTTGGGAAACATCTTTACACATAGGCTGCTGCTTTCCCTAGGTAGCACCTGGAGAAAGACAGTGACCAGCAGTGGGCTGCTGGTGTCCTGGTGAAGGTGACACAGTCCTGCCTGTGCTTTTCTCAAAGAACCCCTTGCAACTGAACAGGGGGAGGAGCTGTGGACTGTGTGGATTGTTCTTGCAGTCTCCTCCCAGCCATCTGTGTTATGGGACAATTCAGCACCTGTCAGGAGTGATAAGGGAACTGCGTAGGGTTCAACTTCTGTTAGGGGCTGATCAGTTTGGGCTATATGATCTCTTCTGCCAGGCCATATATTGGGGCATTTGCAGTCTACATTATTAAGTTCTATTTAAGCACTCATTTGACTTGTTCACTTATTAAAAAAAAAGGTTGTTTTAACAGAAATCTGGGGCTTATCATCTTCCCCTCTGCTCTTGGAATCTGCATTTAAACCCAGGATTAGGAACTGATGGACAACTCTGATGACATGAATCTAAGGGAGAATAATTCAAAACTGTCAGTCCTGAATTTTCCTCTGATACTCTTGAGCATCACTAACACCTATTTGTACCAATCTGTAGGCTCAGAAATAGTGTTGCTTCCACTTGCATTTTCCTTGCATTTAGAAGGCTATATCTACAACTATAAGGGCTGCATCTTGATCCATTTTAAATGGTAACACAGATTGCAGAGAAGCCTGAGACTTGTATTTGCATTCTCCAGAGTAAGCTTTCCAGTCGTCATAGTGAGAAGTGGATTAATTGCTGCAAACTCCATGTGTGTACTTGAATCTCATCTCTGCAGTCCTTTTGATGCTTTAGTCCACCATTAGCTTCAGATGCCTATAGCCCAGCTGTCTGCCTCTGACTGACTTATATGGGCTCTCCTTCCAGACAGGAAAGGGAAAGAGATATTTTAGGACATAGTTCATCTGACCCTGCTTTAGCCAACTGCTTTAGCAACAGATGAATCCTGTCCTGCAGGTGACTGTTTCTCTCCACTGACTGTAGTGTCAGATGTTGATGTCAACTTTTGCTGAAATGAATCCTGTATGAAATATATTCAGTTTTAAATTTAACTGATCGGGCATTTTCACCGAAGTGTAGTTCCCAGCTGGCAAACACGTCCTGGTGCCCAGGGAGCTGGTTGTATGCTGTAACTTTCTCTACTTTTATTCTCCAGCTCTTTATCTAGAGAATGAAAATTATTCCATCATGACAGGAACACTGGCCTTTAGAAAGCTCCTTTTATCTACACAAATACTTTCTGCGGTATTTTTCCACTTTTGCTTATCCATCTTAGAGCTGGATTAACTTCAGAAAGACCTTGTATGGAACTCTGAGGCACATTTATTTCTTTGACCAGTAAATCAGTATTATAGTTTCCTGGGGCCTGGAAAAGAGGGTATTATTATGGAGTTATACTAAGTCCACTTTCCTGAATGCTGAATTTCTGAGGAAAAGATATAAATCTCCCCTGTGCAAGAGAAGAAGCTATATGAAAAAGACTTCAGGTGCCTTATTTTCTTTGTGTTTATGCTTGCTTGCCTTTCTTTTCTACCTTCCTCCCTTTCCTCAGGTGTTGCTGTATATTACTTAATCTCCTTTGAGGTAAGTATAGCTTCTTTGTCACTGTGTTGAACACATTAGTATTCAGGAGTGCCTTTTCCTGTGTGAGAGCCAATATTTTGCTTCTTTGTAACCCTAACCTTCTTGGAACTCTCCAGCTAATATTTTTCTTTCCTTCTTTCTTTTATTGACTATGGTACGTTGAGTATTGCTTTCCTTCCCAATAAGTTTTTGGGTTTTGTTCATGACTAATACATCCATTTTATGAAGGCATGAAACCTGTTTACAGAGGAAAGCAAAGCTGGTTGCAGGGGCTTGATGGAAGTGACAATAGGAAGCACAGGCTCCCGAGTCATGTGTTTTGTGTAGATGAGGTCCAGCATGCAGCAGAGATAAAAATTCTGTGACTCCCCAGGATCATTCTGGCTGTGTCTGGTCCATCTGGGATGTGTCTGGTCCTCTGTGCTGAGGCTTGCTGGCAAGGGTTTAGGTGAGCAGAGAGGGCGACAAAATGGGGTTCCATTCTCCCAGCTCATGCCAGAGGTTAGGAAATCCCAGCTGCTTTGCACCTCTCTGTCTCTTCCCCACCATTCTTTGTCTGCTTGCACTGCCAACTGCGTCAAGAAGAAAATGTATTCCTTCAGTGCCAATACAAAAGACAGCACGTGAGGCTTTGCATCTTGTACCCCCCCGCCCTTTCTCTTCCTTCCCTCTGTGTTCTACTGTCATATTAGGAGACACTGAAGGAGTTGCAGTAACTGAAGCTAGTTTTCACATTACTTTTCTCCCCTTCCCTCCCCTCCCTCATAGTCATATAGGCTTTACACAATCTCAATGTGTGCTTGTTTTAAAAGACTTGGAATTCTCATGGCATGCAAGGGAGGAGGGATGACTTACCTACTTTGCAGATTTTCATCATCATCTTCACATGTTGAAGCTCTCAAATAATTTTTGCCAGGATCTTCTCATCCACAGCAGACTTTTGGACCACAGAACTGACATATATGGGGCATAATAGGTTGTGCAGGAACATCTGGGTATTTTTTTATCTCACTGGCTGCTTTGGTTCTGATGGGGTCCCCTGAAGTTCTGGGGAGATAATACTTTGGGTTGCCAAGGTATTGTGGTAGTGAGGGATTAAGAAAAGTAGACAGCTGATTGTGGCTGTAAGGAAAAGCACTTCTTTGTTTGGGAGTATTATTTCAGACCACCCTTCCTTTTGTCATAGATTCAATGTGGTTGTAGCTTCTCAGGTTTCATCTGACATGCTCAAGGCCTGAAATGCAGACCCATGATTCAGGGCTGAGAACCAGTGTTTGAAGTGTCTGTTCTGGCATCTCACTGGCAGAGTTGTTTTGTTCACACTGGTCTCTTAAAGGATGCAGCTAACTTGTCACATTTAGGCCACCAAGTCACTGGTTCAGTGAGCCACTGTTGTTGGTTATTTGCAGTGAAGTCCAAAACACACCTTCAAATAACCTTTTTTTTTGAGCAATCCACATTTTGATAACTCTCAGCCTTTTCTATAATTTGCAGATAATCTAGTCTCAGTTTTGCACCCTTCCTTTGGTGCTCTCCCAGCCTTACAAGAATGTTATGCAACCAAATCTGGTAATGGGTCAACCATGAGCTGTTCAGAAACTTTTGATTCTCTGCTTTGAAAGTGCTGTAAATCTAGTTCATAGATGACAAATCTGGCCACGTAGGCAAATAAACAAAAACAATCAACATACCAGAATTTTTCAAGATGAGGTAAAGCTCTGACAGGAATAGAACAGTAGGAGAGAGTTGGTGGTAGGGAAATCTGACAAGTTAATTTATTTTTGGTGTTTTAATTGGATCGGTTGGGAGACAGAAAGAAAAGATGGTGCAGGAGACAAGAGTCATGGAGTCCTGGGAAAGGGGAGCAGGGAAGGAACTGTAAACATGACCAGCAAAATAATCTCCTTCGTGTGCAAAGTCCATTTAAATGTAAATTACCCAAAGTGATTTTTAGTGGAATTTTTTATCAGCACAGTGTAGAAAGACAGAATTATTTTCCCTCTTGTTTAAATACGTGATGCAGACAGCTGTAGAGAGCTATAAACATCCCTCATCTCTCTACCTCCTCACACCCACTTCTTTCCTTTAGGCTCCTTGGAGCCGTTCCCTGCAGCAATGCTTCCAGGTAGTGACACTGTGGATGGATGTTGCTTCAGTCACCAGAGCCCTGTCAGGGCCAATTAGCATCCTAATGACTGGCATGTACCATCTTGGCAACATTCAGTCCGTGCTCTGTACCAGGAGACTTCTCTTAAGATCCCATCTTGTCTCATCTGGACTGTATTGGTCATGGAAACCTGAAAATAAAATAAAAAAAATAAAATAAAATTTAAAAAAAAAAAAAAGGAAGAAAATTTCCATTTCATCTTGTCTTCTGAGCCCCAGGGGCTTCAGCACTGAACAAATACACTGTCCTTTCTTTTTGCTGAAAATGATGAATCTTGGCTTCAGAGAGGGGACTTAGATCAAACCACTGCTCTTACAGTTACTGAGAACTTTGGGCTGAAGCGTCAATGAGGCAAAGTAATGCAGTACTTGTTCTTCAGAGCTCTCTTGAATGAGAGCAATCAAAGACCAGCCACATATTCTTTAAATATTGAGTACCTTGCCAGTATGAGGACTAAAGTGGTACTTTTCTAAAATTACTGCTACCTGTTGCTGTTTGGTGGTCTGCTGCAAAATCCAATCCAGTAGCACCTGCTGTCAAAACTGTGCTTTTGTCATTCAATCAAACCAGACCTGAATGCACTGCAGAGATCTTTTGGTAGCACAGGTCAGGGCATGCAGATGAGGAGATTTAGGGGAGGTTTCACAGCGACTCAGTGCGTAATGGGAGTCCAGGGTGTAAATGTGCCCCTCAGCACCCTTTGTCAGTGCGGAGATTGTCGAGGCTTTGTTCTCTGCCAGACTGGAAGAGGAACATCCCTAACAGTGGCAGAGTTAAATGCTGCAGTATTAGATCACCCCATCCCCGTGCTGTGTTTTATTGTTCAGTGACAGCGTGCTTTCAAGAGAAACTCACTCATCTATCCTGATTTTCAGCCCTAAAAGTCAGTGTTCCTTCTTGTTAATATGGCATTGCTGTCCAGTCCTGCCATATCCTAGCTCTTCAGTGGCTTAAATGAAGCGCTGTGATGCCAGGGCCAGCTGGTTGGCACAGCTGGCACAGACACACTGGATCATCTGGAGGGAGAGGTGAGCAGTTTAATGGTCCTTAAGAGGAGCCAAATCAGCGGTGATGCCAAAGAGCAGCTGAAGGGCAGTGTGTTACCGTGGCTGGACTGAAGCTGCAGTGGGGACGATTTCACTTTATGGGGTTGTGGAGGTGGCACCTTTCACTGGTAGCAGAACTCTGTATTACTTGAAATGGCATTGCTAACATTCTGAGGACAAAAAAAGATTTTCTTCCCTGTAAGGGGCAGCAAATCTTGAGTGTGAACTCTGAAGAGTGAGTGAGCAAGAATTATTATTTTTAAGGTCATAACTATTCTTAAAACACACACAAAAAAATAGTCCTGCCATCCCCTAGCCCAGTGAACAAGGCTGAAAGACAGCACATTAACATATCCACATGGTGCATATGTTATTTTTAACATTGCTGTGAGAATTTTCCTGAATTTTTTGAATGACGTTTGCATTTACTATCAGAATGCTGTCATACTGCTATCCTGACTGTTTAAATCCTAATGTTTTGATGTGATCTTCTGCAATGTCACAAGAACTTGATGGCCAGGAAGGCTACAGGTACAGAGGTAGGAGCACTATGTTTCCTCAAGTTCTTGCCTGCACCTCTTGTCTCTTCTGGATGTGTCCCCAGAAGACCTAAACCTGTGCCCTGGAGCTTTTTCTCTGAAGTGCCACCTTGAATGTCATGGTATCTGCTACAATCCGGTTTGTAATGCACTGAGCCAGCTCTCATGTGCATGGGGTATAGTAAATCAGCAAGGCTGATTGACTGCATGCTCACAAAGTACCCAAATAGAAGCCCCCCTAAAATGGACCCATGGTTTGAATTCTTCCTTTTATGATCTCTTATGTGCACGATTTAGTTTGTAGATACCTCTGAGACTGATGCCTCCCTTGTGGGTCCCTGAGCATCCTCAAATCTGACATTCTAGGCATCACAGTCACAATATGCTGCTTTCCCAGGGTATCTTGCCTTAATCTCTACTGAAGGTCACACTTAGTTTTTCTTTACAAACATGAGGGCCAAAAATTTAAGATAAAACATAGCCTCTAATGAAAGTGTGATTTTTGTATAATGATCTCTCTTGAGGAGCTTAGGTGCTTAGTGAGGTGTCAAGTATTAGATGAAATGGAGAAAGCTGGCAGAGCTGATGTCAAAGATGGATAACTACAGGGCAGAGTAGTTATTTCCCACATTAGTCTGTCTATATTCGTAATCCTAACCTAGAGCTATTCTACGTCTCCCTTCAGAGTAAGGAAGTAATTGGGTTTCTGTGGCCTGTTCAACAAGAGGATAGTGCTGCTTTCTCATGTGTATGGGAAGAGAGCATGTAAGCTCCCAGGCAAGGGGTCAGGAGCCCTGACATAGATTTTGGCAACTGAGCATGCCTATCACCTGGAAGCCAGGGGCTCCCAGTGGAGCTTCACAACCTTCAGAGCCATCTGCTTTCTTAGACTGAAGCCAGAGGCTGAGAGTTAGATATTCAGGACTGAGGCTGGAGGGTGATCCAGCTGCCCAGGAGAACAGAAATCTCATTGGTGTGACTGTAGACATATCTATAGTGGCCAAATCTGCAAAAATCACATAGATCTCTAACTCACACTGATCTTGAGAGGATTAGGTGCCTACATGGCTTTGTGTGTCAAAACTGCCTGCTTCAGTTCTTTTGCCAAATCAATAGAATGCTTTTCTATTTCTAAAATGTCTTTTTGCCTCCCAGTCTGGCTTTGTAAAGATGCAAGGGATTTATCCTGAGGATTTGTTTCTAAATCAGCGGGGACATGCTCTCAGTTGGGACTCTCATCACAGGGTAATTATTGTTTTATGTCAGGGTATAGAGCTGTCACACTGTCACACACAGTTTTCTGCTCAAGCATATAGTCAAATGTCAGAGTCTGCAGCTCAAATATGGTCAAACCGATAATCTGAGTACTCAGTGGTTTTCTGTAGTGCAGGACAATTCCCAGACATGAATGTAAATGTAACAGCCTTTCTAGTGGAAGCAAACTACAATCCTGTGATTGAATTAGACATTTCAAATAGCTCTGTAAAGACTTGGCAACGATGTATTTTTGAAGCACGTTTATTATTGGTGCAGCTTAGATCCTAGCTCAGTGATGAATTACTTTAAAATGAACTCCTTGTCCTGATGTCAGGATGGACTGTAACCTAAAGGTGACTTGTAAGAGAAAACAAATATTTATTTGGCTTGTGAATTTTTTCATCATATAGTAGGTAAAAAGAGCACAAAGAGCAGACACTTCTTGAAAGCATCAGTGGTGGCTGAAGGAATACTAAAACAAAAAGCATTTCCAAATATCAGATCCGTGCAGTTCTTTCAGACTTGCAAAATTTCCTTCTGATTGAAGTTCCTTTTCTTTCATGTCCACTTCAATTAGTCACTGGAGAAAACTCTATATTTGTTTTAGCGTTTCAGTGCCCTTTCCAGGTAAAGTGCTGGAGCTTGCAATGTCTATTCCCAGGATACTTGTGGTGGAGACTGGCAGTTTGCTATGGTGGTTACAAAAAGCTGGCTGCTAAAGAGGTAGGAAATGGAGAGCTTAGGGTTAAATTAAAAATTCATCTGAATACTTGGAAGGAAGAAAGCTGCCATCATCTTGTTACTCACAAAACTCATCTTTTCCAATTGCTGAGATTGATTTTAATCCCAGTCATGGTCTGTATTTGTACAAGTTGCTTTTTACCAAGTGACTGATAAAGTCTTGTCTCAGCATCATATTGTAAATCAAACTTAAAACCCATATGACCTGATGCGATGGCTGATTTTTGTCTGGAAGCAAAATACCCACCCTAGCATTTACATTTTTTGAGTACAAACTATGGCATTTTGCTTATTTCCCACTCCACCCTTATGCTTACTGCTTTTTTTCACTCATTCTGTGTATTTGAGGGGTTTTAATGTACCTCTGTGGACTTCACTGGTGTACCTTCTGTTTATTAGGATTAATGTTTTTTTAGCAATAACCTGGAATATCAATAATGAATTAGTAACTTCTGCTTGTGATGTACTGCATTTGTGGTCTGAATCATTCCTAGTGTGGCATCATGGCATGGTATTTAAATAAAGCCTTTTGATGAGGGAAATTTGGTCTCTGCCTTCAAATTGGGGCTTGTTGTGGGCAGAGCTGTGGTAACAAATTCCTGGTCTATCCAGCTGTAAGACTCCATAGATTGTCCACAGCTTAAATCTGTGGCTGCAGCAGGTTGAGGGGACACAGAAAAACAACTGTCTCAGCACACACACTATAACCTTGATGCCTTAAGGAATGTGCCTTCAGTTTTAGCTTTCATGTTTTCCAGATTCTGTGCTGCCTAGGGGTGTAGTTCTGAGCCTCATATAAAGTGCTAGTAAGCTCTCTTCACAGAGTAGGTAGACAAAACAAATCCTTTTCCTGGTGAAGACCAAGGACAGCTTTCAGGCCCAAAAGCATAAACAATAGTGGACTGAAGAGAGAAATGAGAATGATGAGACCTCACAAGCTGAAGCTGTAATTGGACAATTAAACCCCACTATGCAAATGGACCAAAACTTACAAAAGTGACCTCGTGACCAGTTGTCCATTTTTGTGGCCATTCTAAGTTTACCTTGGTTATAGCCCTGGCCAGGCTCTTGTCCTACCCAAGGTGTATCCTAAAGGCTTTTCAATAAATATCTACTTTATTCTCTAGCTCTGTCCAGTCTCTGTTTCAGGTCAGCCTTCCCAAGGCATCATCTGCTTCATTTACTGTAATCTGCTGATGGGTCTGATAACCTGGTGTATATCCCTTGGGCAGGCACATCTGTGTTGCATTTCAGGTTCTGGGACTACTGTGGAAACCAGCAGTTCTGCCGTGGGTTTGTGTGAAGTAGAAAACAGAACTGCATTTGGTGTGGAGTGAGCAACAAGTTGCTTTTCTGTTAGAATATATTCAGTCTCTGTTTTGAGTATTTTCATTGGCTGCAGGTTTGTTTGAAGCAGTATAATGTACTTACACGTTATGGCCAGCAAGGAGAGGACTTCTGAGCTTGGTTTTGGGATCAGTGCATAAAGTCTTTGTGCCAGGGTTCTGGAATAGGATTGGTAGCAGGATTGCCATGCAGCCTGTAGTCCGCTGATGCAACGTGCAGTTCTGCTGGATGAAGGCGTGTCAGGATATGGGAGTTATTTCACAAGGAACAGCAGGAAAGATGGTACTTCTGTTCTTCTCTTCTCAGGCTTCTTGAGCTGTGTCTCATTCTGACCAAGGAGTCTGTAGAGCCAGATGGATTAATTCCTAGGCCTTGACCTGTGGAGCCCTTGAGAAACAAATGTGTAGTATGGGGGAATAATGGCCAGAACATGAGTTTTGAGGACCATGCTATATTGTTGCAAATTAGATGAAAGTAGGTTGGTTTCTTTTCTCTGCCTGGGAGGGATAACAACTTAAATGCTGTCACTGGCTGCCTGAAAGGCAGCTGCGCCCTTCTGGTCCATTGTGGCTGGCTGACTATGAGCTCAGGCAGTATTTAAAATTCAATCCTCCCAGGATTGTCAGCGTTAAGGTGCCAGGGCACAGTTCTACAACAGTGATCTGCAAAATGTCTGGTTGTGCAGTTCATTCTGGCCTGTGTGGCTCCTGAGACAGTTCATTGTCTATCAGAGCTGTATGTTTTCTCCCTCTTCCAAAAATGTGGTTACAAATATTGTGTTTTTGGCTTATTACTTTGACATTTTTTCTGCCAACTCACAGGGGCTTCCTTTTCTACCACCCAAGTGCAAAACACTCATCTCTGTTGTCAGCTCTTCATAGCCTACCCCTGCCCTGTGTATCTTGTCCTGTGCAGCACTGAGACATCACCCCCCATCTGCTCTGTCTGCCTCGAGTCTTCATTTGTCATGCAGTTCTGAAAAACCTCCTTCATGTTTTCTTCCGTGTCACATCTGGCAAGAGGAGCTCTACTTAAAGGTCACTAAAACTGACAACTTTTCTCATTCTCAGTCCTCCCATAGCACTCTCCTGTGCCAGCAGCAAGCTGGGAGGTGATGAGACAGCTGCTGCATGGAGAGGAGAGTACCTGCAAAGCTCAAGGGAGAAGCTGCTGAGTGACAGAACTGCCCGTGTCCCCCTTTCTTTGCCCAGGGAGGATTGGGGTGTGGAAGGTGGGAGAGCACTGCCTGCTGGGGCTGGCATCGTCCCTGCTGAGCCACTCTGCTCCAGCTTCTCCAGCAGAGGCAAGGCTGCCTCTGCACAGGGCTCCTCAGCCTTAAGTAAGGGCTGCCTTCCAAAGGAGCTTTGCGTTGGGGGATGATGCCATCGTGACAGGCTCCTTCGTGTCTCCCTCACAGCTGTGTGACTCTCCCCAGGGACCTTAGTTGACAAGTCCTTTAGGACAGGTACAGTGTCCCCCTAAATTTGTGCCCACTAGATGCTTAGCAAAATATGCAGGAATGCCCAACAATTCCTTCCCTACTTCCAATGCTGGTCACTATAAGCTTATTTAAGGTCTGTCCTTTCTTGCCGTGGAAATGCACAGTGAAACTCATATTTTGCATAAGAGGGAGCACACGTTCCTTCATTAATGATAGAAATAGTGCTGGCTGTGGTTGCAATACTAACAGCAACCACAGCTCACCCCCCTCAAAGAGAATTTTTCTCTGTTCCACTCCCTTGGTAGACAATTTTATGGGCTTTTTGTCTCATTATGTTTTATTTACCCCAGTTGTTTGGATATATAAAGAGACTAAAGTAGATTTATTGAATAAAGTCTCCAGTGTTGAATCTTTGTGTTTCTCATGTATGGCTTCACATGGATTTATTTTTTTAATCTTTATAAATAAAGACACTGTGTATTGTACCTCCTCCCCATGGTTGTACTCCCCTAGATGAGCTAGAATCTGCTCCTAATGCTTTTTCCTTAGCTGATTGTCATTCTGTTCTAACCTGGGAAATATTTCCTTTTTTGTGGCCAAATGGTACATGCAGCTCTGTTATTGATATATGTGCATCACAACTAAGGGTCTGATTGAGAATCTGCATGGGACTGTGAATCTTTCATTGATTTTTCCATAGGTTTTTGACTGTACCTCTAATAACCTATAGTTTTCATTCTCGGTGAATCTGTGCTGCTCTGTTTACTTTGCTTGATGAGATGAGGATCATTCTGTTCCTTGGTGAGATGTATTCCCAGGAGCCTTCCTTTTTTTCACCTGTGCAGTGATCACTTTATTTTAGCAGCCTGATGCTAGTAAGTGCTGCAGCATTAGCTGTACCTTGGAGACAAGCCACTGTAACACAGCCCTGATGTGCCCATGGGTTTTACATGTTCCCCTCAGCCAGGGTGTAAATGGGTGACTGTGGCTGCCCTTAATCTACATCAAAGCTCCCCCAATACTGTGTTTGTGAAGGGATGACATGGCATTCTGTACTTTGCTTTTCTTGCTCATCTCTTATGATCTTTTCTTGTTAATCCCTAGCTGGTATAGTGAGTTTTCTCTGTGATCCTCTTTATCTTTTGTCCCACTGATATTTTTGCACCTTCTTTTTGTATGTTTGGCTTTTCTATCCCCGTTTTTTCCAGTGGTTTCTATTCTTGGCTATGTGGATGTCACTTTTATCTTACCCCTTGGTGTTCTATGACTTTTTTCATCTCATGTGGCACTGGACAGGCAGCCAGTCCTCCTCTGTGGAGCTGTGTGGGACCTTTGGATGTGCATCCAGCTAAAGATCAACTCAGTCTTCCCTGACAGCTGGGAGGAAGATTACAGGAACAGGATGTGTATCAGGATGGTTCACTGATGTAGTCACAATTCAGGCATTTGGTTAGGTAAGTGTTCATAAGAACAGACTGCAACCTGGAGAGCCTGAGGAACCAAGCAGCTAGACCAAAGGAAAGAGGGAGAACCAAGAGCCAGTGGCGTGCTTTGCACCAAGATTGCAAAGTCCTTGCTCCTGTTTTGAACACAGGCACTCAGTTTCTGCAGGATCTGAATTTTATCTGTAGCCCACATTAATTTATTGCATTCATATATTGAGCTGGCTGCATTCAGTATGTCGATTGAATGGAGAGATGATTTAAAAACATGAAGTGTTCTGGAGGGAGATTAAACTGTTTCCTTGTTCAGTATTTCATATCTATCAGCCATGAAAATTGAAACTGCAAATATTAATAAATTAATTGACACATTTGCTACTCTCTTTGTAATGATACAGCCAATCCACAAGCAGTCATATGATGAGTCATATCCTCAGAAGCAGGAGACATTTTTTAAATCATGAGGTTATTTCACAGTACTGGGTTTTGTTTTGTATTTGTCTTCTGCCATATGAACATTTAGGCTTATTATTACCAGGCTTCCTTCTGCAGTCAGGAGGAGCAGAAACTTAGTTTGTCTTTTTTTTTTTTTTTTTTTTTTTTTTTTTTTTTTTTTTTTTTTTTTTTTTTTTTTTGTTAATGACAGAGCACTTATGCTCGAAAGGAAACATGCAATAATAGTAAAAATTGACATTCTGCAACTTTCTCTGTATTCTTTTAGTTACGATTTAAAGCACTTTAAAGATTCAGCTTTGACTAATGTTAATTTAAGATATTTGAAAAACATTTATAGTTGGCACTTTCTCTCCCCCTCTCCTCACTCCCCTTTTATCAAATTCAGAAGTTGTTATAGCAACAATTTTCTCAATGTCAGTGTACCAGGACCATGGTGCTTTGGACAGGAAACCTTAGCAGGGTAAATTCCCAAAACTTCCTCAAAGATCTTACTGCAATTTTTTGCCCTTGTTTAGCTATTTGTGTGGGAGGATTATTTTCCTGATGTTTTGATGGTAGTACTTTCCTAGGACCTGACACTAATAAATCACAATGGTGTTATAAAAAATTATAGTAGCCAGATTTAAAAGTGCTTTGAAATGTTGTAGTTACTTTCTATACTGAGTGGCCAGGTGATAAAATGGCAGTTTAAATGAATCACCCCTGAATACAAAGTATTGCATGTAAAAGGAAAATAACCTTCCCTTCCCTTCCAAAAACCCCACAAAGTACATGAGGGTAGTGATGATGAGTCACACCTCAGCTAATGCTGCCTTGGGAAGGTTGCTCCTAATAAGTCTTTGGAAGAGTAAGCACCGTGTTCAGAGGTGATTAAGGAGGCAAATAAAATGAAAGATTTTTTTTTCTGCTGTGTGTGAATTCATCAATTTCTAGACTCGTCAGCCTGGAAAAGAGGTAAATTAGAGGTCGCAGGAGAAGGCTAATGAAATCATGAAGGAAGAAGAGAAGATAAATTAGGGAATGAATGTTCACCTTCTCATAAATAAGGCATTAGAAACTATCCAATGAAATAAGTAGTGGATATTAAGTAAATGAAAATATATTTTCCTTTGACATGGAACAGAGCTATGGAACTTATTGCTACATCGTGTTGTTGAGTGTAAAAGCATACACAGACTGGAGAGATTCATGGGCTGTAAAATAGGATAGTTTAACCCCAGCCTCTAGCTGAGGAGCCATAAGCTTCTAATAGTCAGCTGGAACTCTTTAAGGAAGGGAAATGCACATCCTCTTTAAGAATGTACCACGAGGAAGGTAATGCTACCTTCTCCAAACTTCTGACTCCTATCATCTTCACTTCCATGTTCCTGTGGGGCTGGTTTCTTGTGTTTCTGTGTGAGTCTATGTATCTGAACATCTCAGAGTCACAGAAACACATTCCATTCCGCTAGTCTTCACATAAGCGTGCACATTTTTCCTGGAAAGCTTTTCTCTGTAATTGGATTGCATCTGTGTTATTTCAGTGAAGCGGGATCTTGGTGCAGGTTACATCGTGCGGAGGAATCCACGGCGATGCACTGAGTAAAATCTCCACTAGTTGTCACTCGATCCCCATTTTAAAGCTGACTTCAAGACCAGTTCGAGCTTCTTACTCTAAGAATGATGTTCTGGGCCTCAAATAACAAATATCCTGGGACAGATTTTGTTATGGAGGCTCTCTAAAATGTGGTGATAGGAGCAAGTTTAAATCCAAGAGATGGCAGCCCCTGCAGGTGTTGTTCTGTGGGTTTTGGCTTTCTAAATAATTACCCTTGACAGGGCATTGCCCAGTGTGGGAGCTAGTGAGGGGCATGGTGTGGGAACTGCTGTACACATTCTGCATGCCAGCTCCTCTCTCTGGAGAGGTGATGATCCTGATGGACACATTTCCTCCAGGAGGAGAAGTTACAGAAGAGTGAAAAGGGTATGGTGGTGCCAGGGTTGGCTTGTGATCGATGTTTTCTTGGGTTAGCAGGACTGAAAAGCATTGTGGCAAAATGGTGCCAGCAGTGATGAGGGGAAAGGGGCTCAGTAGAGGTATTTTGCAGCTTATTCCTTAGATGGTTTTCTTTCTCTGGTTTCACATTGAACAAGCACCTGGATTTTTAACTGGAGGATGGTAAACTCTTTCACAACTCTGTTTTACCTATTTGTATTTCTTTGGCACTTGCATTTAAAGCCAGCATGAGTTTGAGAAAAATAGTAAATTTCATAAACTTGTTAAACATCTCTTCTGTCTTTAGCTCCTCCTGACACAGATTTAGTTTTGGAGCTCACGTGTTTTATTGTTTGTGTTGAAGTAGTGTTGAACAAATCATGTTCTGCACTTAGCTGGTGCTTGATGCTGTGAAGTGAGGAAGAGCTACTGCCTGTCTTGAAGAGTTTTTTGTCTGAGTAAATCACAAGAAAATGCAAACATGACACAATTCAGGCTTTTAGTTATTTGTTATATTTGCAGATAGTAGTCAGTGATGGAGCCTGGGAGCAAGAGCAGTTAGCATGTCCTGCACCCTGCTCCCACATGCTCATTCTGTAAGTACCGTGCTCTACCTGTACACTGCAGAGAGCACAGAGCAAAGCAGCCTGAGTTGCTGTGGCTGGAAAGGTCTGAAATTCTTGTTCCTACAAATCAATTGCTGTTTCCAGTCTCTCAGTGCTTGAGTAGAAACAAAACTTGTTTAAAATGGAAGAAAACCTCAACAACAACAACCAAAGAAAAAAAATCAACAGCAACTAAAAATTGCCCCCAAAGCCCACACACAAAATCAAACCAACCCCTTCCCATTTTTCAGGATTTAAAGAGATCTGCTTTTTAAAGTAATGAAACGGAAAGAATTTGTTTTTCGAGCTCTTGTTCACTGTAATGGTAAAAGTGTTATCCTTAGTTACTGCTATAAAATTTAATAGAAAGTGCTCTGCAATCCATTCTCCTTTTGAAAGGAGCAATGAAAACCAGCTCAAACTGAATTGCTTTCAAGGTGTTTCTTCCAGGTTAGAGAATATTTCCTGTTCCAGCTACCCATTTCCTTTGAAATAATTATGATTTGGAAATGCTGTAAGCCCAGGCTACCAAAGTCAATATCAAGGGATCAAGGGTCTTTTTGAGACCAGTGGGCAAGGGCATTCATGCATTTGGATCCCAGGACTTACTATGTTTTATTCTTATACTGAGAAAAGATGGGGATATTTATTTGCATGAAAAATGAATATCTTTTTATCTCTATTATATCAGCCGATAATTTGATTGCTTTGTTGAAACTTTTATTACACATCTTTGTCTAATATTTTGTTCATTCTTTAATTTTCTAAAAGCCATTTGAAAACCATGGAGTTAGGCAATCCCTTCCCCCACGTCTTACATTTTAAATGTGGGGGAAAATAATCAGAAACTTCTCATTGCTCTTGATTGCCTTTTAATTATTTTATGCTTTAATTAAGTCTCACCATTCCTCATTAAGGCTATTGTTCAGGAACTGTTTTAGTAATCCTGCACAAGCAGCATCTGTGAAAGCTTTTGGTAGCTGTTGCCTTGATAAGGAGAATTTTCTCTTATAAAAGCATGTAGCACATGATGAATTTTGGTGCCCTATGTCATCTGGGGAAGTTGCGGTGCAAAAGACAGAACCTCAAATTTATAGAATGCCTAGGAAACAAGCTCCTGAGGCTGGAGCAGCCTTGCCTAGTAATAGTGGTTGTACTAATAAAGTGACCATTTTCATGGTTTATGCAGCACAGTTCAGAATCTCTATTAGCCAGTTTGATGGCATTCTTGATCCAAGGCTCTTTGTAATAAAATTTGAGGTGCCAGACAGTGACTTCTTAGGTGCTTACATCATTGTCTCCTGTGATAGTAAAAAGCCTGAGGCAGGGATCAGTGCTTTGGGATGCGTGAGACGGCTCACCCCTGCCTGCCTGCACGGTGTGAGAGCGGGGAGCTGCTGCCAAGGCCAGAGATGTCAGTACTCCCTGTGACACTGGTGTAATGAGACCTGGATGGTGTCTCTCCTTCAGCCCAGTCACTGACTCTTCAACTGTTGCACAGAATTTTGTTCTGCCACTGCTAGACCTGGGGCTCCAGGGAGAAATTCCTGGGTCACCATACGTGCTAAATTGAACAACTACCGAGCTGAGAGTAAGTCTGAAGTGCAGCTTCTTAACTAAATGTAAAGCTTAAAGATCACTTTGAAGTGAACTTTGAGGAGCAGTAAAGTTTCCCAAACAAGGTCCATGCTGCAGCAGTACCTAGATAACTTGGTAGCAAGGTGAAGGAAGCCTGGGAAGTTGCAGTAGCATTGCAGGAAGTTTTGCCAGCTTGTCCACTATACTGGATGTGTGTTTAGTTTATAGATTTGTCAAATGAAAGTGCATCTTCATCTGCTGTAGTTAAACTCTCACTAGAATGAGCCTCCATTTCTCTGGTTGACACCTGTAGAGCATCCTGCTTTTGCAAAGGTCAGTGTTAGCCATAGAACTCATGTAGGTAACTTAGCTCAAGGGATGCCATGGGCATGGTATAATTTGGTTGAACACCTAATGGTGATCAATCTCATGTGGGGCCACTCCTCTCTCTTGCACAGAAAAGCAGGGATTATCTGCTGTCTTTGTGGGTATGCAAAAAAACCCAAGTAGTGTTGGTGTACACAACACTTCAGGATTGAAGCTGTGTACAGCACTGTCTCAACCCTAGTTGACATTTTAGGTATTCAGCTGTGTGTAAATGAGGGTCTGCCTCTCAGTTCATCAGGGAACCTAGTAAATGAGGAACCGCTGTAATTAAAATCTTGCTGGTATGAAATCCTACTGAAAATACTTAGCATCTGCCATGCAGCAATCCTTAAATACTTAACAAGCTTTTGAGTTTCTTATGAGGAGGTAAACATCAGCATCTCCCTTGTTCCAGAGACTGGTATGCAGAAGAGTTGAGTGACTTTTCTTAGTTGTATGCAGTGAACCAAAGCAGAGTTCTTTGATTAGGATTTTAATTTAAATGTTGGAGGTCCCCATTACATGCAGTCACAGTTATTATAACCTGTAGAGCAAAGTCTTGCCTGTTGTAGGTGGAATATGAGTTTTAGGAACTTGTCAATCAAGAAGAGATCAAGTGATTTTTTTCTGGAAGAAATGAACAGTCTTACAATGTTGTGGAAAAGGAGGTTGGCTGTAAAACCATCTCTTTCTTGCACAGATTTTTTTTTTTTTTTTCTCATCAGTGAAAGAGCAGAACTGGTTGGTTATTAAGGAAAGAAATTTTTCCTCAACCAAGAATATAAGGACACACTGAAAAATACAGGTTAGAGCCTTATGTGGCGTGTAAACTGTATCAACACAGTGTATGAATGGTTTATTGTAGAGGCAGGATACTTGAAAGCAGATCAGTAATGAAGTGTAGCCTGGCCAAGATCTGGTTAAAAAAGGAGTTGAATAATTGCTGCACATTGTAAAATGTTTCAAGTGGAACGTAAAAGACTCCTTCACCTTCATGGAAATGAAGTTGCATTTCACATAAGCTCCTGGAGACTGATAGCCAGAACCTGCCTTAAAGCTTGCCAGGGGTGACAGGGCGGAAATCTGAGCTGAATTTGAGCATTGTATAGGCCAGGTATATATCCTGAATAGACTCTGAGAGACTATAGACAAGCTTTGATGAGACTCAAGAGAGAAGAAAAATTATGGAAGAACTGAAAGAAATTTAAATTTAATCTTAACAGAAGTCTCTGCTACTTCAGTGTATTCTGACAGGCTTTTTTTGTGGCACCCTGCTTACCAGCCTGTATCTGGAAAACCAAATCATGCTTAGAGAAGTCATCTGGAGTTCTGCTGTGATGAGTGTATCTCTAATTCTGACTAAAACATCTAGTCAGAAAAGCTGACAAATACATGGTGTATGGTGTTCCTTATTCTTAACTATAGGTATACAAACCTCCATTGCAATACCATTACAAGATTCATAAAATTGCTAAATTTTCACATGAACTTGGCTTTTTCTTCCACAAGAAAGCTGATTGTGAAGTCACTGAAATATAAGTTATTTCTAAGAGGGCATATGCCTATTCCTAATTCTGCAAATGAAATAACTGATCACATACTGCAAGTATTAACTGAACAGGCTGCAAAATAAATACAAGCCAATAAAATTGGCTTATCTTCCAGCTGAAATGTAGCTGTGGAGGGTGGCTGTGATACCCCTTTTGGGTAATACAAGAAATAATATTGTATTTTATATATGTATATATGTGTGTGTGTGTGTGTATATATATATAAATTATATATATATATAAAATACAATAAAGTTTGGAGGGTAGAGGGAGGAATCGATAAGACTCTGCTGTGAAACTTGAGGAAGACTGTAAGCGTAGCCCATATAGTACATTTGTTATTATTTATAGACTTTTATTTAAAGGTTTCTAGGTGGATGAGTTCCAAGACTTCTGTTGTCCTTAAAGAGTTCAGTCTGGCAGTCAGCAAGAGTGTGGTGATGATTCATCAGGTGTAGTGAGCTTGAATAAATTTTTGACAGATGCAATTAAGCTGTGCGTCTTAGCAACATTTTTCTTAGCTACAGGTCAATGTGCTCTCCATTTGTTCAGGGCTTTCTCTTAAGTGACAAATGGTGCAAGACAGCTGTTTTGAAAATAAGACTCATTCAGTGTCAGAGGTGAGAAAACACTTTTTATTGTGTATAATGGAAAGGCTAACACTGGGGTCCACACAGAGGGAGCTTTAGGAAGTACTACAGCTTTATACTATGTGGGAGACCTGTAGGAAACCTTTTATTTTTTTTGGAGGGGAGGGGGGAGGGAAGGAATAATAATTTATCCATTTTACCTTAGTCCTTGCTTTTGGAATAGAGAATGAAAAAGGTGTTCTTACAGCGTGTGGTCATTTTATCAGGAATTTATTTCCTCTTTTTCTTAGTCTGTATGCATGCTGCCCACTGAAAGTTGCATAAAGTAGATGACTTCATATCTCATTATGGATTTCAAGTAGTCTTCTGTGCTCTTGTAACAGTCCTGCAGACCTGTGTAAGTATGCAAAAGATGGCAAGGAACAGAGGAATGCATGTCCCCTTGGAGCCTGTGTCTCAATAGATATGTTCAGGAGTTAGCAATTGATGGATTGTTTTTAGCAATTCCTTTTGGAGCCATCTAAAGGTACAAAACACAATTTGGTGTTGATAATTGGAATTACTTAAAAGAGGTGTCATTAAAATGCTAAGCCTGTAGGAACTGTATTCATTGGGAAGGAAAAAATGCCAGATGTTTCAGGTATAGTAGATGTTGAGGAGAGATTAATTAATAATTTGTGTAAGTGTGTATTTTCTATGACTAAAGCTCACATACTGAGAAAAAGTGATTAAATCTTTTTATTAAGGGTTAGTGTAGAAAAGTTGCTGAAGAAGTGGTTAATGAGTTTTCGCTGCACTGTTAATGAATCACATAAGCATGGTAATAAGCATAGTGAACTCCAGCTTTTAACGTGACATTCACTGATTCCCACTTGTCCTGTAGTCTTTAGGTATTTATTTAAAAATATGTGTATATATATATATAATATATATAAATACAAATATATATTTATAAGGTATATACATATATACACCTTATAAAAGTAAGGAACAGCGGCCTCATAGATCTGGATTTGTAGAACAAAACAGTGCTAGAGGACTCAGGATGTGCTGGCCTGCACTGTCTGCTGAGACTGCTTGTCCATCTGTGTGGCTGTAACCCTTGTTTGAACGGGGCAGTGACAGTGTAGGTGTGGTGCCAGACAGGCACCTTCTGATAGCACTGCCCTGTTTCTCTGAGGACATTTACACAATGTGTCCCTGGACAAAGCTGAGATGCTCATTCCTGGTGCAGTCCTTGTCACTGAACAGCTGATGCAAACAGCCATCTCTGAGACAGACCAATTGCACTTTAACACAAAACTGCACATTTAGATGCTTAACTTCACTGCTTTTGGGGTGTTTTAATTAGAATTTTTCTTCTAGAATATGAAGCATCCTCATTTCATGGTTGGCATCTTTGTTTATTTTGTTAAATGTGGCATTTCCACTTACAGCTTCCATGGGCTGCTCAGCTCAAGAAACCTGCATGTTCTGCCTTCTGAGCCTTGGATGCTGCTCTCCAGTATGAGTTGTCTTTGGTGTTGTCTGTGTGAGATCATTTGTTCTGTTAGTTAAAAAGAATCCACTTTATGTTTTGATTTTCTGGAATTTTGCCTTAATTCCATTTAGAAATCAGCCCACCTTTCTCTTGATCCTTATTTAAAATCAGGTGGTGCAAAGACATGTGGAAATAGCCATATGGAGGGTAGAAGGCCAGTGTTCTCTGGCATTTGGAAATTTGTTGAGGATACTACTTCTTGCTGACTTGGAGCAAAATCTAAAATTGTTGAGACTCCACAAAGGAGAACTCCATAGCTTCACAAGTGTGTACAGGGAGATATTTGACTTACAGTCTATTTTTTTGTTTCACATTTCAGTACTGAAGTATTTCATTTAGATTCTGTCATCTGAAGTGTAAATATAATACCCATGGGGGGAAGAAAAGGATGGGATTTAAAATAAGGGAAAGTAATTTGAAAATGAAAAGTTGAGCAAAACCCTTTTTCTTGCATAATCACTGTGGGGTTCTACAACATGTTCGGTTTCGTGGTTTTTTTTTTTTTTTTTTTTTTTTTTTTTTTTTTTTTTTTTTTTTTTTTTGGTGATTACTTTTGGCAGTTACTTTTCAATTCAGTTTTGCTACAGTCTTTTTTTTTTTTTTTTTTTTTTTTTTTTTTTTTTTTTTTTTTTTTTTTTTTTTTTTTAATGTTGTCAGTATTGTTTTGATTCTATGAACACTAAAGTTTTGGTAGAAATCCTTGTACTGAAGAATTGTGGATCTTTCGAAATACAGTGTTTTCCTGTTGTTGCTGTTGCATTACTATGATGCACAGAGGCAGAATTTAGATTAGATCTTCACAGTGGAGAGCATTCCAATAGGGTTACTGTATTTCAACACATAGAGCAGCTAATCCTGATCCTGTTACTGTCATTGGCAAAACCACAGTGAACTTTGCCCAACTGAGGATTTCATTTGAAAGATTTCAGGTTTTGCTTTCTCTATAAAGCTAGAGCTCTTTATTTTTGGGGCACTTGATGAAGTGACTTTGTCTATGTTTGTTTAGGCTTTGCTTTAAAAGCTGGTTTCTCACTTCTATTACTTATCTTTTCTTGACTTTCCCATTCTGTTTTTTTTTTTTCCTTTACTATTGAGTCCAAGTGTGTGTAAGTAGGGAGGAGGCAGGAAATAGTTTACAAATGAAAATGAAATGAAAAGGAACACCCCACTCAAGTCCACCAGCTTCATTCACTTCCACAGAATTATGTCTGAGTTAAGAGTCTGAAGCCTCTCCAAAGGGGCTTGTCTCTACTGTGGCAATTTCCAGCCCCACGAGGCTATACTTGAGAAACCAAAACAAACAACAACAATAACAACAAAACCTCACCAAAAAACCATGCCAAAACACCCAAATCCACACCCTCTGGGTTTTGTCTCTCTGGACCAAATCTTTCACCCAAATCTAACCATTTCAGTGTCTTTAGAGTCTAAATGCTGAAAAAAAATATAATTAATAAATCTGTTATTTCTTATGGCTCATGTTGTATCTGGATGTAAATAATTTTGACCTCATGGTACCGGCTGAGGCTCTCTGGAAGAGAATAGGCTCTCCACTGTCCCAGAGTTCACTTATAATAAATTACTTCAGTTTGCTTCTTGAGACTTGTTTAGAAAACTTTTGTTAGAAGTCTACTGCTAAATGGCATTCTAAATGCAGTTGCTGGCTCTTATTATCAGAGGCACAGTTATCTGGGAACAGTTGTGGGGTGCCTGAGTGTAACAGCATCTTGCATGATATCCATGCCTGCTCTCTGCAAATGGCAGTTTCTTCCTGAGCCGTAACATTTTGTAGACTCACGTCTGATCTTAATGGAAGTATAGGACAAGTTGTCTTGGGGCAGTGCTTATAGTTAACCCTAAGGTGTTTGGGCAAACACCTGGGCTGTACAAATACCCTGTAAACTGCAATTGTACACCTATGTAATTGTGAGAACTGCGTGGTTCTGCTGTCACTTTGCTTGAAGACATTGTCATGCCTGCCATGACACGGCATGATGGCCTTGTGCCCAATCAGGATCTCATTGCACTGTGCTCCCTACAAACACACTGGAAATGATTCTGAAGGATTTACCATATTGGTGGGCAAGATGGAAAGGAACTATCACTATGCTCCTTTCAGAAACAGGACTCTAAAAATGGTGGGCTCAAATCAGGTCTAAGGGAAACTGGCAGCTGGACCCAGCTCCAGGTCTCAGGCTGAGGGTCAAGGCTGCATGTCCCTTGCACAGAGCCCCTGCCTGGTTAAAATACACATTTCACCCAGGTGTTGTTTCATTAGTTATTTGCTTTCTATCTTGTTACATAGCTTCTGAAAATACTCAGCCAGATGGGCTGTTTGATTTGCTGGATGTTTCACTGTTTTATGTTTATTAAGTCAATACATGTCAATTTTTCATCTGTAAAAGCTAAAACTCTCCTATTTAATACAGTGCTGTAAGGATGAATTAGGAGGTTCATTTCTCTTTTGCTGTGTCAGGAAGAAAGTTAATATAGTTTAGAGAATAGAAAATAAGTATTTTGGATCCAATCTTTCCTTCCTTCCTCTCTCCTTGTATTAAATATCTGTGTATCTGAACTTTTGGCTCACACCTACCCTTTTAGGATGTTAAGTAACACATTTTAAATGCATTACCTCTTTTGGATTGCACAGGTTAACACCTGCATATTTCAACTTTCTCTGACCTTGTTTCATAAGTGTAAGGATATTGGTCTTTAGAGGCAACTTATTAATAGACCTCTTAATTATTGTGAGGGTGTTGGGCTTGATGTGTGACTTGAGATCAGGAGTCAGGCTGTAGTTCCCAAAGGGAAAAAAGACAGTCTTGTGGTTAAGATCAAAGGCTGTAGATCTTGCATTCAGTCCTATCTTTGCACATCCTTCAGTATCTCAAAGTCATTTAAGTGAGGGAGCTTAAATTTCCCTGTCTAGCCTAGGTGTTGTAAGAATAAATTAATTGGTGGAGATGAGTCACTCGAAAATGCTCTGGGACTATGGGTTATTTAAAAGCCTGAATTTATCACTGGGGCCAGACTTTTCTAAAGGGCTCAGCTTGGCTTGCAAGCTCGTGCCAATAGTTGTCTTACCACTGCCATTTAGGATTTGTGTCACAGTTTTGCCTAGAAGCCCACATAGACATCAATAATGCATTACACAAAGGCTTATTATCCAGGAGTTCTTGCCCTAAAGTACGTGCAGTCAAGTCAGAGGCAATAAATGAATATGAAGAACATAAGAGAATGTAGAGAATGTGGCAATGGAGTACACTCTCTCTCTGCCTGTCTGTCTGTCTGCCTATCTATCTAATCTTTTGGCCTTTTGACCTGATGAGATCCTTGATGCTAGGAAGAGGCAGTGAATATATTTAACATTGTGATTTTAGCTTTAGAGTGGGTAGGAATCTCTATGGCATCATTTTAAAGAAGTGTAAGTAGGAGAGGTAGAGGTTTCAGTAGCAAATTTCCTAGCAACATTGTTGCCAGATTAGTGTGCAGAGACCAGTCTGTCTGTGCCCTGCAAGGTATATTTCTGCCCTAAATTGAATTATTTTAGCTGTCAGCAAATGCTTGATAATATAGTGATCTGTGCTTGGGAGATTCACTCTTTTATATTAGTGTTGTATTGCATTCAGTGTTGAGGCTAGACAGAGCCACTCATCTTTACCTCATGGTCCCATGTGGACTCACTTAGCTTAGTCATGAGTGGGCAATTAAATAACAAGAGAGACCTTGTCAGCTCCAGGCATTAATATAAATCTTGGTGCTTGTAATACATTTACATGGCTCCCCCAGGTCTATCTGGACTTATAATCATCTCTCTTATTCACAGATCTTCTGGGATATTGACTGCTTGCTTTTGCTTTGTAGTTCTCTGAATCAGGATTTGGCCCAGGAGATAACCAGCAGTAAGTTTTTCTGACAGGCACTCACTGAGTATAAACACTTGCCCACTTTGGTGTGCACAGGCATTGCCTCAAGTAATACTAAACACTTTTCTGGGGAAACAGGAGCTTCTGCTTAGCAGGCAGCAGATTGATTTTACTCTCCAATTTCTCTTGTTCAGATGCATTTTACGTTTAAAGAGCTTGGAGATTTCAGTGCCTTATGGCTGATACAAGCCCTTCATAAACAGATCTGGTGATCTTTTTATTTGGAAAGTGCACATATCTGCATCATAAAGTCCCAAATGAATGAGGGGTCAGTGTGTCTGTTTCTCACAGAGATTTCATTAAAAGCTTCTTCCTAGTTTCTTTACCCTAATCACCTGGAGATGGTTAAGGATATAAGTAGTAGTGTTGTGATCCTAAAGCATGCATGATCCACTAGTTCAGATGGCTCATGTTGTGTAAAAGCCTTTGCTGATGATCTTGTGGAAGTTCCATGGCCTGAATGAGGCAAGGATTTTGACTTACCCTGGAGGAACATCTTACAGAAGGAAAGACAATCTGCAGACATGCTGGAACAGAATAGCAAAAAGATGCTGTTTGTGCTCTGTTTTTCTCGACTAACAGCAGTTTTCTATATTCAGTTGGTGAGCTACTGCCTGTAAACCTCAGTAAAGTGTCTGTAAAATCACAAAGAAGCAGAGTAGGGTGCATGGCTGGAGTCTGGTATTTATTGGTTTTGTTTTTTTCTCATGCAGCCTTAGAAAAGCTTTTTAGATCTCAAAGTTAGGCAGAACTCTTCCATTCATTGCTCTTTCAGCACTGTTATATTACTATAAATAAATAAACTCTGTGGCATAATTTTATAAGTAATCTGCACTGGGAGGTGGGGATTTGAGTCTTCATTCTTCCAAGCAGATGCACATTTTACTGGCTTTTACCAGAAAGATTGTCCAACTGCTGCAGAGCCTTAAAGGAGGTGTCACTTCTGGGGCTTCTTACCTTCTTTCCTCCTTTCCCTCCCTACGTAGGGTCCACCAGAATAGCTGATAGTGTTGCCAGGTACTTGCAGCTCTAGTGTAGATGTGTTGTGAAATTCAAAATAAACTAAAGAGATAATGTTATCAGAATCAAATGTTGTCAGAGGCTGATGCCTCTCCAGCTATCTACTGGGAATTCAGGCTGTCAGTGTTTAGTTTGACAGCAAGAGACGTGGATGCTGTGACAAAGTTTTGTTAGGTGACTTTTTCTATCACACAAAATGATTGGCGTGGGTTTCCTCGCTTCAGCTGATGAGTGTTGGTGCAGTGGCAGAAGCTGCCCACTCTGTATCTTCATTGATATTCTTCTTTTTGGTGTGTTTTAAGAACCAACTTACGTCAGGCTGCAGTCAGTTACAGATCAGTTGACCACGACAGTAGAGGACTGGATGGGCTTGGCAGCCAGGGCTTGGCAGCCACTGTGTTTGTCAAATGCAGCTTTTGTCAGTATGTGGCTGGATATTTCTTTGAGTGGCTGGCAGAACTATTCAGTATCCCTTTGGACTCAGTGTTGTCCTTGTGTGTGTGTGAACCATTCACAGTGAAGGTGGTGAGTTGTGTACGTACACAACTGCAAAGGCAGAAATTAATTCAGTCGTGTGCTACAGCTGAGTGAAAGTTGTTGGTGAGAGAGTCAAATGATCTCAGCTGCTATTTTATTACCTAAACCATTGTGAACTTGCTATGCTCCTTCCTGTCTTTCTCTCTCCATCTTCCCCTTCTGTTCATTCTGGGTGAGTACTGATACAAGTGCCACACAATTTGTTAGAGCTTTGGGGTAACTCAGAGAGGAACTGCAATGTTAATTGAAGACAGAGTGTCAAAGGCTGGAAACAACTCCCAGTTTATGAAAGATTTATGTGTGTGCCTGTTTGTGTGCATATAGCCTGACTGGTTGATATTTTTTTAAAAAATTCAATTTGGATGATGAGCACAGAACATCTTCTATTTCTGATACTGCAGAGACAAATTTACTGCTGAAACTTTTATGGTGACAGTTGCTCAGTAGTACGTGTTTCAGAGCATTGCTTTGCTGTTGACTATAACCTTTCAAGTCTTTGTTGTAACAACCACAGTAATAATATTTTCCCTTTTTTTACTGGGTCCATGGTGCTTGAGGTCAGGTGCAACCTTGCCAGCAGGTCAGAAATACTCTGCCTTAGCTGAAACATTAGATGGAAGGGAAGTTCCCAACACTGAACAGTCTGCCTTTAGTAAATGGATACAAATTAATGAAGTCTCTGCTTTTTCCTTGTTCACAATTTTTGTCCTTTCCTAAAGGAAGGTGTATTGTCTGTATGCTGGATTGTCAGGCTCAGAGCTCCTTCTCAAGCACTGTTTTATTCCTGCACAATTTTGAATCCCAGACAAGGAGTTCTGCAGGGATGCATGCAGTGCAGACGTTGCTGCACAGGAGGCTGTAGCCACTTGTCTCTCTCTGGAGAGGGAAGATTCAATACTCACACTGCAGGTGGGAATCTGTGTGAGATATTAATATATATACAAACACTATACTTTGTGTTTGTTTTATCATGCAAGTGCTTGCCTCCCGCTTCCTGGGACTCATCCATTTTCCCCCCTCATCTAAGCTTCAGTGTGGTCCTTACTCACAGCCATGGTTTCCTCCCCTGAGCAGTCCTGTTAGTGGCCATAGAGGCACTAAACAAGACCATGGATGTGTGGAGGGCAGGGACTTGCTGTGTGCTGAAGCCCCAGTGTGAATGTGCTGCACCTTTTTGTAAGGGATGATCTCAAGTGAAGGTGCTGTCATACTAATGCTGGGTAAATGCAATTTTTGTGTCTGACCCATAAGTGAGTTGTCCCCTAATTCAACAGAGATGCAAATAAGTGATGTAAGTTATATTTAGAATGTGCAGGGAATATTTAATATAATTAATTAATGTGTAATGTAATTTGAAGAGCTGAAGATAGATTTCTGCCTTCATATTCATTCTGAAAATTTATAGCAGAAGAGATTTGGTTACCCACTGTCCTCAGAGTATTGGGCTTTGAATATTCATCCAGCCAATCTTCCTGATTGACTGGCAATCCCATTTGGCTGCATATACACTAACACCAATTCCTGCAGCAGTTTTCTTAAACTCTGATGCTACCTGCCTTTACCTGCAGCTGAGTAGCCTCTTGTCCTCCATCTCCACCAGAGGACCATGTGAGTGACTTCACATCAACAAAAGTTTAAGACACAGGTTGTGTAATTTCTTCATCTTTATGTACCTGAGTGTTCTTTTTGAGATGCCAGCAGGTTAACATGAGTTTATTGACAGCAGAGAATCAAGAAGACTCAGGAAGTATTCACTCTGGTCAGGAGGAGGATATTCACAGCAGTGAAGGATTTATGCATGCACCTGTTTTCTCAAGGGCAACCTCTTCTGGCTCTTTTTCTAGATTATTTTTTGTTGCAAGTCTGTCTTTTTGCACTGTGGCCCTTCAGCTGGTGTCAGGCCACCTTCCCTTTAGCTCTGCTTCAGCCCCTGTGTCCTTGATCAGTTAGCAGCTTTTGTGTACTTTCAACTTACAGTTTCTCTCCTGTCCCCATCAAATACAAGTATTTTCTTACCAGTATCCCTGCCATTGCCTGACTAGTTGCAATTTCCTGCTCTCCCCTTTATTCCTAAGTCTTAGTTTGCTTTTCCCCCAATCCTTGCTGCCCTGTACAAGCTTTTAAAACTGCTTCTGTCTGCATTCACCTGTTTGGCACTCTCTGTGGGTGGTGTTGGATTCCTTTCCCTGGTTCGTGTGCTGCTTTCTCTGCTGTAGTAGGGCAGGGAGAGCTCAGAGTCCTCCTTATGCATCTCCCACCTTTGCAGTGCTGAGCCCCAGGCATGGCCCAGCCTGGAGCTGGTGTTGTAGAACATTCCACCAGTTCCTCAGTCTTGTGCAGGCTCTCTCCTGCTGGGCCTTCCCTAGGTGCAAAGCTGCAGTATAGTAGCTGGGTTATTCAGGAGTGTGTAAATTAGTCATATTTGGGTAGTTCCTGGCTGCACATTCTTCCCTCTTAAAAAGAAAAAAAGAGCTGACATGCTTAGTGTACGTAAGATGTGCTGCTGCTTTCTGAGGCTGTGTGCGCTCTGGGGTGTGTTAGCACCTTGTCTTGTTAACACTGAAGTTCCTTCTCTCCCCCTGCCCTTTGAAGACCCAGAACCTGAAACAAAGTAACTGGTGCTTAAAACCATCTTCTCCTTTTCAAAATAAGATAATGACATGATAGCAATTCTTTGAACAAGAAGGAAGATAATGTAGGGTTGAGTAGTGAAATCAATTGATATTAGCCCAGTGGACAGAGAACTTTGAAAACTATCCTAAAAGAAGGAAAAAGGTCAGGAATCAACAAAAGGCTGTTCCCAGGGAAAAAAACAGAGAATTGCTCTTATCTGTGGCAACAGGCAGGAATTTCCTATGACCCCCTCCTTAGCCTATGCGAAGATGAGAGTTCAGAGATTCCAAGAAGAGATTTGCTAATGGCTAATATATGCCTTGGGGATGACAGGTCAGTTATCCAAGTTGCTCTTGGTTCATGGGCTTGTAAAAGTTAAGGATCTTGCTAGCACATTTTCTTTGGAAGTGAGATGTAAATGACTGAAGAGGAATTTAATGGAAGGGCAGCTGCAACCAACCTGCATCCTCTCTTAGTGCTGTGCACTGCACTCAGGACTGCTGTTGCCATGGGATGTATCTTAGAAGAGCATCATCAAGCCATGACAGGGGTCTTAGAGATTAGAGGGCCTTCTCAGACCCAGCCAGTTAGCTATTATCATAATCAAAGTACTCTCTCCACTGTTTCCTCATCTGAGTGAATCAACAGTGACCCTTGGTGGTTAGAAAGGCTCAGTGCCTGCTGGTCTGTCATGCATAGCCTGGCCAACCTGAGTATATGTCTCCTGAGAATCTGAATAATGTGGGCATTGACTAAAGCATTGGACATCTTATTTCACAGCTGATCCTGCTGATGTTCTAGGACAAAAATCTCTAGCCAGCCCAGTTTGTATGGAATCTTAGTTTCTAAATGGAGGATCTGGGCAGGAAATTTAAATCTCACTCTTGGACTTTTGGGTGATCACTTTGATGTGTACATTACCCCACTGCTAATCTGACTGTAGATCCATGGCATTGTCTTGTTTGAAGGAAAGCACAGGCCTTCACTCCATGCAAGGAGTTTTATGAAGAGATACTCTTTAAGGCCTCTTTGAATTCATAGAGACTCGCTTGGTGAAATTCAGCATCAGGCCATAACCTGTCATTGGGCCCTGATTTTCTTTATGGAAATCTCTCAGCTGCAATATATTTCCTTGTATCACTGTGCTTTGCTGTGACTATATGATGACTGTACACTCACATTGAGCTGTTATTCTGATGGGTATAGCTGATGACAATGATGATACTGTGTTTTTACAGTTCAGCAATCATTTCTGTTCGTTCTTGAACCTGGGCTGTGCTTCAAAACAGAATTTAAGTACAGTCACCACCTGTTCATTTTTCAGCCAGATAATCTGCTTTTTTAATCTTTTAATAAAAAAAACCCAACCCTCTTCAGGAGAAGTCAATTTGTTTTTCTGGCTGGCATCTGATTCCTGGCTCGTTTTCTAGCCAAGTGCCATCTCCTCCTTCTCCTCCTCCTCTTTACAACTTCTCTTCGGCTGCTCAGTGTAACACTTAGCACATGATGTGGCATCACTGGAAGCTGTGTTTAAACTATTTGAATTCAACCATAGTAGAGTGGGAGTGAATTTTTAAATTTGTTCGTGCTCTTAAAAAATAAGTTATTAGTTGATCTATATAATACCTCTGTATGTTGCTAGAGATTATACTAAATTTGAGGCAGGGGAATTGGTTAAAAAAATCAATTCTGCCTTTCAAACTGGTGGCCAAGTGAATTGTTTTGGAAAGCTCACAAATAAGCTTGAAGAATAAGGACATTACTGCTTCATAATTTAGCCTAGTTCTCCTTTTTTTGTTTGCAACAGTCTTTTACACCTTGTTCTAAACTCTCTCTGCTGAATCTGAATATGGATGTTGGATCATGAAATAAAATCAGGAGTTTGAAGACTTTGTTGTCTAAGAGTTGTAAACTGCTGCTTGTGTTATGCCCTAAAATGCATGAGATTTTCTTGTGGGTTCAATACAGGGGTCAGCAGAGACCTCTGAAGGTGTCCCCTATAATGTTTGAACTGGGATTTCCAGGTGGTCATTTAGAATTTATAATTTTGTTGGCCTGATTTTTAGATGAATTATATTCTTAGAATCATAGCATCCATAGGGTTGGAAAAGACCTTCAGGATCATAAGAGTCCAACATTTGACCAATCACCACCTTGTCAACAAAACCGTAGCACTAAGTGCCACATCCAGTTGTTTGCTGAACACCTCCAGGAATGGTGACTCCACCATTTCTCTGGGCAGTCCATTCCAATGCTTGTCTGTCCTTTCTGCAAAAAAATTCTTCAAGCTGTCCAACCTGTCACAGCTTGAGGCTGTGTCCTCCTGCAGTGTTTTTTCAGTTGCCTGGTAGAAGAAACTGACCCCCACCTTCCTACACCCCCCTTCAGGCAGATAGAGTAGAGTAGGTGAGGTCACCCCTGAGCCTCCTTTTCTCCAGGCTGAGCAAGCCCAGCTCCCTCAGCCACAGTGGTATGAGTTGGAACCACTTAGTTTTCAGATCTGTTCTGTCTTAGAAATAATCCTTAGGCCACAACCAAAATTGAACAGAGAATGGATATTTCACTGGAAATTAAACAAGATAAAATTTTAAAATCCTACAGTGATGTAAAAAGTTTTGTTCAGGTGCACTCTTTAGGCTTTTAGTGGTGTGAAGTGCTTTTATAGAACAGTGCATATGTTAGTTGTTGATGGTAATGTCTGTTGTCTAAAAACACTTTACAAAGGTGATCAAGTCTTTTGCTCTAATTTTACAGAGAGATGTCTTACCCCAGATCACAAAGCCTGTCAGCTGGAGTGTCTCTTTTCTTGGGGACATGAGGTCTGTTCCCACCAGTTTATTACACCAAGGCCTTTCTATGGGCCTTACCTCCCTCTGTGCTAAGGACAGGTGACACATACCAGTCCTGCTCCTGGCATCCCAGCGTGCTGAAACAGGAATTGCACACTGCACCTGTGCAATAGCTTTCAGTGGTGATCCCTAGCAGCTAAAAAACACTAGAGCTCCCTAATCTCCTGCATTGTGTGTGTAGTATTGAAAAAGCTTAAATTTATTTTGGATGATCTCAAGAACTGGCAAACCATAATCCTGTTCAGTTCAAGAGCTCAGGTCAGATGTGAGCTGGTGATGTGACATCTGTCAAAGGGATGTTTCACTTTCAGCTTGTGCTCTTGAAATCACTCTGTGAATTTTAGCTTTCAAAGAGATAGGTAAATTATGAGGCACACTAGCCTTGCAAGTCTACATACTGAGACAGGAACTTGTCATTTGGCCTCACATGGACAAGTTGATGTGTGGGCTTTCAGTAAATTGATGGGGTGCCCTTGTAAGACTGCTGTCCTTGAGGGTGTTCCTTCGCTTTCTCACCATCTTCAAACAGGATGTGCCTGGAAGAAATGTCAGTTTAACTGAAGCCCCTCCAGGGCAATGCTTTTGTTTATTACAAAGCACCGATGTATGAAATAACAGTGCTATAATCATCTGTAAATGAACCACAAACTAGGAGAACATCCACGGACATTTTATAATGAGATGTGTTCTCTAAAGTTGCGGTTGGCTGGAATAAATCAATAGCCCATGGAGTGCACTTTTATTTTAGTCCTAAATGTGCAAAAGGCAGTTTTAAGTGGCTCTGCTTTTGAGAGCACAGACTTTAAAACTTCCTGACTCCAGCCATTTTTGATGCCTGAAATTCTACACTAAGTAAGTAGTAATAAATTTCCTGAAAATGTAGTAGGTCTTTCATCTTTATCTTCTGTGACTTATTCAAAGTGGGAAAATAATTACAACTCGATGTTTCAGGGAGCATTGTTCTCTGTGCCTATATTTAATGACTTTGGTTAAATACTATTCCTAGCTCATCACTTTTGGTCCATTTGTTGTTAGCCCAAGGTGCTTAAGGAGGAAGGAACAGAAGAGTGAGATGAAGTATAGGTAGCACCAAAGCATATGTTGATGTTTCAGCACAAAGACTGGACAGTAGAGGAATTACTAGGTTTTTTTTTGCTTTAGACATCTGCAAAGAAGTTATGTCATCAAGGCTGTGGTAGCAAAGAATCTCCCAAACTCTCTTGTGACTACTGTTCACTCACGGTTTCACTGTCTCCGTGAATGACTATCTCTTTGCAAGCCTTCACACTTTTCCACTTACTGTGAGCTTCAGCTGCTCCTTTCCCCCATCCTGTGCTTTCACACCACAAATTGCTTCCCAAAGCTGCCTTGATCTCTGTTGATTCACCTGTTCCTTTCCCCATCTCACTGGAATATAGTCTTTCTATTTTACATCTCTTTATTCCAAGCCGGCCTTGCCTAGGTCTGCTGAATCCTTTTTTCTTGTTTGAACCCACATAACACCAGTTGCCCCACTCCAAATTCATTCTGCATGCTGTGTACCAGGTTATTAGGTGTTTTCAGTTCTAATGAACACTTTCAAAAATATCTTGCTTTACTGTTTTTAGTGAACCTGTAAGGATCTCTTCTCATTTGCCTACTTAGGATCTGCTATTAATCAGTGGTGATTCTCCCTTGGTTGCTGAAGTCTTCTAGACCTTTTAAGTTTAAGGGTGTATGAGGTTTATGGTAAAGGTTGTGGCAGGTTGCTTCTTGTCTAAACAGAATTCTCTGTATGGGATAGATTTGTTACTGCTGTATTCTAGCTGGGAAATGTAAGTCAGAGCAAGGTTGCTGATGACAGAAAAAATCAATTCATGACAGAGGAATTTATGGCCCATCACAGAAAACAGAATGGGAGCTGTGATTGATATATTTAGTGTCTTTAATCAATATGAAAAAATAAAGTGTGGCGTTATACATAGGGCCCGTGGCAGTGAGTGATGGTAGTGTAATCTGTACATATCTGCCTTTTAGATGAGTCTTTCCTGGAAGGAAACTAGTGGACAGTGGGCAGCATTTTAAACATAAAGGTGGGTTTTAAAAGTGCCTATATATGAATGGTGGTTTTATGAAAAAATACCTTGACAATAAATATAAGCACATTTGAGTAGAAGATGGATTACCTGTTTCTCTCTTGGGTGATCCTGCTTTTGTTGGTCATTTTGCTGGCTGTTGGTGAAAGCCACTGTGTGGTTCCTGGTTCATGCTAGTTTTGTCATTCCTGTGGCATGGAATGTCACCACTGAGACAGCGTACCTAGGTGTCTAAGTGTGGCACAAACGGCAGAGGAGGTGAAAATTTTTTTCCCAACTTGCCATAAGAAAATTAAATTGCGCTGATGTCAGATGGGAAATATGCCAGCCCATTGACGCAGAATACAAATGGATTAGAGGGACTTGTTGGATGGAAGTCTTTGGGAAGGCTGGCATCCTTTAGGGTCTGGGCTGTGCATACTGTGATGTGTTGTCACTGTAGAAGATTTTGGGACATAACATTCCTCTTTGGGCAGTGGCAGCATCACTTTCCATGTCCTCGGTTTCCGTTCTGGTACGTGGGCATCGTATCTGGCTGTTGCAGAGCAAGGGTCTGGGCTGGGAAGGTGTAGGAAAGGGGGCTTATGTCCTCCTGGAAGCCTGTCAACATCAAACATACGATCTGCTGACTAACTTGGCACTGCTTTTGCACTGTTACTGAATTGCAAATGGAGAAACATTGGTGATACTCTACCATACCAAGAATGGAAGGGATGAATTCATGTCTCCAGCTGCATGCCAGGCTTGATTTAATTTTTCGTACCAAGGTTTCTTGGTAAAATATAGTATATTTAACCTGACTTTTCCTAAATCTGAGAAAACTTGGTATTTTTTGGCTCATCTTTGCTTATGTCCTCATAACCTAAGATGGAAGAGAAAGTAGGGAAAATCGTTAGGTATGGTACATGGAGATCACAATAAAATCATGTGCTGGGATTCACTCTCAAGTGTTAGACAAAATCTAGACCTCATTTCCTCTATGCTTAAAAGAGATAAAGTATTTAAGCTTCACTGATACCTGCTGTTAGTAGCAGTTGGTAGTGATCTGGTGTTTTCTTTGGGAGAGAGCGAACAGGACAGAACAACCACATTCATTGAAAGGAAAAGAGGATACTTCTGTTAAAATAGAATGATGTCAAAGAATAAGGGACTTTTCAGTTGATGCCTTCACATATTTATGGGTTGTCTTCAATAGCTGTTTTCAAGTAATAGTGACAGCAAATTCCCTCTGAGCTTAGTCTGCAGTTTCTTGAGGCTGCCCATGACAGGTATTTATTCTTGAAGTATCTTTAGCAGAGGCATTAAGCAGGTTAACACATGTTGATACTTCACAGTCTTCCAGTTGCTCTGCTGGTGTGGTTCAGCCACAGTACTGATGTATTGTGTCTCTCACTGGAGATGGGTAACACTGAAATACCTTTACTAAACAGCAAATGAAAGGCAGGGGCTGGTACTGGGACAGCAAGTCAGGCCATGGGGCCAGTCAGTACCTTTTGGATGTGACAAGCTCTCAGCATGGTCTGCTGCAGCAGCCAGAGCTTTGTCACACACAGGAGACCAACACACCTGGACCCTCCCCATGTATTCCTGTATACCCTCTATTTCCTGTGGTGCCTTCTGGTATTCTTTGTCTTTATATCCTACTGGATATAAAGATTTACTAGCCTGCTGTCTGCTGGGATTAGAGAGAAAAAACATGCTCTGCCCCTCTGGCATGAAATGGGACATTTAACAAGGACCATTTCTAGTGCTGATGCATAGTTTTATCATCATCAGTACAACTGAAGTTAAGGAGGGTGAGTGCTGCTTTTAGTTCTTGATTTGCAGCCAGTTTGAAGGTTTAGGGCTTGTATGACAGATTTAACATGTGGCTCTTGATAACAAAAATAGTGAGGACATGTACCTGTTCTTCTGTGTCCAGATTCCAGCTGGGTATGTATCCTCTTTCATGGAGCACTTATTTGCTGAAGAATGATTTCAGTTATTATCATTGTTAATGAGATAGCTTCTAATTGTGGATCAGTCCTATCCCTTTCCAAAAAGTGCCTTTTGTGTACTGCACATGAAAAACATGGATATGAGCTTAGAGATTTCACAGGCTAACTCTGAGATGCCCCAAAAGAGCTGATATTCTCAGCTTTGGACCATAGCAAATGGCTGAAATACTGGAAAAGTCTCATATGCATTCAAAATCAACACCAATGTTATTAATACATTATATTTTGTGAAATCTAATTTGCACAGACTAGAGCAGATATTACTCTTTATGTGTTTGATATGTCCCTGAACAACTCCAGTAAGGAGAGTGGGTGAACTTGTGGGTGGGAAGCTGAAGTTCATATTTTCCACTTCCATATACTTTGTTGTATGGAAGGATGGTGCTCTGCTTGCTATACCAAGGCTTTAATACAGTGAAGTAGACTTGCCTGGCTTCTAGTTCCTGTACTAATTTAAGAAAGACAGCTTCTGGATTGCCTTACCTTTTGCAATAATGTTTGTAAAGTACTTAATCGACACATTCACAGTGACTATCTCCTTTAAATTTAAATATTCCCCACTCAGATAGTCACAGCTCAAAAGTCCTGCCCAAGGCAAAAGCATGCCATAAAAACCTAATGCAAGATAAATGGGCCCTCCTGGATGCTGAGTGATGAGACCTGGATGTATTTGAATAGTTCACAGAGACTGCTATTTTCATTATCTTTAGGCACCTCTTATAGATCTTTCATTCTCCTTTTTCATGTTGTTCTTCTTCAAAGTTACTGTAGTTCAAAAAAAGTTAACCTGCACTTGCATAAGGTGAAGAAAATACTGAACATAAGGATTTGAGTTTCCCTAGGAGCTTTGGCCGTGGCTGTACACCTACAAGTGTGGTTTAGTAGCTGGTTTTGCAGCTGACATCATTTAGACTAACCTGGGCTTCACCTAGCCCCTGGGTGTAGGAGATAGGATAGCAAGGTAAGAATAGGTGTTGCATACCTTTCTTTATAGTGAGAGTAATCTTGGAGATAATTAGTGGCAGCAGGCTGACTGCTCGAGTCCAGGTAGCTCCTCAAATCTGCTGGAACGGGAAGGTGAACAAGGGTGGTGTTGGGAAGAGCCAGCTAATCAGTGCCTTCCAGGCAGTGGGCAACTCTGCATATACATCACCTCTTTCTCCCCTTTACATCTCAATTGATGCTAATACTATTGGGGAAAGATTTTTGAAATATTTTTGTGAGTCGCTCCTTTATGTTTCTGTAAAAGCTCTGAAGTTTCTAGTTGCTTATCATTAGTGAAAAACACGACCCATAGTTTTAAATCCTAATAATCTTGCTTTCCCCAGACTCCTGTGTGCACAAAATAATCTGTTACAAAAACTGATGTGGTACCATTAACAGATATTTTTCATGCATTTTTGTTTTATGTATTTGTGGCCTTTCACACTGTTAGTGCACACGTGGGTGCTTTTGATGAAGCAGGCAGCTGTCTTTGAACAGTTTGAAATAATTGAGCAGATGTATGGCTCTGCCACACATCAGTTCAGTGCAAGGCATCCCTCCTGTGCAGTATAAATCAGGAGACTTGAGGAGCAAATACACAGTGCTAGACTTCATTTCCTCATTTGTCTTTGCCACATTGTACCCCCCTGGGGGGGATAATATTTTGATGGGTGCATAAAGTACCATTAACTTTAACATTATCATCAATCATCGTGACAAAGGAGGACAAGTAGTCTTTGTACCTGGTCTTGCCACTTGTTTAGTCATTAAACCCTTTGGAAAATGCGTGTAAACCACTTTTTTATTAAGGCTGTGGTTCTGTCATACAGTTTTTTTGACAGTCATGCCTGTTCTAGCTACTGCTGCTCTACCTTGCATAAGGCATAGCAGCATCTCTGTCTTTTTCTGTGCAACTGCACATGCTGCCACCTTTCTCAGAGCTCCAGTCTGGCTCTCTAAAAGGCTTTCCCTTTTTAGAGAAAATACATTTGCAGGGGGCAGGGGCAGTTAGTATGAAGATCGTGGGGTTGGTTTTTTTTTTGGTGTTTTGTTTTGTTTTGTTTTTTGTTTGTTTCTGGTTTTTGTTTTGTTTTGTTTCTTTAAGTTTCCTCATTTCCTCGATCCCATTTGTACCTTGCTTTGTGAAGGGCTGACCCAGCACTCCCTGGAAGCCATGAGCCTGGCTGAGGGCAGGCATAGCTGTGGGCTGGGAGAAGAGGTGAAGTGGTTTTCAGTCACTGTTTTCAAAAAGCAGTGAACTAAAAGCCTGTAAACTAAAGCCTAAATGAGTAACCAGTGGAAGTGTTGGTAGTGCTGCAGTACCAGGGATGTAGAGTAGTCAGGATTCTTTGTTGACAGCTTCTCTAATAGTCCTTTAATTTTTCCCTTGTTAAGAAGACTTTCTGAGGGGAAAAAAAATCATCAGAAGTGTGGTGTGTTGCACAGCAGCAGGGCACAATAAGATGTAGGCCAGCACTGTCAGAGGAGTGTCAAATTCAGGGTGACACTCTGTGTCTGCTGCTCAGCTGAGAATTGAGGCAGCATCAGCCAATTTTTATCAAGTGACTTTCTCAACATTAGCCTTTCCTGATGACATAGGACAACACATTCTTCCAATGTCTTTTCTTTTCTTTTTGCTTTCAGAAAGTCACTGCAGATGTGTTAGATTATGTCTTTGCTTTTCAAATGGATTCCTGTACCTCACAGAGGGATAGATTATTCATTGTCAGCATTAGGGGGTTTTTTTGTTTGTTTTGGGTTTTTTTTGGGTTTGTTTTTTTTTTTTTTTTTCCATTTGGATTATAATCCTGCCTCTTCCTCAAGCATGGTTTTTCTCTCCGTCGAAGTGGAGCAGTTGATGAGTGGATGGTATTGCCCTGGTATTTACTAAGTTGCTCTTTAGAGGCAATTTTCTTGCTCCTTGGGTGAATGTGGTATGATGACAATCTTTAGTAGGAAATCAATATGTCATGCTTCACCAGATTTCTTCCTGAATAGCATTGTTTTGTGCTCGCTTGTGTTTTCAGTATACACAAATGCTTAGAAGCCCATGCAGTAGTCAAAAAGATAACCACAGCAAGAAACAGTCATGCTGTTACTTTCTGCACATTTTTCTTCCTCTCCCCTTTTTCCTTCTCTGTCTCTCCTCACCATGCTAATCAACTCAGTTAATATTAATTCTTAAACATTGAGTGTTGAAATATGTGAAATTGTTTCCTGCTGCCTTGTGTGTCTGGACAGTGTGTGACAACAGCTGAACAGGTTTTGAGTGTGGAGCACTGGGAATTGAGTACAGCAACCTGGTTCGAGGGAGGTCTGCTAAGAATGAACATAGGTTGTAATCTGATGGCTTTGAGCAGCATTTTCTTGGCTGATTGAGTCCTTAAGAATTTACCCCAAAGAGAGGAATGGATCTGTGGTTCTAAAAAGAATCCGAGGGAGAGATTTGCATGCTCAGATGCAGGTGTTCTAGGCACTAGAATTTCCACTTTGAAGCTCAGTATTTCTGACTTAACCTGCATAGGACCTTATAGCCAGTGTCTGTCTGGGCACAAATTTGAAGCAAATCATTCAGCACGTGCAGATCCACCATGTGCTTTCAGCATAAGGCACAACAGAGCATTTTGCTGTTGCAAATCAGTACAATCAGTCCTCCAATACTCAGCCTCATCTCTGTATAGCACAGTTTAATACACAGCAGAGAGGCGTTTTCTTCTCCATGGAGATTGGGGAGCAGAACATTGCCCTTGCTGGGGATGCATGGGCAGTGATCACAATGTGAGTATCTCTCTAGTCCTCTAGCATGTACACCAGGGGAAAGCTTGGCAAACATTTGCCTGCATTGAGATTCCAAACCAGACTCACAGCCATTGGAAATGGATGATCCCAGTCTCTGGCCGAGCTGGCAGTGATTAATTGAAACCCTTGAGATACAGGACTGAGCAGATGCAAGTGACCTGAGTTGACACAGAAATAAGGCCTTATCTGCATCAAAGAGAGGGTTCAGCTCATCATCATCTGCTGTTACAAACAGCAGGAAAGGAGAAAGGCACAGAAACTAGCCCAGATAAACTTTACCAAAAGAAGGCAGCTAGGAAGAAGCTCGCAATACATTTTTGTTTAAATCCAACAATCAAAATGCTGACAAACATTTAAGATGTCATGTGGCTGAGGCGAGGGGAGGATTTTGGCTATTTTTCCTTCAAGTACCCTCTCCCAAGGATAGTCTTTGCTCTGTGCCTCTTTTTGTTTGGTCCTTTTTCAGTTTTCTTACCATCTACTGTCAATGTTTCAGCTCCTGCTTTTACCTTTTCTTTATTTACCCTGATATGTTCAGGGTCTACACACACACAGAGCAATGGCTGCTACCCAGATTACTGGGTTGGTCAGTTTACTGGGCACTGCAGGCTGTCCTTTTTTCACAGGCAAGGAAAGAAAAACTTCCCTTTCAGTCATCTGCATGCCTGGGCTTTACCTAACAAAAACTAGAGGGATTCTCACAAGTTTCCAGGTATGGGAACTGCCTCTTACTGCATGTGTTTATATTTGAACTAGTGTGTTCAACTTAACTGGAGGTAGTGACTACAAGAATGAGTAGAAAATATGAAGTGTCACTTTCCAGGCCAGAAATATGTGTGGTACGTGCATGTGGACTCCTCCTCCAGTGGGAAGTCTTGTTTTGTGTCTTGGTTTGTGTGTGTATATGAAAAAAGCAGCTGTGTAGGTATCACTGCAATACCAGGGCTGACATGCAGGTAATTATACATAACAGTAACTTTAGACTTCTGGGTAGTTTCATTGCCTTGTAGAATCTTCCTGCATGCAGAAAATTTGACTCGGGCGTAAGGATTTTCAGGAATGTTCTTTTTAATGTGTGTGGTGGAAGCTGTAAATTAATTTGTATGGCTGTCTTCCCTGTGGCTGCTGGAGATTGTTGCTTGTTTCCCTGATACTAGTGGCACAAGCAGTGCTTTCCAGTGTTTCCTTGGATGATTGGATTCCTGGCAAAGGCTGTCTGGGATAGTAGGTCATAGTGAAGTGAGGTCTCTCTCTTTGCTCTAATCAGAAAAGACTGTGCCTAGAGGCTTGCTTCAAACAGCAGGAGAGGGAAAGCAGAGGATAGAAATGAAAGGTGAACATGACTGCATTCAAAGTGGAAAGTGTTAAAGGACAGGAGTGTCAGGAAGGCACCACTGTCCTCAATGGTTGATTGCTTTTCAGCTTGTGATCATGCAAAAGCACATCTCCCATAACTGTAGCACCGTGTGCTTTCCAGCAGCCTTGATCTGAAGAACACAGAGCACTGTGAAGGCAGATGAGTTAAATCTGCAGCAGTTCTGTGATGGAGGTGCAATCACCTTGGCTCTACAGATGGAAGAGAGGAAGAAAAGTTCAGGTGCTTAGCCAGAATCAGTAAGACAGAGACCAAGGCTGGATCTGAATGGGAGCCCTGGCTCCCAGTCGAGCATGCAGACGGCAGTGAGCCACACAGTGGCTATTAAGCTGGGCTCTGCCTTTGCTTATGTAGTTGAACAAATGAAACTGGTTTTTTTCTTGAAGCATTGAGCACCCTGTAGCTCCCCTGGAAACCTGCTGAAGTAGTGGTAGTTTGGCTGTTTTGCAAATCAGATTCTTGAGAAAAGAGTATTACACAGAAGAAACAGCCTCTAGAGAGTAGAGTACTGGCCGGCTTTCTGAGGTCATTTGGAGTGCATAGAGCAGCACAGGATCAAAGCTGAGCAGAAGAGATAGGATATAAGGAAATAACTGAGATGAGATGAGAAGGACAAATGAGAAATACTGGAAAATGGTGGGGGAAGAAGAGAGGTTTGATCTCAGAGCAGAAATAGTGGGAAAGTATGTACAGTAGCCTGGGAAAAAAATGGCTGCCTTTAAGGAAGTACAAAATTATGTAGTGCAAGAACGAACAGTTTTAGAGGGGCAGCATGTGCCTGAATATAGAAGGGCTACTCAGGAACACAGAACCTTGCATTCCTCCTCTCCCAGTGATGTACTAAATGTTGTGCTCTTCCTGTGTGATGGTGGTGTGATCTTGTCCAAGCCCTCCAGGTACTGATCTAATAAAGTAAAAACAATAATTTCCCTAAGTGTGCAATCAGCAAATTGAAAAAGGAGGGGAAAGAGTAAGAGGTGGATGAGGACTGTGTAGCCTTGGTTATGGTCTTTATTCTTATAATCAAAATTTTACTCTGAAAGGGTTCCAGAAATGAGTCCTTGTCAGCTGATACAAATAAAAGTCTTATTCCTCATTCTTTCCCTTTCCCCTGTGTATTGCTAATATGTAGCAGATGTAAAAAGAGGACAGCATCATAGGGTTTAATGTCAGGCAGGGAAAATCAGGTATGGACTGATTGCAGATTCTGTTTTGCCATGACCTGGATAGGGAAAGCACCGGGTGCTTTCCTGACACGCCTGTCCTTCCACATGAACATAACCCTACCCTTTGTGAAGATTGTTGGAGAACTCTGGCTATGTTCTTGTTGTTGCTACTACTATTATTATTACTGTTGTTATTAAAAGTAAGTAAATGTATCTCTGTGTGAGAGAGAGACTGGGTGAATGTGTGTGGGGGTGGAGGAGGAACTGAAACCTGTGTTGTTTGTTCCTGCTGATGGGTCAGGGTTAGGCTCTTGGGCAGCACTGGGAACCCTGAAGAAGTGGCCTTTGAGGACTTCCTATCAGAGCGTGCACAGCATCACTCTGTCACTGGAAACTTAGGATGTGGGTGAAAGGCCTGTGTTTCTGCAGCAATTTTAATAGATACTCTCCCTTACACTAGAGCTTTACTACTACCTGAGTAACCCTTTGTGGGAGTTACTTAATAGACAATATTCAAAAATATGTTCTCAATAGAAGTGTTTAAAAAATATGTGGATGTGGCATTTGGGGATATTGGTTTAAAGGTGAACCCAGTAGTGGCAAGTTAACAGTTGGACTCACTGATCTTAGAGGCCTTTTCCAACCTTAATGATTCTAAGACAAAACAGCCTCAGGAGAACAATTGTAGTGCTGGCAATGCAAGAACACTAATCCAATATTTTTATGTTGCCTCGCATTTTCCCACACAGTCTTGAATAGTTCAAATGGCCTCTCAATACCTCAGGTTGTTGGAAATGAGATGAGGAAAGTAGTATTACTTGACTTTGTGGATGTAGGCTGATAAAGGTATTGAAACTGTTGAGGTATCTAAAGGTAAAAGCTTTTATCTGAGACAGTAAATGTCTGCCTGCTCCCAAGTTGCTTATGGTGTATGCCTCATTTAAGTCAGGCATGGAGGCTTTTATAAATCAGTCCCTTGCAACCTGTAGAAAATCCCAGCAAGACAACAGAAAGCTGCTGAGTGGTTCCCCAGCATTCAGTGCTAGTGTTGACAAAAAGCCAAGGGGATTTCCTGCAACATGGTTTATTTTCTTGGCTCTTCATGTGTGGTGGACATAGAGTTTACTATTCCAGTTAATCCTGCCTTTCTAGATGCACCTGAGAAAACAACTGCCAGTGTCAGTGATGAATTACAATGGAGCAGGAGGACCTGCTGGTCATTTGGATTAAAGATCAGGGGCTTCAAATGGCAATTTATCCATGCACCAACATTGAGAGTGAATCCCTGGCCATCCCCAGTACAAAGGGCTGTAATTTTAGGTGATCCTGAGTAACCCAGAATATTGGGAGCAGGCATTTCTCCAGATCATTACTGTCTGATTTTGTAATTTTATCCTGGGGCCAACCAACCTCTGGCTTGCTTTAAGCCTGGATCTGAAAAGTACTGTGATCTATTCTGATTTTTTAGAGAGCTAGCAAGAATTCCAACCCAATATTTCAAGGCACTGAAAAAGAATCATTTGCCCTCATGAAATTAATTCAGAACACAAATTACCTTTCAGTTGACTCCTTCTTTGCACATCTCTGTTAAGTAGCTTATCTTCTTAAAGTATGGTCAGATGGGATTTTTTAAATTCTGTTTCTTCCTTAAAAAAAAAAAAGGACATGACCCTGATTAGGGTCATCCCTGGGGAATGAACCTAGGAACTCTGGATCAAAAGAAACAAATTTGCATTGCTTGTGCTATTTGTGTATCTATGAATGTTTGTGTATTATCCAGAAGCTTGCAAGTGTCTGTGTTCGGCCCACCCTCTGAAGAAGGATGAGGAGCCACAATGGGGGGGTTCATTTGTATCTCCAACTTATTTCAAACCTTCATCATCCTGGATGCCCCTACTTCGTTGGTGGAGCAGATGCTGACCTGGGCCCTTGGAGCTGGAGGTCAGGAGGTGTTTCTGTCCAAGCCAAAGTGTAGCTGGTGTGGTGATAACTCATTCCTTAGCCCTGACATGTGTGCTTTGACCACATGCAAAGAGTGCAGAACAGGAGTGTTGGACTTGGGAATGATGATAGGATCTTTTGAGCCTTGGAATGGCAGAGGATGCAATGAAAAATCACAGTGCTTTCCAGCAGGATCAGTGATGCTCAATGCCTCTTAAGAAGAGTTATGGATTAGTAGAATGTTAATTGGGTAAAAAACTGGCTGGATGGCCAGGCCCAGAGAGTGATGTTGAGTGGAGTTACCTCCAGCTGGGGGCCAGGCACTGAGGAAGAGAGTGCATGACTCCTGTAAATGATAGTTGAGCCTGCCAAGTTGCTTGGTTTTACAGGTGAATTGGGGAACATGCTTGGACCTCATAATGATACAGAGGGCATCTGTGTCCTACACCATGCTTTGGAGCCTTCACCACAGCTCTCGATGTCTGCAGTGTTATCAGGGGCTCAGGCAGCCTCTGTGAGATCAGGCAGCTCTGGAGGTACCGTAGGAAAGCAGAGCAGCACTGAGGTATATATAGGAAATGTGGATTTCCTGTGGCCAGGATTTCTGACTCTGCTGCAGATCTGTTGTGCCACCTCAGGCAGATCTCTCTATTCCCCTGAATGTTTCTTTTTTCTCTTGTTTATTCCTGTCATACTGCCAGGAGGGAACTGCATTGAGCCCTCTGTTGTACAGCACCAGGTTGTACAAGCAGCTGGGGTCTCCCAGCACATCCATCACACTAATAATGATAGGACGTAGAGCACCCATCAGAAATATTCCCACACCTTTTAGTTATTAATACATTTTCTTTTCTCTCTTTTTTCTTTTTTTTTTTCCTCCTTTTTATTTTTTTCTTGCTTGAAGGGGAAAATAAGTCAGCTATCTTTTATTCCTTCCAAAACAAATGACTCCTGACAGGTCTGTAAATGTGTTTTCTGCAATTACTCCATGCACACGGGGGCCATGCTGGCTCATTTACACACCCACATACCACAGCTCAGACTTTTCAGTAGCTTGGCCTACATCTTTTGTTTGCAGTGATAGGCACATGAAAGTGCAACAGGAACAGGGCTGGGAAAGAGAAGAGGGGAAGAGGATGCATTGCTACCTGAAAATTGCTGTCTCAGTGTTCTATTTGTTGCATATGCAGAACAATATTTTTATTCTTTTTATTATTTACCGGCTGTGCAAGAACTGATTTGGACCCGGATGCGCAGCGGCCGGGTGGCTGCTTGTGCCACTCAGACAAGGTTGGTTTATGGTCTTGGCTGGCAGAAGAAGGGAGAAGGGCATACAAGGGATTTTCCTATTGTCCAAGAGTAAGAGTGTACCCTGGAGAAAGGAGCATGAAGCAGACACTGGGCTAGCCCTCTCCTCCTCACCAGCCTTGTCCCTGGTCACTTTTGCTTCTGGGAATCTCCTTCAGCAGGAGCTGCTGTGTGCTGGTACTGATGGCTGCGGGTGACAGGCAGGAGGAGAAGGTGGGGGATGTGTTGCTGTCCGATTTACATGCCCTCAGCAGGGGTTGTCCTTGGCCAAGTGCATCAGGGTGTTTGTGTGAGAGCTGAAATGCAGTCAAGGCTGGTTAGATCAGCAAAAGGCTAATTTTAAATCCCAGATACGCTGCCAGTCTTGTTCTGCATAGTTCCAGCCCTCCTGCTCCCTTTCATCTTGCCGCAGCTTCATCTTTCCCTTTCAGAGTTGTCCCCCAATTGCTCAGTGCAATTCCTGGGCGACTGGTTTTTGTCCCTAAGCCCATTAGTGTGTTTGCAGCTCATGTCCTGGAACTGTTTGCCCTTGTCAGATCTGTCTCTCTCACACAGCCAGCTACAGTCTGGCAGATCTAGGCCTCCTGCCAATGCTTTTGTGGTGCTGTGGTCTCTCACGCAAAAAGCCACTCTTGTCTGTAGTGGCACAGGCTGACAGATGTTTTGACTTCTGCTTTTGTCCCACCTGGCTGTCTTGGAGACACAAAAAGCACACTGGAACTAGCACAGATGGGAGAGATGTCTGCTGAGATCTACCAAAGGTCACACAAAAACTGTGGAAAGAAGATATTAATGCCGTGTTTATTCTGTTCCTACCTCCCTCTGCAGCTTGAGATGCTGCAGGGAGGAGTCATTCCTGGTATGTCCATTCATAATATAATCCAGCTTAGTTCTGTCCTGGCTCTTCCTTCTGTTGAAGGCTGTGTAAGCACATGCTCCTCATGCCTACATTTAAACAGAAGTCCTGGGGTTTCAGGGTTAGCAAACAGCTCTGAGGAGCTGGGAGTGTTCATGACTGTCCACATGGCTGCCCTGGAGTTTGAACTCCACTGCTTAGTAAGAGCCTCTGGTTTGAGCTAAAAAGACTGTTTTGCAGGTAATTTTAGTTGAAGGAAACCCAAACTCCAAACATCCACTAAAAGAGCTGTAATGATTTGTGTCTCCTGTGATTACAAGAGCACCTAGAGCACTCCCCAGAGAGCAGGGATTCAGTGTTGCTCCAGAATCCTTGCCATAGTTCACTCTGTTTAAGTAATTCAAAGGCAGATTGTTACCCAAAATCCTTTGGTCTAGTGAATACAGGGGAGGGTTTTTGGATTCTTGTTCTGATGTCACGGATAGGATCTACTGTGTAGACAAGCTTCTGTGTTGTTATCCTTGACCAAAAAATTGCTGCCCAGAAAAACAGCTTGATGATGTTGGGGTTTTTTGTTTATTTTTGGTTTGTTTTATTGGTTTTTTGGAAGCTTGCATCATGGTAAGAAAATTAATAGCAGTGTTCTGTGTGCAATGCCACGGATTATTTAATGTGCTAATGCCGATTCAAAGCTGTTGGTTAATTGAACATCACAGAGTTATAGGCCTGAGCTGCCAAATGTAAACAGAGTAATAGTTTTCATTTATTTCACAAGATGAAATTCTGATCATTGGTCATGTTTATTGACCGAATATCTCAGGGGCTCAGTATTTTAACATTTTACAGTAAGTTATTAACATTATGCTGAGGAAAAAAGGGATAGGTAGGAGTCTTAAAATACTTCTCTGTTGTGACTTCATCATCCTTTTGTACTGCTGGCATTTACTTGTTGTCATCCTTGCACAAAAAGTATGTATTCAGCAATGTCTTGGCAGCACTGAATTGTATCAGGTCCATTGCTCTTTGCTGGTCTTTATTCTTTTAAGTGGGAGACAAATGGTGCTTAAACCTTTGAATCAAGGAACAGTTTTCAGTGCTTAAATGATTTAAGAGTGAGCTTTGCTTTGGTTTCTAGTCAGACTTTGTGCTCTTTAATCTTCTTAAGTTCTTTCCTTCCCTCCTCCAAGAGTGTGCTGAATCTGTCTCTCCTTAGCACTAACACTGCCCCTGTAACTCTTGTGTGAGTGGTGCCCAGCCTCTGATACACTGTCTCATCAACCTGGTACAGGAGAATAGATCAGTGTCTCCAGCTTTCAGTGGGCACAAGGGAGATGGATTGAGTTGCCCCAAGCCAGACAGGGATTTTGAAGCATGGATACCCAGCTCCTGTGCTAAACCCTGAGCCTGATTGCTCAGCTTCTCTACAGCAGGGAGGTGCTGAGCGCTCCCTGCCAGGCTTAGCTAAGGGCTTAGGCTCTTCTTGACATGGTCTGCCTGTCCACATGTGCAAGTACTTGCCAAAGCTGCTGAGGTTTTGCTGTAAATGGAAATGCTGGAATCGAAACCCCCCAGGATGGCGTTCTGATGCGTTACTCTGTGTGCTGAGAAAAGGGAGATAAGGAGCAGGGAGAGGAAAAGGCATTTAAACACAGTATCCCACATGTATCATTTGTTATTTCACTCATGATGTCTGACAGTGGAAGAGCAGATAAAGTACGAATTTGCTGGTGTTGGGCTCTTTCCCCAGGTAGCCCTTCCATTAATGATGGCTCTGTTCTGATCTGTTCTGGCAGATCAGTTCATGTTTGGTGAGTGAGCTTTGGACCACCTCTGCAGTCTACATATACGTATAGGGGTTACCTTTAGGATTTGGAACCTTAGAGCATGGGTGGGTATTATAGGGGATTTAAACAAGCAAAGATGTGAGCTTGAAAAGATCCTGCTTTGAATTTTCTTAAAATGTCTTTTCATAAACGTTGTCTCTCTGCAGCCACTGCAGTTTTGTGCTGTGAACAGGTTTCCCATGGGGAAAAGGACTGGAGAGTGCTTCAGAACATTTTTTCAAATGAAAGCTCTTTCAAAAATGTTTAGAAGGAAATAATTCTGAGAATTGGTTATTTCTTGGAAGTTTTTTAACAATGAGGGCAGCATTCAGCATTTTGGGTGTTGTGTGCTTTTTTTTTGGTCGCTGCTGCTGTTTCTGTTGCTTTTTGTTGCTGGGTCCTTGGTTGTCCACAGTGATTTGTGTGGGCTTAACAATGGTGTGTATCTCAGGGACCATGTGTTTCAGTTATCTAGTCTGGGCCAATTGAACAGCTGTAGTTATCTGGCAGGTTATGTTCCTGAAATGAAAAATATGGTTCTTTTTTTGTTGTTGTTTATTTAAAAACCTGATTGGAAGTCAACACTGTTTCTACCACATCCTAATTATGGACAGTGACAAAACTTATAAAACCACAAAGTGTATACATATATATGTATATTTATATGTGTATATATATATTAAGGAAAATATTCTTAGTGTCTTTAAATATTTTAGAATACTTTTTGTATATTTTAGGTTGCTTTATTTCAGATTAACTAATTTACCCTCCAGAAATGATCAGGGAGGATGCCAAATACCAGCCCATCAGGTGGATTGGTGGTGTCTCTGTTAAAATGGATTTAAAAAGGGACAAAAAACACCCTACAGGCAGAGGAGGAGGGGAGAGGAAAAAGTGAGAAAGAACAGAGGGAGCACCAGTGTCAGGGAAGGAGTAGATGTTCCATGCTAGACAGAAGCAGCCACTTGCAGCCTGTGGACAACTTGCACAGGAGGTAATGGATGTTCCCCTGGTCCCAGTACAGACTCTGTGGGCTGAAGGGGCTGAGGGAAACCTTGCTGAGGAAACCTTGCCAGATGAAAAACTGAATATGGCCCAGCAATGTATACTTGCAGCCCAGGAATACAGTCCTGGCCTGGCCTGCATTAAAAGAGGTGTCACCAGATAAAGGAGGCCCTCTTGTCTTGTGAGACCCCACCTGGGACTCCTGCATCCAAATCTGGACTCCTCTGTCCAGGAGAGACATGGACCTGTTGAAGTGGGTCCAGAGAAGGGACACAAAAATGATCTGAGGGCACCTCTTCTGTGAGGACAGGCTCAGAGAGTTTGAGCTGTTTAACCTGGAGAGCAGAAGGCCCTGGGGAGATCTTACTGCAGCCTTTCAATACCTAAAGGGCTTATAAAGAAGATGGAGGCAGACTACTTAGGGCCTGTTATGATTACAGGAGTATTTTTTATTATTTCTATGATTATTATAGGATTATCTTATCCCAATAGGACAGGGGCAAATGGTTTTAAACTAAAAGAGGATAGATACAGACTAGATAGAAGGAAAAAGTTTTTTGTTATGAGGGTGCTAAAACATTGGAGGAGGTTGCCCAGAGAGGTGGTGGATGCCTTGCTTCTGGAAACATTCAGTCAGGGTCTGGTTGGATGGGACTCTGAGCTATCTGGTCTAGTTGAAGGTGTCTCTTCTTATTGCAGGATGTTGGACTAGATCATCTTTAAAGTCCCCTTCTGAGCCAAATCACTCTGATTCTCTGACCATGGCTCCCAACTCCTGTGCTGCTTGGGGTGAGGGGTAGAGTCTTGAGAGAAGCAGTGAAGTTGAGCCTGGGAGAGGGGAGAGGAAAGGTGGTATTTTAACATTCGTGGTTTTGTTTCTCTTTTCCTGCATCTGTTTTGCTTTGCAATAAGTAATTTTCGTCAAGTCACGTCTGTTTTGCCTGCTTTGCCTGCAACAGTAATTGATAAACAATCTTCCTGTCTTTATCTCAACCTGCAAGCATTCTCATTCCTATTCTCACTGATTTCTCCATATCCTGCTGAGAGGAGAGAGCAAGTGAGAGCCTGGGAGGGCATTTGGCTCTTAGCCAAGGCTAACCCACCATGGTGAGCAGGAGGTTTAATGTCAAACTCAGCAGGTCTGACACTTGAACAATGCTGTGCACTGCAGCTGTGAGCTGCAGCTGCAGCTAAGCTGCCTCATTTAAATGACCAATGCAGCAGCTTGAGGCTCAGTACTGCTTCACATCTCCACCTGCTTGGGTATCCAGCATCCTATGAGGGTTTTCAGTGAAAGCAGCTTGCTTTTTCAGCCTTTTCCTCCTCACCACTACTACAAAGTACTTCCAGCAATGTCTGTATCTGCTTTCCCTTTGGTATCCTACCTGTACGTGCAGATACTGTATTTCTTCTGGGGGTCTTATGCTGGGTGCTAAGGGGAGACTTGTGTGCTTTTGCACTTGGAAATAGGAGAGAGGACCTTGCTGGCTTAGTTGCAGTCAGAAGGGCTGCATCTCTCAACCCGGTATTTTGGTAAGATGTTGTCTTTGATATGAAGGGGGTAGAAGCTGCCCTTGGTTACTTGGAGACGGGGATTGGGTTCCATAATACATTGCTGATCTCAAGAAATCAAATCAAACTAAATCATGAGGTTCTTAAAAAAAAAAAAAAAAGAGAAAAATTCTCATAAGGTTATATCTTGAGTTTAATTTCTCTTTTGACCTTTATGCTTTGTTGGCAGGAGTGGGAAGTCCACAGTGGGGTTGTGAGGGCATTTAAAAATGCATTCACCTTCATACACTTTCCTGTGTGCTGAGACATTGACTCCTCCATTGTTCCTCTTTCACAACTAAAGTAATCACCATCCACCTTCCTTATGAGTTTTTCCTCTCAACCTTTGCACTTTTTCTCATGTATGGCCCTTTGGTATGCAGAATAAGAAATGGAGGAAAACGGAGAACATTACAGAAGTTGAAGAACAGGAAATGACAGAGCTTGAGTGTGGTGGGCAAGGTATGTCTGAAGAGGGAGGAAAACAACTTTGTGAGTCCCTTGTGGAGAAAAAAATCTCAAAGTTGGATAATTAAGGGACTATTTTGCTTCAGGTCCTACATAGAACTCTGCTTAAATTAGCAGATCTGAAAATAATAGAGCTGGAGGAGCTGCTCACTTTGCATCAAGGACTCTTGCAATGTCCTGCAAGTGCTAAATGCTGTGATTGGTGATTTTTTTGTGAGAGCTGGCAGTGCTGTTATATCATCATATGCATCATGTTCTCTGTACTGCCTACCATGCCTTCCAGCTGTGGCCCTGCAGGCAGGAGAAAGTAGCCATGTACCTGATCCACATCTAAATGGACATTTTTTTCCTGGTGAACTATATTGATTTTACAAATATGCACTCAATTAATGGAGTATGCTAATTCTGAAAATGTTTATTTAGCTGTGTCCTTGTTGCTAATGCTTACAGTATGGATTGTGCTAGGAATTGTGTGACTTTTGATTTTATATGTAAGCTATACGTTAGGGCCATTGTAGGGCCGGGTCTTTATTTTCTGGCAGTTTCTCTTCCTCATGAAAAAGTACTGATTTATTTGCTATATTGCATTCATTCCCCAGACATCAGCTCCCTGACTCAGACTCATGAATGGCATCTAAGTTTGGATGCCCAATGGCTCAGATGCCTGTGCCTGGCAGCATGGCATGTCTGATTTTCCTTAGTTGTCAGGAGTTTCGTGGATGCTGATCTCTGACCATGGCACTTGAAGCAACCAGATAGTTGCAAGCACCCCAAGTGTGTGAAAATTTGCTTGCCAAGTATTGCAGGTGCTTTTGCAAGCCCTAAACACCTAGCAGATATATTTGTTTAGTGACTACTGAGGTTAAAAGAAAAAACAAACCAAACCCAGCAAAAACTAAGATTTGTAGCTGGTTAAAAGAGCAAAAGAGCATAGCTGTTGAGATAACCAAGTGGAGTCAGGAGTCCATGTACTGGGGTTAGTTTTGCCTGTAGCAGCATTTGTGCCATTGGCAAAGTGACAGTCCTGTCACAAGAAATGCAGTTTCTACTGAGTTCTCACCTGGGTGTGGGTGAGAGCCCAGAGTTACCAGCTGTGTCAGAGCAAGAAGGGCAGGAGCAGTTTCAAACTCAGCATTTAGGTGTTCCCATGCTCTTCTGGAATGGCTGCCGTGCTTTTTAATGCTGTGGGATTGGCACATCATGAAGAACATTGAGGTCATTAATGTGTTTGTGATTCTTTATTTGGTTTGGATTTTTAAAATTCTTAAATGCTTGCAAAATATAAAGAGCTGTGCAAGTTGCTGAGTAGCACTGAAATTGAACTGAGTGTTATAATGTGTTTGGGAAGGAAACCTAAAGTCACTCAGTGGATGTACATGTTCTGCTGCAGCCCTGAGTGCTGAATCCCATCACGGCAGGGCTCAGTTCATCAAAGTGGCATTCATCTCATCTGTCTCTAGCTGTCTAAAATTAAAGCATCTAGGCCAGAAAGTGCTTCAGTCCAGCTATTTTGTGTGCCTATTTTAGGGTGGATAAGTCACGCTCAGATGAAGTGTGTCTGCACTGGCTGCAGGGTACACAGAGAACTAGTTTGGATGCTGTGTCTGAGTTCAGCCCTGGAGCACCCCACAGTCCAGGAGAGCTCGCAGCCTCATGGTGTCATTTAAGACAGCAGTTGTGTTGATAAAGTTTCCACTCAGAACAGCACTTGGGAACCTCCTTTTCCCCCTGAGCAGGCATGTTTTCCTGGAATCAGGCCTCCAGCTCTTACCAGATGTCCCCTTCTGGCTCCAGCTGTGTCAGCTAGGATGTCACTACCCGTCAGTGCTTTTCCGAGCCAGTGACGATCCCACAGAGATCTGACAGCAGGGCAGTCTGTGGGAAGCTGAATCCATCAATTTATTGTAAACAATTTGCAGCTTTTGGGTTGATCTGTCCTGATGGAGTCTATCCAAAGCAGACCCTACAGCACTTTCACAAATGCTCCCACCAGCAGAGTGATGGCAGCAACCACTGGACAATAACTGTGGTGGCACAACAGCATGCAAAGTGAATGTCTTTTCTGCAGTTTCAACCGAGGAGACAGAGTTTCAGCCTGGGTTCCATTCCCTGGACTGTGCAGTGCTCTAGCTTGTGTCTCAGTGCAGTGATGTTCAAGCACTCCTGTCTCTCAGCTGTGCACGTGTTGAGTGTTGACCTTGGCACGTTCTGCCGAGCTGAGTAAGGTGAACCATGAGGGAATGTGGTGTGCTTTGGGGGCAGCTGTAATGGATACCAAGGAGCACTTCAGACTGGATAGCACTGAGAAGGATTGTGTCTCTCAGAGGCAGTGAGCACATGCAGAAGGCAAAGAGTTGGTTGTACTGGGGGACTTGTAACAACAAACACGTTTGCTGTAGGTGTTAGCAGATGATTTCTGTGCTTGCATATATTCCTGCAGAGCCATTCTGTTTTCTCAGCCTTTACAGTCACAGATGTGGTGAGGCTATAAACATGGTAATCTTGCTCCTTCTTAATTCAGAATTTGGACTCTTCTTCGCTCCATTAAATCTCACATTTAACTTTATTTTGAAGAGTTTTAGTCATAGGAATGGTGTTGGGGACAGAAATGGTACATTTAGTTCTGCTGAATGGATAGGGTATTAGATTGACAGTCTCTGTCAGTGTTTAATTGCAGATTAATGGGAGGTAATATGTCATTATGGCAGCTCAGTAGCACAAGTTTTGGAGCTGCACACAAAGTCCAGGCTTTTATTTCTTGTTAGAGGAGGCTACTCTGACCCACCTTGCACAATTTTCTCTCTGTTCTCTTGTGGCAGAGAATAGGAATATTTACAGTTCAGGTTCTTAATAACCCCAGGAATATGATGCAAGACCATAGATGTAATTTAAAGAGTATGAAGAGATGGGGAGGAACTCATACAATACAGGAATGACATAATTCCAACAATATGCTACAAGGAATGAAGTATCTATGGAAAGCTTTATGCTGTGAAATAAGCAGCCTTCTGCACAACATCTGCCAGCAGATACAAAGGTATTATTTGTGTCCAAAATGAGTAGATCTGCTCAGCTTTACTAACCATACTATAAAATCAAGGGAGGGACTATGTTCGTGGGGTGGAAAATGAGGGCATTCCATAAATGGGTTGTTGAAGTAAGATTCCCGTTTATTGCCAAGTTGAGCCTCTATCAGCCAGGACTTTAATACTTCATATGTTGCAGCAGATGCCTTATGCTGAGCAGGTTGATTTGAAGCTATTCTTTCTGAGGACCACCTTGAGACATTTACTTCCCTAAAAAGTACTTTACACTATAAGCAGCCCTCCTTATAGCTGCAGAAAAGATAATGCTATTTGGTAATGGAATATATTGTGTTTTGGCCCTAGGGAACGAGTTGAATAATATGTTAGAAAGGACTTAATCACTTTAAGATGTAACAGATATCCTTCAATTTGTCTTTCCTTTAAGACAGCCTGTCAGTGTCGCTGTGCAGGTACCAGGCACCTCCTCAAGAGTCACTTCTTGAACTCCACAACTGACAGTCCCACTTGTGCAGACTGTGCAGTGTGGACTGTCATAAGGTAGAAGGCTTTTTTTTTTTTTTTTTTTTTTTTTTTTTTTTTTTTTTTTTTTTTTTTGTGGGATAGGGAAAAGTTTCCTGTGTAGCAATGGGCAGAGGAGGTCTTTATCTCTTCCTGGCTGACTGGAGTCACATGGAGGAAATGTTAACCATCCCAGAATGAAATATATGGCTTGGAAACATCTTTGGCAAGCACAGGACTGCTTCTTCTGTGACAGATTTCAAGGCAGCGGTTGTAATGCTAGTTAAAGGAGAAGAGGGAGCCTGCACGTGAGGAGTTTCAGATCTATGTGACAGATCTGCTGGGAATTTTATCTTGTGCTGTACAAAGTATGGTACCCCTGTGTTTGCTTGTGATGCACCATTTGTTTATGCTCCCAACACTGACATTTTACCTATTTAACTATTTTGTGTGTCCAGGTTGTTCTCTGCCACTGTAAAAGTGGGAACTGGCAGAGCTTAGCAAAACTTTACTTGGAGGATAGTAAGTCTGATACTGAAGCTGCTGACACAGATGGGCCAGTGATGCTCCTGTATAGAAACAACATAGCTCTTGTAGTTGATGTAGTTTAGCCTGGAAGTTCCTTGTATGTGAGAGTGTTTTGGACTTGTGAAGTGTTCCTGTGCAGAGAACAACCCTACCATGCTCAGACCTCTGTGTCAGAGTAGCAGCCCAGGGAGAGCATTGCTGCAGCTGCTCTTATTCCCAATTGCTTACAGATAAGAAAGGATGCAGCAGCAGCAAAGTTTGGGCAGTGGGGTAGCCAGGCTCTTCCTCCTCTCCCTGTTGGCCTGCATGTCTGAATCACATCTGGGGAGAGAATCATGAGCAAGGCACTGGGGCTGAATGCAGTGCCACCATCTGGGAGCAGAGGTGCAGCCTGCAGGTTCCCGGTGTGTTCCTTTGGGTCTAGCTGAGCTGGAAAGTAGGTGACTGTGCACACCCACCTGGAAAAGGTTCCTGCCTCACTGGCCTGTGGACAGAGCACTGTGTGTGAATACTTCCTCATCTCCTCCAGGCTGGTAAGGAGGAGGAGGTTGCCCAGCTCAGGTCAATGATTTGTGTTGTTTTGTACTAGGACTGATAATTTATTTTTTCCTAAGTATAAATATGCGGTTTTGACAAAAAGCAGCTCTTCAGGCAACACTGTGGGGAATGCCCAGGAAGGAGTTGCAGTGAGCAGCTGAAAGATGTGAAACTCTTTTAAAGGTACACAGGGATCTAGGAAAAAAGTCTCTGATGGCCTCAGATTCATAACTCTCTGCCCTTTGCTCAGGGCTTATTTGACAGCAATGGGTGAACAAAATATCAGTGCATTTATGGTTTGCAGGAAGAAAAAGAATTCTTAGACATAATAAATATATGTGGCTAATACCACAGAATGACCAGGCTACTTTAGAAGAGTGGTAAGATCCTAATAATGCTTTTACTTAAAAGGACTGAGATGCTATCTCAGGTCTAGAACTGAGGAAAGTATTTATCATTAGTACCATGCTGCCAGATTTAGTAGTGTGAAAATAATGCAAACAGTCATCTGTAATGCAAATGTTGACGTCTGATTAATAGAGAAAATAACACAAGCAATTAATCCACAAGGGAGTAGATCATTATAAATGTAAATTAGATCATCAAAGGGTAAGCCACACAGAAATAAAACTACCCCAAAACACGATTAATTATTGAAATTCCAGTAGAAAAGGCATCTTTAACAATAGAGTCCTTGGAAGACATGTCATGTGGTTCATCTAGATTCTGGACAGGGTTATTTTACAATACAAAAATTGATTAGCTTCATTATAAATATGACAGGGACATTTATTCCATCCAAGATAGCATTCTGTTTTAGTGACAGAGCGCAGCCTTAGCACTAAACTAACTCATTTCTGATTTGCCCAGTTTTTGCTTTAGAACATAGTTTGCTTGCAGGCAATACCTGCTTGCATTTTTTTTTTTTTTTTCAGGGATAAGTATAGCCTTTACATAAATGTTTGTACCTGCATATCATCTTAATCACCTCAAGATAAAATGTTAGAGGAAAGGCAGTCTTTCTGGTCAGGTCATAGGGATTTGTCAAAAATTAGATGAACTTCTTGCCTCTCAGAAAAAATTTCAGGTGACCTTGGGCAGATCCCTTTATCTTTGCTGTGCTTTGTTCTCTGCCTTGGTTTTCAAAGTTTCAGCTTAATGATGTATAACATGAAATTATTTAAACAGTCTTCATTTCAAGTAATGCTAGGAATCTACCCTTGTAAAGTCTTGGTCACTTTTTAAAAGCTCAATTAGAGATGTTATTCTTTTCTAGCAAAGTAGGGCTTGCTGCTCTTCAAGTGCTGTTAAATGTTCAAGTGACTTCTACTTTGAAGATAACACAGTATTTTAGCACTGTTTGTAATATTAAAGGATTGTAATCTGCATCTTTCCTGAGGCTAAATTTTACGTTTTCCTATTACTAGAGAACTACGTAGGAACTTGGCAGTTTTCCCCCTTTCTATTCAAACGAGACTCAGTGTGCTTTACCACAGCAGTTTAACAGCATTTTGCATGGTGGTGTGCTGAACACCCTGCAGATCTGGCCTTGTGAGACACCTTACTCCTTATGCAAGGCCAGTTGGAGTTTAGATGCCAAAATTTAGATAGAAACTTTCTAGCACAGTTTTGAGCGTTATAAAAAAGGCATTCTTTATTACAGAGCATTGTCACTCAAGACAATCCTTCCTCTAATTAATTGAGTGCCCTGAGTGTTGGCTAAACAGAGATTTTATCATGTACCCTGGTTACATATTCATTAGCTATCCCTGCTTATTTGATGGATATAGATTACTTTATTTTATATAGTCACACTCCTTATTGGAAGTCCTTATACAGTTCTTTGGCATCCTCTTGATCTCTGTTTTGTCAGTCTCATCTACTTTGCTTGATAAGATAAAATGTTGTTCTGTCCTTATCAAGTCCCCCCTTTTCTTGAGATGGAGTTCCTCATGGGAACTAGTCTCTAAATATCTGTTTTTCATTTTATAGCATAACAAGTTACAACAAATAAGCTAACACACACATAGCAATTATTGTGGTGACAATTATAAACAGATGTTTTAACCAAGTCCAGCTAGGTAACCGTGAAGTAACTTTGGTCCAGATTTTTTCAGATCCCCAGGAGGTGCCGTCTGGAGCTGTGCATTGTAAGATCTGAGTTTGTTTCCAAATTTCCTGGATATCCATAGACACTCTGCCACTTTGATAGCAAATCAAGGCTTAAGCATCTTGGGTTTTTTGATTACCTGAGGGGATTTTGCCCTTTTAGTTCTGGAATAACATATCTGTGATTTTACTCTGCCCAGTTTCAATGCAGTTAAAGTTGTCAGTAGGAGCTGGAAAGGTCCCCTCCACTTGGACTGGAGCAGAGAGGTTCCCCAGTCTTTTAAGTAGACCCAGTCTCCTGGTTGGAACTCATGTGCTGGTGTGTCCAGTACCGTCAGTCTGGAGATCACTGCTCTCTGTAAATCCCATGAAGTTTTATGAAGAGAAATGAGGTAATTATTCAAGTTGGCACCTTGTTTTTGGTGTGTGTCTCCTGGAATGTGTGGTACGTGGTAGGGTTGACCATATAGCAGCTGATAGGGGCTTATTTTGCTGGTGTCCCACAGCTAAATTCTAATTTGTAGTACAGCAACAGGTAAGGCTTGGATTCCTGTCCTGGAAGTTTTCTGACATATTTTATAGTACGTATTTTTACAGTACGTGTTATTACAATTGCAATTTGTGTAATTCATTCAGTCTACTTTGCCACTAGCTTGGGGCCTATAAGGAATGTGAAGATCCCAAGTTATTCCTTCCAAGTCCTTCTGAACCTATTGTACCACTTCTGCATTAAAGTGGGAGCTACTGACTGATGACATTCCCAAAGGTACCTGGAATCTCGTTATTATTTGATTCAACAGTATTTTAGTGACTTCCCTAGCCTGGTTGATGTGACAAGGAAAGGCTTCTGGCCACCCAGAAAAGTTATCCCCCAGAACTAGGAGGTGTTAACATCCCCCTTTTCTGGGTAATTCAATGAAATTAATCTGCCAGTATTCACCCGGAACATTTTCGGATTTCATGGCTCCTAGCACTTTATTAGCTGTGTTAGGGTTGTTTCTTTTATAAACTATACATTGTTGGATTCTTGATTGTACAATCTGAGCTGTTTTAAATCCAATTATAGATTTTTGCAAATGTTTCAAAAGTTTTTCAGTACTCTAATGAGTGGCTTTATGTTCACAATGCACTATTTCATGCAAGATCAGTTCTGGGACTATTATTTGCCTGGTTGGAGTAACTGCCCAGGCTCGTGGATCAAATTTTGTTTCTAAGGTTTCAATTAATTGACAGTCCCTAGCACTATGCTCTGATTTTTCTACTGGGAGAGGTATCTCCGGCAGGGGTATTAAAGATACATTTTCTGATGTGCCTTTTTCTGCAGCCTCTTTGGCAGCCTTATCAGCTAAATGATTCCCCATGTCCAGTTTGGTCTTACCTGCCTGGTGTGCACTGCAGTGCATAATAACAACCTCTGCTGGTTTCTGGATACTTTTGAGTAAATCTGAAATTTGTTTTCCATTTTTGATTGATGTGCCTTGAGATGTCAAAAGGCCTCTTTGTTTCCAGATGTGTGTGCATGCGCCACTCCAAAATGTTTGTATTTTGAATAAGTCCAAATGTTAACTTATTTTCCTGTAGTCAATTCCAAAGCTCAAGTGAGTGCAATTACACATTGGAGGGAGTGCCCCTGATTCAGTTACCTCATGGCGTGTAGTCACTTCATATCCAGATAGTCATTTTCCATTTTGGACAAAGCTGTTCCCATCAGTAAACTCAATCAGGACTTGCCAAGGGTCTGTCTCCTAAGTCGGGTCTGCTGGAATACACTTCTTCTGTAGTTTGTAAGCAAACAAAGCAAAACATAGTCATGCTCTGGGGTTCCTTCTGCTTAGTGGGCAGATAAGAACACAGCAGGGTTAGTGATAGAAGTTGTTTTGATTGTCACATCGTCTTGCTCCAGCAAGACTACCTGGTACTTCAGCACCAGGAGATGACGCTGGGAGAGACCCAGTGGCCCCTTTTTACTTGAGTATCGGCTGCACCATGTGTGATACAAAAAATGACAATCTCAAATAACAATCCCCAAGTCAGTTTTCAAGCTTCCTGGATCAAAGAACGGTAGCTGCTACTGCCCTCAGACAACTAGACCAGCCTTGAGTGACATTTAGTTGGTTTGAAAAGTATGCCACAGCCCTCCTCTGCTCCCCAAGGAACTGTGGCAGCACTCAGAGTGCTATGTAATGTCTGTCATAGGTAAATGGTTCAAACAGGCCCATGGGGTCTGGGAGCCCCAAATCAGGGCCTGCATAAGGGATTGCTTGAATTGTAAAAAGGCAGCCCATGAATCATCAGTGCAGACTATAAAGTCTTTTGGAGCTCTCTTCAAGAGCTCATACAGTGGCTTTACTAGCAACCCACAATGGCTAATCCACAGGAGACACCATCCCACCATCCCAAGAAAGTCTCTTACCGTTTGTGGCCGTGGGTCTCGGTAAATTGCTTCTTCTCATTCCTGTCCCAGCCTCCTTTGACCTTGGAGAGTTTTGAATCCCAAGTGGGTTACTGTGGTCTGGTATATTTCTGCTTTGTCTTTGGATCTTCTATATAGCAGTTAGTCCCCGACAATTAAGCAAGGCCACAGTTTGATCCCAGCATTGCTGTTTAGTTTCAGTGGCTATCAGAATGTCATCTGTAACAAGACTCCAAGAGGGTTCTGATTTTTCCATTCCTCCAGTTCTTTTGCCCAATGATTTCCAAATATAGTGGGGCTATTTTTAAACCTGCTGTGGTAGAACCATCCAAGTCAGTTGGCTTCTTCTCTCTCTGTTTGGATTTTCCCATTCAAAAGCAAATAGCTCTTGATTCTCAGTATTCAAAGAGATGCAGAAAAAGGCATCTTTCAAATCTAATGCTGTAAACCATTTAAATTTTTCACTTGAGGTTGCTAGAAAGGTATAAGGATGTGCTGCTACTGAGTGTGTATTTTCTTCTATCTTTTTTGTGTCTCTATGGTCCTGTACCAGCTGGTAAGCCATTCCTTCAGTTTGCATTCTTAACTGGGAAAGTAGGGGTATTAATTTTGGACTCACATTCCTTCAATAGGCCATATTTTATAATTTTTTCTACAAGGGGTCATAACCCCTTATGACTTTCTATTTTCAAAGGGTATTGCTTTTGCCTTACTGGTTCTGCTCTAGATTTCAATTTCATTCTTATAGGCTCTGCTCTTTTGGATTACCCAGGCACCTCTCCAGCCCAGATTGTCAGGATCACTGCATCCTCAGGTGATACTGGCATAGATGTGTTACATCCAGTTACAGAGGCTGTAATGCAAAAATAGAAGCTTCCATATAATTAGGTTCTGAAATAATAACCAGTATATTGCCGTGTTAAAATTTGATTTCAGAATTTAGTTTTTCCAAAAATTCTCTCTCAAGGAGAGGCTTTGGCGAATTGGGTAGATGCAAAAACTGATGAGTCATCCATTCTTTTCCTAATTTAAAATGAATGGGCTTGAAAAATGGCTGAGTTTTGAGATTCCCTGTTGCACCAATGATTGTTAGAGTCATTACTCAAGTTTCCTCTTCCTGCATTTAGCACTAAGTTACTAGCTCCTGAATCTACTAAAAATCCTACCTCCTTATTTACACCCTTGTTCCCTAGCTTAGCTGTAAGCAGAGGTTCTGCCAGGGAAGACTCCTCCAGTCCCCCTCAGTCATTGTCGGTGACAGCCACAGGTTGTCCACATCCTTGTCCCCTTCCTTTCCCTGGGAGCACCATTCCTCTAGAAATTCCTTCATTAACTCCAACTACTTTTTGTTTAGTTATTTCTTGATGGTTTTCTCTGTTCTGGAAGACTCCCCATGCATCATCTAACTGCTTCCCTAAATCATACTGGTCTTGTCCCTGATCCTGTTGTAATTTCCTTCTAATATCATCTGAAGCTTGCCCCACAAATATGGGGGTTAATTGAGTTTTTCCTTCCTCTGTTTCGGGATCAATATTAGTATATTTTTGAGCTGTTTCTTTCAGGCAATTTAAAAATTCACTAGATGATTCCTTACCATCCTGCTTAATTTCAAGTAATTTTGACATATTGATAGCTTTTGGTATGGCATTTCTAATTCCATATAGTATCCATTGTTGATATCTATTTAATCTCTCTCTAAACATGGGCACATTGGGATCCCACTTAGGATCCACAGTGGGAAAATTAATGTCCAGTGTACCTGACAAGTTACCTGTCAAAATCTCCTCTTCCACAAACCTCCTACTGGTTTTAACAATCATCTCTCTTTCTGTACTGTCGAACAACATTACTAACATAGCATCTATATCCTTCCAGTCTGGATCCTGAAGTTTTATCATCATTTCAAATACTTTTGCCATTTTGTCTGGGTCATCTTGGTAGGTGCCAGCCATCGTCTTCCAATTATTAAGATCTGTTACTGAAAATGGACCATCTGTTACTGAAAATGGACCATCCATACCAGCTGCCTGATGGAAGGCAGCTGCTCCCACATCTCTGCGTTTAGCTCTACTTGTCTCTGCAGCCGGACTAAAACCCTCTATTCCTTCGTACATCCTCTCTCTCTCTTCTGTCTTCTCCTCTGCTCCCTGATACATCCTCCCTATCCTCTCTGTCTTCTCTTCTAGACCTGCTAAATCCACCTCTTTACTTGCCAGTTCCCCCATAATATCAATCTCAGCAGCCTGTTTTTCACTTCCCCCATCCAATTTGCAGTTAGGCCTGACCATATCATCTAAATCATCCTTCATACTGGGAGGATGTTTAGAACAAGTTTGTCCTATGCTGCACATAGAACAACAAGGTTTTAACCATTTTCCTTGATTCTCCTTTTCAAGAGCTGGCACAAAAGGGTCTGAGGGGTATGGATTTAAGCCACAATCTTTCTGCCATTCAGGATGATTCCGCAAAGTGAAAAACATATCAGCATACATAACCTCATCCCATTTCTGTTCCTGTTTTAAAAACAACATTAGTTTTAACAGTGTATTGTAATTCAGGGTTCCATTTTGTGGCCACTTTTCTCCGGAGTCTAGTTTGTACAATGGCCACCGCTGATTACAGCACTTAATCAAATTCTCCCTGGTTGCTGGTCCCCCAGGAGGGCCTCCAATCTTTTTCCAATGTTGCAAAAGGCAACCAAGTGGGGATTTTTTCAGAATGCCCCTTTTAGATTGTCCACTGCCCATCTCTGAATAGTAGAGCCAAAATGCTACAATACAGATACAAATGCAAATACAAAGCAATTATGGATTGATAAAATCAAGTCAAATAGCAAATTCTGGAATATCAAATAAGCTACACAATGCCCTGGAAGAGCCACATGTCTTATATGGGCAGGATTACTGAAAGAATGCCTTATTATGAAATAGGATCTTACCTGTGTCCCAGACTGGTCCGGGGATCTGTGGTCTTCTCCAGGAAAGTCCAGGTTCCAGCGTGAAGATCCACAGATCCCTTGGATCCACGGGAGATCAGGCAGAGTGTCCCACTGGGAGTTGCCAAAATGATACCGAAATCGGCCAGACAGAAACTTTCTAACACAGTTTTGAGTATTAGAAAGCAGGCATTCCTCACTGCAGGACTGGGAGGCTCAAGTGCATTGGGTAAGCAGAGCTTTTATCATACACACTGATTACATATTCATGAGCTCTCCCTGCTTACTTGATGTGTAGGGATTACTTTATTTTACAATGTCACACCCCTGATCAGAAGTCCTTATATGGTTCTTTGGGGTCTGTCTTCAATGTCCGGTGTCCTTTGTAGGGGGCTGTCTCTCGACCCCCACTTTTGAGTAACTGCAGTATCATTGTTTTGTATAACTTCTACTGTGTCAGCCTTGCAGAGCTGAGCTGGCATCCTGCTTGTGTTTTGCATGATTTTTGTTTTGTTGGCCTTATGTACTTCTCCAAGGCTACCTTGTTCCCTTTATTTGATAAGAGTAAACTGTTGTTCTGTTCTGCTGTCCTTATCATTTTGCTATCTGTTGCTGGAATGAGCGTTTGAAAGAGTGTCAGAGAGAAGAAAAATGCAAGAAGTATCTCTGATAGTGGCAAGCAGGCCTGTGAGCAGTCAGGACTTGTTGCAGAGGTCCAGAAACAGCTGACAAGAAACGTTTGTATACAGGACAGGTTGTCAAGAATGTTGAAGTTGAAATAGAATCTGAATAACTTTGTCTTGCTGTTCTGTTTTGGAGGTTTTTAAATTTTTTTTTTTTAATTCAAGGAAATAAGATTTTCACAGTATTATATTATCCAGGGCATGTTATATCTTTCCTCACTTTCTCTTATCATAAGGAACAGAACCCCAGTCTAGGCTAGTGTCTGGGTTAGAAAGTGGCTCAGAAAAAGTTTTGTGTACTGCTCTCCTTAGACTTTTATAAGCTGCTTGGTCTGTCCACATCTTTGTCCAACCTTCTGTATAATCCACCTAGGAGAGAGTCACAAATCCTGGTTATGTCAGAAAATCATGTCACCCCTCTTGAGCTCCAGTTTTTCTTTTGCTTTGGCGATTACTTTTGGCAGTTACTTTTCAATTCAGTTTTGCTACAGTCTTTTTTTTTTTTTTTTTTTTTCCCTCTGCTTTGAAAGATAGAAGGTTGAAATCTCTGTAAAAGATGGGCCTCTTTGGAGCCTTTTGGCTGTTAACCAGCACTGAGTCTTGACCGGTTCCGCACAGGAACTGGTATCTGAACCATGGTTTGAAATTGTTATCCAGAAAGTTTTCCTTCACTGCAAGCCACAGTCAGTAGTTTTTATTGTGACTGAATATTATTTTCAGCCCTGGCAGACTTAGCTTTTGCAAATAGCACTAGAGTGCTGACGCTTGTGATGCAAATTTCTGTAGCTGAGAAGGCCACCTGATGGTAAATGGTTCTGCTTCTTTCTTCAGTCAAATGGCTTTGAGGCATTTCTTAGAGGAACTTGGTTGGAATATCATATTAGGTATGTTTGTGCTTTTGAGGTTCCAACAGCTAGATTTACATGCTGTAGAACATATACAAAAAAACCCCAGGAAATGAGAAAAAAATGCCTGCCAAGAAAAAGCACTTTTGCATTTTTATACTGTCATTATGTCTTAAACCCCAACCCTTCTGGTCTGATTCCTGTGTACAGCTCTCCTGTACAGGAAAAAAATGTGGCTTTGACTACCCTTTCATTTTGTGCTCCTGAGCCTCTGGTACTACCAGCAAGTCACTTCTATAAGCATCCAAGTTTAAATAGCAGCCTTTTTAGCCTGTAGTGGAAAGTGTCCCATCTGGTCCTCTTCAGCCTAAGGAAGGATGAGCGCAGTTCCTTGCCCTGAGGAGCTGGGAACATAAACGGTAGAAAATGTATTTTCCTGAGTTCCCTTAGGGCTGCACAGAGAACCCTGGAGGGCTAAAGGCAGCTGAGAAGAAATGAATGTTGGTAAATGGTATTAAAAGCTAGCGGACAGGGAGACACATGAATGCAAGATAAATAGGGCTGTTAAGCGAGGGAGACTGCAAACCTAGTTTATGCCAGTGACATGAGGAATGAAACAAGAAAGGTGGCGCTTGGTAGGGTCCCTTGGTTCCTCATAAATTTTGGATTGTCTGCTTTTCCTTTTTTAATATCCTGTAAAATGAAAGGCTAGGATCATTAGAAGAGGTGAAGTTGATCAGAAGTGAGAGAAGAAATTTCCGTGTTCTGGCCTTCATTTCTCTGATTGTCAATGATTTGTTAGTCAATTATCTGGGAGTTGGATCTATCTGTAGTTTGTTAAACTGTAGATTATGTTGTTCAATTTATTTTATCTTGCCTGCATCTTTAGAACCACAGTTGCCATGACAATATTTTGGGCTCATTCCAATGAAGAAAAGGATTTTAATTTTTCAGCACCCTGTGTGCAGAATGGCACTTAACTTCATATATTTCTGTAATTTTAATGGGAATGTAAGGAAGTTGCTGTTTAAAACAAACATGCAGGGGCCTGCTAATTCCTGGAAATCATTTTAATTAAGGGGAAGAGGAGAAAAAGAAGGAAAGGCAGCCCTTTGGTATTGGGCTGGGACTTTCCTGTGTGGTGCCAAATGACCAAGTGCTCCCAGATAGCAAACACTCAGTGCTAATGAGAAATACCAGTGAGGTATGAGCAGTTGCTTTGCAGAGCAAGACCCATGAATTGGTCTTTTAAACTTTGTCAGTCCCTTCTCATTTCATCCACAGCTGACTTTCAGCTCTCAAAAAAATGAGGTCTAGGTATATTGGCCATAGATTTCTCAAGCCACTCAAGTGGCCCATAGCAGCTCTGCACATTGTGTGCTGTGGTTCATCCTTGTGGAAGGGTGGAAGGAGCATTGGCATCACACGTGGGTTTGTTCTGCTTGTAAATAGGTTAGGGCTGTGTCTTGTGATGTGGTTATAAATTCTCTGAAGGTCAGCAGAGGATTTTGATAAATATCTTGGCCTTTCCCTGAGAACCTTCACATTTGAAGTACCTTTTTTTTGACCAATCCTATGTGATCCTTAAGAGTGGCCATTCTCTTTGGTGGCAGTCTGAATTCTAGCTGGATCAAGTCTCAGCTTTTCATTGTTGTCTCTGTTCTTCACATGAGGTAGCTGTTTTTCAAGAGGGTGTTTTTAAACTGTGTCTGTCTCCATAAACTTTCCAGGCATAGTTGTCTTTACAAGGTGAGAGAAGTGTATATTTAAAGGCATTTTTTAAAATAAGTCCTAGACAAAATTCATTAACTTCAGTGAAGTGTCCTTAGGCAAGTACCTGAAGTGTCTTAAATTCAAGAAAGACATGCAGGTCAGCCTTCCTCCTGTCTTTTGTGGATGCCATCCAGATGTGTACTTGTTAAAATGCTGTATGTGCATGAGAACTCAGCACTCAGCAAAGTGGGGTCCTCACCCTGTCCCCTATGATGTACATTTCAGTAGCAGTCACATATTAATATTGGTGGGAATGGGAGGAATAATTTACTGATTTCTGAACCAGTTAAATTCATATGATGGAAGGTGGGTGTTTCAAAGCTGGATATGTCAACTCTGAGTTTCATTGCTCTCGTATCACAGCCTTTTGAAAACGAAAGCTATGTACTGTCTAGAGAGTTTTCTCTTGAACTTTTAATAACTTTGTGATCAGGTGCTGTGCAATTCAGCAGGTAATTGATCTGTGTGTAGCCCAAAATGTTTAAACAGGAGTATGTACATGACCACCAGTTCGTACTAATTAAATAATTGCTTCCACTGAATGTAATTAATGCAAATTAGATAATAGAGAAAGGTAAGTGGGAAATTTAACTGCTGTGGGTTTGTTGCAGACTTTTCAATTATTTACTTTGTGGCAAAGAAGAAAGCATTGAAAAATATTGCTACTGAACAGCTCAAATGAAAAGGGATCATCTTGCAGTATGCATGACTGCATGTTAGACTTGTGCTGAAAGCTTTTTATACTTCTCTAAGGTTATATGACAGGTTATAGTTAGAGCTGGGAGGGAGGAGCCTTCCCCCCCCCCCCCCCCCCCCCCCCTTACTTCTAGGAGCTTTTAAGGCTTAGAAAACTTGAATATACTGACAAGGTTGTGTCATTGCCTGAAATGGCACAGCAGAGTCCATGGCCTAAAGGGCAGTGATCCAGTGCTTGGAGATGAGGCAGGTCCAGGGTCAGGCTGGGGTATTGCTGTTCAGAGCAGGGTGGTAGAGGGCCAGGCACAAGTTTGTGTGAGCAAGGCAAGGCCCAAGGCTTTGAGCTTCATTGCTGCTCCATAGCAAATAAATGAGTTATTCCTGAGATGAATATCTTCTCACTCACCAGGGCTTTTGTTCTTGGCAGGGATTTTTTCCCCCTATTCTTCTTCTTTTTTTTTTTTTTTTTTTTTTTTTTTTTTTTTTTTTTTTTTTTTTTAAACACCTGAAATGCCAGCCTGCCACCAGAAAAACTTTATGAAAGCCAGATGAATGAGAAAACTTTATTTGAATTTACCTCAGTGTTTGTGAAAGTTGTATATCTTCACAGGAAAGAATGTATTCATCTCTAGCATGGTACTAGAACAGCATTGAAAAACTTACATTCAACCATGGGTTGAAATTTTCTGTGTTGTAAATGCTTCTGTCTAGTCCCAGAGCAAAGAAAGCCCAAGTGAAGCAGGCATAGCTGGGACAGGATGAAGTCTTGATCACCAATCTTGCTGAGCAGAGCCCAGCCAGAAAGGTGTCCCCAGGCACAAGCAGAAGGCATCAGAACTCTTTCACTTCAGTGCCTTGTATCTGAGGAATTCCCTAAAAACTGCTGCCAGCAGCAGTGCTGGATATTGGGGGACTGACAATCAGTGAATTCCCAGTAATTTTGTCCTTGCCACTGCTGCTGTTAGGGATGAGCCACAATAGTTCAGTTGTTAGTGGAATCTAGAGAGGAGGGCAGGTGTGATCCTACACTAATTTCCTCCTTATTCTCACCTGTATAACTATCCCTGCTCTCAGAGGTCTGAAGTCATATGCTGGAGTACAGAATTCACCTTTCTTGGCCTGTTATTTTAAATGTCTTCTAAGAATCAGATAAGATCAAAGCCCCTCAAGTGTGCTTTAGATAAATGGCTTGATCTTTGTAAGCAAAAGCAGAAGATCGAATTGCCTTGACATTTTATAATCTTCTTGATTTCACATGTTGAATTTGAAATGCATTGCAAAAGGCCCTTGTCATTTTTCTGAAGTCTGCTGGGTCTCTTGAGGATGGGAGTGATATCCTCACTTCCTTGCAGTCTCATTTCTCTATCTGGTCCTGCAACCTTCAGAAGCCTGATGTAAGGTTTTGTTTTCTTCAGGACTGTGCTGGCTTCTGGACAGTTTAGGCATATTTGTTGCTAAATTATATCTTATGAGAAAATACGAGATGATCAAATACAAATTTGTTCTCTGGATACCTCAGCTACATGAGTTGCCCGAGGATGAAGCTGGGTGACTTCTCGTCAGTCGGTACTGTCCTATTCTCCATGGTACTGATCTCTGTTTGAGCTGCTGGAATTTATTATTTGGGGAATGAGCTTTCCCAGCCTTGGCTCTAATCTTATTTACTTGTGGACAATCTCTATACAGCATTGACACAAAAAATTTTGGTGCCAAGCTAATATGCAGTGTAAGGGATAACATATTTAGATGTCTGTGTTGGATTTGGGAGGCTGTGAAGCTCACCATTCCTGCCTTTTCTTATCAAATAGTTGACTGCAGCATTCTGCTACCATGCAGCCTGTCAGGAGTAGAGGTATTTCTGTCAAGGGAAAGAAAGGAAGAAAGAAAGGAAGAAAAGGAAGAGAAAATTCAGTCCTTTTCTCTTTCTGCTCTGTTGCTTCAGGAGATGCAGAGCAGAGAAATGTGATCCCTGAGGATCTCTGCAAATAGTGAAATGAAAATATATAGAGAAGGCAAAAATCACCTACAGGATGCCATGCATTGGGAAATTCCAGATTCGACTGACTCTTGATACCCCAGGCTTTAAACTGCCTTTTGGTAGTAGGGATTAGAGATGATGCTGTCTTAAGGCAGCAGACAGCACCATCAGGACTCTTACATGGACACAGCAGGGGTGGGGTGGGGTGTTGTCAATGAGCCATCAAATTCTTATACCAAAATGACTCTTTTGATAGTCGCGCTTTCCACATAAATGTCAAAATTTGTGTTTCTTTATTGGTGGTAAAGCATTTTGTCAATCATTTCTCCCTTGAAATGAAAACAATGTAATTAATAATGCTGAAAAGAAATGTTTCACAAAGGACTGGAAAATGTAATGATTTTGAGTCCTGATGAAAACTAGAGCCTTCAGTGTGCCACTGTTTTTGAAAAAAATGTTTTCTGACAAGGCTTTTTTTTGGTGAGGAGTCTCACACATCAGGGGAGATGAGGAGGTAGTGACTGACTGGCCATTGTGTCAGATGTGTCTGTGTGTGTGATGTGATCCTCATTGCTCAAAAGCACACCCTCAGGTGAGACCTACCTGCGAAGATTATTCTCATTAGAGCTGGAGAGCTGCAAGGGCGAGCACTGTGGCTCACATGGCTGGCATTCAGGTAGTTTCTAATCTGCATTTGGAGAATTCCCCACTCCTTTCAGTGCCTGGCTGTCCTTGGCAGCTGACTCAGACCTGCTCTTAATCCTGAATTTCAGCCAAGGCTGAACTTTGTGTACCGAGGCAGGGAGGTCTTGAGCTAGAGATGTCTTCCTTCCCAGTACACAGACTGCCCTGCCTGTTGCACTTAGGGCATGATGAAAATATAATTTATTTAATCTAATCTGTTTAACGTTAGCCATACTGCCGCTGTCCTTCAGATTTCTAGTTTGTGTTTGTGATACTTTTTTTCTTCTCCCTGAAAACTGAGCTCCTTATATCAGTTGAAGTGGCTGCAGACCAGCAAAGAATTTGCCTTTGTATGAGGCTTTTAAAGTAATTATTTATGATTCTGAGATGATTGGATATGTTTCAGTGTCAACACTGGGTAGGCATTTTTAAGAATGCTATAGAAACTTTCATACAAAAAATCCACTGTATGTGTTCCTAGGATATTATTTTATTTGATTAAAGAAGGTTTTGAATGCACTGCTTTTGAATAAAATCTCATTTCATCTTTCAAAGACATCTACAGCACTTTCCTCCTTCCAGGACAGGCAGAATTTAAACAAATACCAAGCAAAGAAGGGGACAGAAATATCTTGATGTTGCATCCCTTTTGCTTTAACTGGGACTACTTAAGCTGAATACATAATCACAAGCTCAGAGGCTTAATTTTTTGTTGAAGAGAGCTTATGTAGCCGGCATTTGAAGAGTCACAGTAAACAATCAACAGCCACAGTCTTGGGCTAGCAGAGCTTCTGGATTATGGCAACAAAGAGAGATCGAGGTTTTCATCCTTTGAAAGTTAAATGAAAAAGTTAAAAGAGGGACTTTGTGGTCAGTGTTTTGATGGGGTCAGTATGGTTTTAGACACTTTCAACAAAATGGATGCTGACATTCCTTGTTATCTAGTTCTCTGGCTGATGTGAAATAAAGAGGTTCATAGGGCAAAAAGATTAATGAAAAGGGAAGAAATCTATTTTAGATTTTAATAATGATTTATATTCTATTAATTTTGTTAATCTTAACTTTATAATTAATTAAATTTTAAATTTTAGTAATGTTGCCTATAGATATGTTTTGTTAGATGAGCAAGAGGGCTTCCCTTCCGTTTCAGGGAAAAGTTCAGAATTCATTTCTGGGCTATGTGCCTGGTCAGTTGTATCTTTATATGTAGATCACTTTGCTAAAATGTGGAAGGATTTACAGCAAAAGAGTTAAAGTAGTGGTGATCTCTAAGACAGTTCACCAGGTAAGCAAATTCTCTCTCTAAGATTATAAATCAAGCTAAATCAGTGATATAGAAGACATACAAGCACTTTCTTGGCTTGGAAACAAAGCAGAAACATTGTAGAAACAATGCCTTCACCTTTAGGTTTACTCAGTTTTTTGTTGGTTTTGTTTGCCATTTAAAACTGGAATAAATATGGCATTCTGTTTTTTCTAATAAGCTGGGAACAAAAAAAGTCCCACATTTGGCCCAGTGAGGTCCTTTTTCCTACATAGTACTCTCCCAAGGTGATCTCCATTCATGCCTCACTTCTATAAAGTCCTCTCTTAAAATCTGCTGGGAAACAGACTTTGGATGCATTTTCCCAGTTGTGAATAATCTGTTCCTGTGGAATGGATGCAATTTGTATAAAAGACATTATGAGTGAGAGCAGATTTTGTACCTTGCATGGCACTTCAGACTGTGCCTGACACAGTAATGCTGTTCTAGGCAGCAGAAGTGTTCAGAAGCAGGTAAGGACACATTGATGCAATCAGTAGTTCATAGTCTCCTTTTCCATATAGAATCACATCTTTCCTGAAAGATCTTATAGTGCTGTACTTGAATTGTTTAATTTATGCAATAGATTTTTTTTCCCCTTTCTCGGTACGTTTCCTGTACTGTGTGCTTAAATGGGAAGGAATGGCCTTATTTCTTCTGACTGTCTTACCAAATTAATGTTTCATTTATTCAGTAATTAGGCCATGCATGTTTTGGGTTTTTTTACTCATGAAGTAGAAGACAGGAGTGCTGAACATCTGTGTTTTTTCCAGTGGAGTCTGTCTGGTAGAATAAAGGGCATCCTCCAGCATCATCCTCTTCACTTGAAACAGGTGTTTGAAGTTTACCCTTTTGGATGGCTTTGAACCAAAGGCAGGGAAAGCCTACTGGGAAAAGAAGCATCAAACGCCTTGTAGGCCTTTTGAAAGAGTTTGATCTCTCTCTGATCTCACTGGTTTCAGTCAGGCTATTAGGTCTTTAAGCATCTTGTCTTTGAGGATTAATCTGAACTCTTAATTGTCCATTTCTGATGGTTTCTGTCACTCCAAGTATACTAATTCTGCCTTAATAACTACGGAAGTCATTGCATTGGCATAAAAACACTTGTTATTCTGCTTATAACATTCTTTACTTAAAAGCCTATCCTTCAAAGCCTTTCAACCAGTAACAGGGGTGATGGCAGATGAGAAGCATGATTAGAGCCATAGCACTTGGTAAATAATTTCTTCTCAAGTTTTCTGGGTTCCTGGAGCAAGGGAAGCATCACCATGTCACCTTTTTACTAAAACCTGCTGGTAGCAAGCTGTTGGAGTGTTGATTCCCAGGCACTTGCATTAGAAGGGGATCTAACATCTGCACTTGCCAAGTGTCCTATGGACTTTGACAAAGCTTAACGTGCAGTTGGGAAGCAGTGTGCGTTTGTATGTGAGTCTTATGATGGAAGTGAAGTGCCACAAAGACGAGTAATGGAGAAGGGCTGAGACGAGAGGTGGGACTAGTCATCTTTTAGAGGAGAAGACTCAGGGGGAATCTTATCAATATATATAAATAGCTGAAGGGAGGGTACAAAGAAGATTGGAGTGAGGCTCTTTTTAGTGGTGCCTAGTGACAGGAACAGAAGTACAGACTGAAATAGAGGAAGTTCTGTCTGAACATTGGGAAAATACTCTTGCTGTGAGGGTGATTGAGTGCTGGCACAGGCTGCCCAGAGAGGTTGTGCAGCCTTGTGGTTGGAGATCTTTAAAAGCTGTCTGATACAATTCTGGGCAACTGGCTCTGACTCCCTCTGCTTGAACCAGACAGTTGGATCAGATGTCCTCCAGTGCTCCTTTCCAACCTCAACCATCCTATGAAGTTAAGTTTTAATGCAGGTCATCATGTGGGCAATGACCTGATCTGAGATGGAGGTTTAATTTTCCATCTGCCCCGAATTGCCCAGTGCTATGTGTAGTTACTTCATTCTTTTGTACAGTATGGTCCTACTAATGATGCTTTTTGCTGTTCTGCTCATGGTGGTTTTTTTTTTTTTTTTTTTAATTTAATACATTTAATAAAATCTTTTCAATTTCTGTATGCCTGAGATTTCAGGGAGAGCTCTGCTTCCTTTTAAAGCTGGAAATGAAAAATTAGTTTTTGTGGTTATACAAAAAAAGATCAGTAGTATAACTTCCTTAAAAACCAAAATAATATGTAAGACAGATTCTAATGCTCTGTGTTTTATGAAAACATTTTGGTTTTAGAAACCTGATTTTTAATTTTTCTATTCAGTTTTTTATATTTTTTGTTTTTCAATGAATTTCCCCCCTCCCCAGTATTGGTTTTATACATTATATATTCTGGATGTGTAGAATGTATGTATATGTTTTTTTGAGTCTCAAGTCCATGAAGTGCTCATATCTGATCCGGTGTTTAATAGGATTCAGATTATGCAAAGAAGCTGATAATGTTGCCCTGTTCTAATGAAGTGCTTGAACACAGGCCTAAGTGGAAACACACTGTGTGTGATGTTCAGAAGTGCCCATGGGAGAAAGGAGCTTAAATCCCATTGAGAGTGAAGAACACGATCCCAACCAGCTTTCGAATGTGATGTCTCCCCCTTGCTGTGCTCCTGCTGCCATTGGTGGGTGCTGTCATCCTGACAACTGGATGCCAAGGAGCCAAGCTGTGGGTTTCATGCACCATCCCTTTGCACTCACACCTTACTAGGTTTTTCTCTATTAGGTTTCAATCCAGTGGCTTTAGCATAGTTTATGAGGGGGGGATTTCTTCTGTCCTTCCCAAAGGCACGGTTAGAAAAAGTTGTTTTCCTTGTATTTTGTAAAAGATGTATAACTTCTGACACACATGCTCTTGTTTTGCAGGTCCGCAGTTTGCTGGTTGCAGAGAGGCCACGCTGTCAACTGGGATCACATCAAGTGCTCTGAGCTCCCGTTCCTCCATCAGGTACGTGAATAGTTGTGATCAATTTATTGATTTGAAATAATGTTCTGAGTAGATAATGACATTTCAACTGTAGGCCTCAGTGAATGGCTTTTTAGAGAGCAGAAATGGCGATCTGCAGAAATCAGTATAGTTAAAACAATGGATCAGACTGGTACAGGAGATGTTGCTTACTGCTGACGTGGATTGTGTTTCCTTGTTTCCCCCGGGGTGTGGCGGCCTGCAAAGACATTGTACTGAGCCCTTTGCCTGAGGGGACTGAAGCAGGAATTGAATTATTAGCCCAGGATCCTCTGTTTTTTTTACTGGAAAACTAATTTCATATCACGTGGCTGTTGTTTACCTGAATATTGAGCACAACTGTATTCTTTCATACTCAGATCATATTTTTTTATTTGTGATGAATGCTGATATATTATGAGAATTCACTGTTTAAAAAAAAATAATGAAAAATAATAAAAACTGTATGTACCAAAGTCATGCATGAAATCTATCAGTCTTTATTCTTTCTCCCAAATCTGCACTTTTTTTGCACAACCTATGTATCTTTGAATAGTAAAAAAAACAGGTCCAGTCCTTGAAATTATGTTATAAAGACAGTGAAGGTGTAGAAGAACGCACTGTGGGAAGGAAAAGAAGGAAAGAACAGATAAACAGATTAAAAAAGAGGTGCTGCAACCTGGCAGAGTTGCTATACCTATATAGTTGATCACCCAGCAACAAATGGCTGAGAGACTGAGATATATTTGGGATAATCTCACAGAGTGCAGCTCCTGAAGTAGGCAGAAAGGAAGATGATGATGCATTGGTGTTTATGTTCAGGCCCTTCTAAAGCCCTGTAGATAAAAATATTTCTGAATCTTCTGGAAGACTAAAGCTGGAAATAAAATAGTGTAATAACTTCCTAGTGGATATATCTGAAGTAGTGAAGCTTTTTGATAGAGGCTCAGTCTTTCCCCTTTATTTTATTTAAATACTTCCTATTTCAGTTTTCTTTAAACAAATTGCAGGTGACAGAGTGACCAGTCCCAGCCTGAGGAAAGGCAGATTTTGTCAGAAATCTAGAAAGGGAAATAATTTTTGTCTTGCAGTTTAAAAGAAAATACAGATGATGGCAAATAGCAAGTACTCACTGCAAGCTACTGAAGACACTCAGAGAAACAGTCACCATTACATGGTATCCCTTTTCACTGGGAATTGTAGGAGATTATTTAAGTCCATGTAGGTTTGTGGATTTCTGCAGCACATGCAAATTGAGGATTTGATCAAAGTCCATAATGTGAAGTGGAATTGAAGTCTACTGATGTTAACTGGTATCAACTTTTGACTTGGGGTAATCTCACACCCTAAAAGGGTAGTGTCTCTTAGGAATTTTTACATTGCTTAATTTTCAGTAATCTGTCTGCTCCTGCGTCTCTAGGTCTTGGATTGCTTTGGTTTTATGGTGTTTGGGGTTTGTTTGTTTCTTTGTTTTGATTGTATGGTGCTTTCCCCCCTTTTTAAAAATGTATTTTCTTTGGTTTTGATGTGTATCTTTGAATCTATGGCTTCCATGTTAGTTACAAGTGGAGTTAAGATCTGTTCTATATCATTAACCTTACCCTGTGTCAATCAAATTGAATGAATAAAATCTCAGTGATTTATGCTGGAAAATAACTATTTTTGTTACTTTTTATCTCTTCATTTTGTCTGTGAAAACTAAAGTACCTGTTGTTACACAGACCCCTCAAAAGGGCTATTCTGTCCATGTCGGTTTTGCAATTAAATGGAGCAGGTAATGTTGTTGTTGGTAGCGTGGCCATAATTTACCCACTAACACGGTCTTTTTAATTGGACTAGATTTTTTCTTTTATTTACTGAATTACTGTGTCAAAACTTGAACAACTTTGCTTTCAACTCTCAAACTGAATTACAGGTTTAGTCCAAGGAGATGCAGCAAACATAAACTTTCAGCATTTGGCCTGACCCAATTTTATGCATTGTTAATGATTTTGTTGGGTTTGTATTGTTATATATTTAACTCAGCAGAGCTCTCAGGCAAGGTTTGAAGTAGAGTGTGAGGCTTCTTTGTTTTAATTGTTACTGTAAATACACAGGATGACTGTATGATTTGGAGGATACAGCTCTTAAAACCATGTTTACTTGCTCATCCCTACAGCATTGTGCACAGCGCTGCTGTATAAAGTGTGCAGAAAAAAAAAATCAAGAAAAATCTGTTTCTCTGCAGAGATTTCTTATATTGAGTCCTCAAGGTGGTCTTTATAGACTAAGGATAAGCACATTTTTTCTGGTGTAGGGCCTTTTGGGTAAAAGTAGTGAATGAATGCTGGGGGCATCTGTTTGGGCTGACAGTGAATGTGTTTGATTATGCATATAGTAAGTGTTTGTGCTTCATACAAAAGAAATGTGAGTCTCCTAGGTAGTATTTCACCATGGAAATCAGGTTAGTGTGAATTGGTTTCTCAAGTGTGCTGTCACTGGGAGGTGAGATTTATCCAGAATAGTCACTTCTGCTGTACAGACAAGGAGCTGACCTTGTGGAAAAAATGGCACACTGTAGTGTTCCTTTCTCTGACACAAAGAGGGGGAAAGGCTGCCTGTGTCAGTGTAGTACTTGCACACAGACAAGGAGTCTAGACCAGAAGCTGTCAGGTTTTAGATTCTGAGGGGTTTAAAAGGATCTTTGTGCCATGTAAAGGCTTTCTACCTGCATGCCTGATGTTAGGAGTGGAGTCATTGTGGAGAGGAATAATGCTTCGCTTTCCCCGCCAGTGTTTGTTTTTCTTCAGCTCTTCCTTCTTCTTGCCTCACTGCTGACAAGGAGGCTGTTTTGCCATACTAAACACCTTAGGGCTGACAGGATGGAGAAAACCTACAGGCTCCTTTGACAGCAGTAATCAATAAGAAGTGAAAAAATCTCACTCTGAGAAGCCCTTTTCCAGCTATAAATGGCAATGGAAGTCTTGAAGGTGAAACTCTGATTTTTAACCCAAATTGTGAATGCAAAGGGCCAGGAATCTGAGACCAGGGAAAAGATTTTCAAACTAAGGGTTTCTTGTTGCTCATCTGTGTGCACCTCAACCAAGGGGAGAATTGCATTGTGCAAGGCAGTCCTCAAGAATGCCTTCCTCAGCCCATGAGCTGGGGCTTTGCTTATTGCATCCCCTAGGACTTAGACTCATAGAATGGTTAAGATTGGAAAAGACCTTTACAATCATCTAGTCCAACCATTAACCTGGTACCACCACATTCACCACTAAACCATGTCAATTGGGTGCCTCAGCCATACGTTTTTTGAGACTTCCAGGGATGATGATTGCAGCACTTCCCTGGGCAGCATATTCCAATGCCTGACCACCCTTTAAGTGAAGAAGTTTTTCCTAATATCTAATCTAAACCTGTCCTAGTGCAACTTTAGGCTGTTTCCTCTCATCCTGTCACCTGTTACCTACCACTCACCACCAACTCTTGGCCCAGCCATCCAGTCAGGCTTTTACCCAGTGAGAAATGCACCCACCCAAAGCCATGAGCAGCCTGCTTCTCCAGGACAATGCTGTGGGAAGCAGTGTCAAAGGCTTTAGTAAAGGCCACGTAGACACATCCACAGCCTTTCCATCATCCACTAAACAGATCACCTGCCATAGAAGGAGATCAGGTTGGTCAAGCAGCTGCCTTTCAGAATCCCATCCTGGCTGGGCCACATTCCCTGGTTGTCCAGTACATGCAAGATGCTGGCATTCAAGGCAGCCTGCTCCATGACCTTCCCTGGCACCAAGGTCAGGCTGACAGGTCTTTAGGTCCCCAAATTCCCCTTCTGACCCTTCCTGTAGATGGGCAGTACAGTTGCTGACTTCAGCCAGTTGGGACCCCCCTGGTTCACCAGGACAGCTGACAAATGATTGGAAGTGGCTTGGCAAACCCTTCCACCAGCTCCCTCAGTGCCCTTGGGTGGATCCCAGCAGGGCCTGTAGACTTGTGTGTGTCTAGATGTGTAGCAGGTCACTGACCATTTTTTCTTTGATGATGAGGCTTCATTCTGCTCCCCATCTCTGCCTTCCAGCTCAAAGGGCTGGGTACCCTGAATTATGAAAGACTTGCTGGAAGAACTTTCATTATCATACTGCAAGCTTCTCCAAAGTTCTCACCTGCCTTATGAGAGATGGAGAATTTCTCCAATTCTTGCGAGAGCCACTGGAAAATGAGGAAACTTAATCAAAACTAGGCAGAAGGAAGGATCAGAATTAGCTTTTTAACCTAACAGATCTGGTTTATTTTTAAAAATAAGCAAGTCATTTCTATGGAAGAAAAAAAGTTTTTTTCTTTCCAAATAGATTTAATTGCCAGCATTGAAAATAGCAATAACAATTTGTAATTACAAATGGGGATAGACAGAAATTCCCAGAGCACCCGGTTAATCAAAAAATAGAGACTGAAGAGTGCAGTATTTTTCGTGCTGTATTATAGTGATAATGGCAAGTCATTCAGAAAGCACAATAGGAAAAGTTAGGTCTAGCTGATATATTCTTGTTTTGTGACGCTGAGTAATTTTTAATATGGGCTCTTACTGTCGTCTTTGTTTTGCAGGAAGCAGTGCAAGCAAATAAATATGTCTTTGCCCCATATTGCTGTTTTACTCACAACTTAGCTGCTTATTTGGTTGATATGGAGTTTTTATTCCCTTTATGTTAGTTGTGCAGCTAGGGAATTTGGTGGTAATAAAAACACAGAGCTCTTGCAGTACGCTTTGTGCTGATGCATCTCAATGTTCCGTGCAGTATGTGATAACCTCACACTGCGGTTATGTGACTGGGAAAGCAGTTTGCCCCCATGGTCACTTGGCTGGCAGGAGAGCTGGGGTAAGGATCCCTGGCCTTGAGTCTCGGCACAGAGCTCCCTCTGTCTGACCATGCAGCCTGTGCTTTGGTTTTTTCATAGAACTGTTAGTGGTATCATTCCTCCTAAGGATGTGGGGAAGGTTTTAGAAATTAAACAGGTATCTTCCTGTCAGCACTAAATTAATTTTAAAGGAGAGATACAAAAATAGCGCATCCTTTTGTATTAGATATCATATGTCCTCTAGAATCATCTTTGCCAAATGCTATTAATGGCTACTCAAGAGATTCATTGTATTATCTTGACTAGCTTATTTCTAAAGTAGTTTGACATTTTATTTGTCTGACTTATCTGTTGTTGTAGGGAGATATTGGTTTATTACCCTTTAGAAGGCTGAAATGTTAACCAGGAAATATGGGAGCTCCTTTCATTATTTCTTTACTATGAAATATGAACTCTCAGACTGGAGTATCAGCTCTGCAGTAAAGGAGAATTCTGGCCTTGTGCTCAAGAGGTTTGGATTTGACTACAGACAGTATCCCAGACCCTCTGTGGTAAGCTGCTTATTCTTCAATCCTGCAAAGCAGTTTTAAGCCCTGCACACCTTACCTCTCAAATGAGAGATTGAGGTTGGGCTTTGTTCTCCTCTGGCACTGCCAAGATCCCAGTGTCTGCAGTCAGCATGAAAAAGCACTGCAGGAAGGGAGCAGGCTGGAGTGAAGTTCGGTTCCTGCTCCCAGAGCAGACCTAGCTGTGAACAGTAGGACAGATGTAATTTAAAATATTAACTGCTGTTGCTGCTGGATGAGTACTGTTGGCAATGTGAACTATAATGGTAACTGTAGTATGTTAACAAAAACCCCTTTTACCTGGAGGAATTAGAACAATTTCATATGGTCTTCTTTTAAACTGAACTTCTTTTTTCCTCAGCAGTCCAGACATGCTTGACAGCAGCTGAAAGCTCTTAAGTTTAATGACTTTGGGTGATTCTGTATGGCTGTTCTGGTGTCCAGTCCTCTCTGCTTCATGATATCCTGATTCCATCTTCATGTGTGCACACACACTCTCGATTCTGGAATGCAAGATAAATATTTTATTTTATTATGATCTTTGGGAGACACTGTGCGTAGGAGGGGTTTATTGAGAGGCTAAGAGAAAGCTCTGAGTCTGATAAGTAGGGAAAACCAGTTGAGATGGATTTGCAGTCTTCTGTGTGTGAGAGCACTATTTTACTTCGCATTACCATTTTGAGTCAGAGAAGATAAAAAGCATCTGATTAATAGAAGCTTGGATTAAGACATGTGCTGCTACACATGTTTTTGGAGTATGATAAGTCCTCTGCTTGGCACATAAAAAATCTGTCCTTTCATGGAGGAGCTTTCTTTGTATCAGAGAAAACTGTAAGGTAAATGAAACAAATAAGTAGAGCAGGCATGTATTATTAAGCAAGTTTTCTGTCAGTGAATGAATACCTACATTTTTAAAAAGACTCTAAAACTAAAGCCTGCAAAAGTAAATTGCTTTGTCTTAACAATGCATCTAAGAAAGCTTTTGCTTTTTGAGGATAGAATAATAGAAAACTTTAGGCCTTGTTATTGCAAAGATAATTGCACTTTGCTTATTTTAATTGCATTATTTTAAGTGGGTCACCCACATGCTTAAACCTGTGGAAAATTTAGGAAAGCTTAGCAACCTGGCATACGGGCAGATTCAGGGGACTTTCTTTTACAGTGCCTGTATTGCTCCAGCATTTTAGCATGCAGTCAGAGAGAACGTCTACTTGTACTTGTTTTTTAATCTAGACTGGTGTTAGCACTTCTTTTCTGGGTCAACTGATTTCATTACAGACATGTTCGTTGCAGTTGGCTGTCTTGTAGCAGCAGTGATAAAAAGATAAAATCAGGCTTCTGAAAGCAACGGTGACAAGATTGGCTCAGAGTGGGTAAAGAGATTAAAAACAGGAACAACTTCATGTGGTAGAGATGGTACTAAATATTTGCTTTCTGATTTAGGGTGTATTTAATGGCTACAGAAGAATGAGGCAAAAGTTACCAACTCAGTTCCTGATTTCTTAAATGCGTAGCTCTGTTTTCCAGGAGCTTAGGATGCTGTATGTCCCTTTGGTACTGAAAAAGTCTGACCTTTGGTGTCATCTCACGAGCAGCAGAGCTCCAAGCTCATTTGTAACAGCTTTTCCCCTCTTCAGGTGCTTAAGTGGCGCACCAGAGCTCCTCTAAAAATTTGAGTAAAGGGCTCTTTTGAAAATATTTGGCTGCAAAGATACAATGTGGAGTACTAAAAGGAGCACTTGGGTCTGAGCTGTGTTTGTAGCCCTAATACACATAGTAGTGTAGCTACAAGCTGGTCTTTAAACTCCCTGGAGACCCCCAAGGAAAAAGGTCATAAAGGTGATGCTACTGCATATAATAACTGCATATAATACATTTGGAAAACACTAGGATTTCTGACAGTTTTTCAAGCATTGCATGTGTTACCAAAGGCAGTTAAGTGGGATTGCACTACACAGAACATTTGTTTCAGAAAAAAATCTCTTACCTTTGCTTTTTACACATCTTGTGTGTCTTCTGTGGTGAATTGTACCACATTGTCAGTGTTATCCCTGTTATTTTTTTCTGCTGGACTCCTCGTGAATGGATTTGTAGCAAGAGGTCTGAGAGAAAATGCTTTGGATCAGCATTTGTCTGCCCTCTGGAGCTCTGCCAATGTAACCTGGGGAGGTTGTTATGGTGGGGAGTCTTTCCTGGACTTCAGGAAACGGGAAGGAAAAAAGGCTCTGTGCTCTGAACAGAGAAGTTTGTACAAAGCACACTCTATACTGGAAGCAAATCAGGTGGAAAAACAAGTCATGCAAGATGGTTAGCAGTGCAACTAATTCTTCTTTTCTTCGCTATGAAACCCATCCTCTTTAAAAGAAAATGGCAGTTATTGGCAGCTTGAACTTCTCAGTGGTGTTCAGACTGATAGGATTTTAAAAGCATGAGATGTGATGTTTTCCATCTGTTACAGCAGCAGATAAGCTCTTCTCCCCCTCAGTTTGACCAGGACTTCACCAGGCACAGAGAGGGAGCAAGGTAGTAAGGAGGCAGAACCTCTCTTTTTATTTCTTGGCTGTTGGGTGTAGTCTCACAGTGGGGGATAGAAACCCCAGGAAAGCCCTGATCCACTGTCTTTTCGATTCAAAGACTTTCATCTATTTAAAGAGACTTTAAACAACTTCAAACTTGCCTCCTTCAGTTAAGCTCAGGTCAACTTTGAAAAAAGAGAGATTAAAATAATATTATCCTGAAGCACACCCTGTCTCCTACTTGCTTGGTGTTGAGTAGCACAGTGTTGCAGCCTTGTACATTAGCTCCTTGCCTGGTGTCATGAGATCTCCCTCTGGTTTCAACCCACAGATTGTTTTGGCTGATTGCTGGAGGTGGAAATGCTGTACTCTATAGCCCTGCCTATCTCTATCCCTGTTTCCTCTCAATGCAGTGGGTACTTTTCCTTTTCTGGTTTCTTCTGTAAGATCACAGGTTGTAGTGGAAGTGACCTAAGTAGACAGTAAAGGCTTGAAATGAAGTTGAAACAAAATTAACAAAGTTGTATGGAAAGTGAATTGGACTGGAGGGCTTTCACTGTGTGATCAACCAAATCCTAAGATCTGTCTGTTCCTGGACTTTTCCTAAAATAAGCTACTTTAAATTAATTATATAGATATAATCCCCTATAAGGACATTTGTTCCGGGGTGAGAATGTCTGCGTAGAAATTGAACTCTTGAAATCACTTGAAAGTATTCTGTAGTAACTACTTTGATTAATTTCTAAGCATATCAGGACCTACAGCAATTACAGCTAGTATTGCTTCTGTACCTCACTGCTTGCCTAAAGTAGCTCAGACTGTGCCCAGTAGCTAGTCAAGTTCAGAATTGTGGCCTTTCATTTTATTTAAACTAGCAGAAGCAAACAGTCTTCTCGATGCTCCATTTAAAACGTGTTACCACAGATTGAAACTCTGCACTGTGTATCTGTGTGCTGACTCCACAAACCTCCCACCCTTTGCCACCATCTCTTTCATAACTGTAAAGTTTAAATGTGGAAACGTCTTTAAGTCAGACAAGGATATTTGGCTCAGAAAATGAGAGGAGGCGGTCAGTGCATCCCATGAAGTGGTAGATGAGGGGATGAGATGTGTCTAATGGAAAAGCCTTGAAAAGGCAAGGGAAGAGAAGTAGAAAGGCAAGGGAACTGAAGGAGAGAAAATTAGAAGTAAAGAGAGTGGAAACAGGGAGAGGCTGTAAGGTTCTAATGATAATGAGTAGTTCTTAATATACAGGAATTCCTCTGTGACTTTGGATAGGCTGGACTCCCTGTTCCCTGGCTTTCCTGCCATGCTGTCCCTGTTCACTTCAGCAGAGAACTCGGCCTTCATCACTCAGAGGTTGCCATCTGTCATAGTCACCCTCTGGCCTGTGAATTATTTTGCTCATCTAAAGGCATGAACTGCTGAATGTGTGAGCTCTGCTGTCACTCCAGGGTTGATGCTTCAACTCAGCTGGAGGCCAAATGGTAGAGTCTCAGCCTCCAAAAAAGCCCTAAAGCAGCTCTCTCCAAGGTTCCCAAAGAAGGAGTGCAGGCCTCAACTGTGCTTCAGGCAAGGCTGAGGGCAGAGTAGCAATATTTAAAACTGAAAATAATAATAAATAAATGCTGTTCACCTCTGTGGAGCTTAGAGTTTCATTATTGTTTGGATGAAGTTCACAGAAATTTGGTGTGATAACTCAGCTATTTCTAGTATATTTAAAACTATTTGCAAACATGTGAGTTCACCCTCAGCCTTCATTCATGCTAAGGGGGAAGTGTGATACATATATTAGACTATAGCACTGACCAAAATAACCCCAACACTTTGCACCCAGTGGGCAGCTGATAAATGTGATGGTCTGTTTTAGTGTCACTGTCTCCCTGCAGTCAGTGTTTAGACACAAATGACAGAAACTCAAATAGATTCCCAAAATCAAGAAATAGTTACAGTTCATGAACAGCAGAGTGTTAGATTCAAGACTGGGGAAGTTACCTTAGCTTCATTAAGGTTTCATTTATTTATGTTGACATTATTTTATCAGCGTGACTTCACAGCTCTAGTATAGAACGTGGCATCGAGAGTAACTGAGTCAGCTTAAGTAAGGTGGCAGTGGACTCTGCTGTGAGGAGATCAGAGCTGGGAGGGAGAGTTAGCTCTCTTAAATCAGTTGTGCAGTCAGTAAAAATAATTATGTGGAACTACAGCCTTAATAGAGTGCTGCAATTTTATACCAGCTCCTGATCTGACTGGTAAATTGTAGCTAAAGTTTAATTTACCCACCACCCCTGCTCTTCATGCTGGATGTCATAATGATGAAAGCTGCACTCATCTGATCCTGGTCTTAAGAGTTATCAGTATGAGGACACTAAAGGTAGGCTAAGAGTGAATCATCTACTCCATATAATGAATTTATAAACTAGTTATGCCAGTGGAATTATCAAAGAAATTTGGTATTATGGAAGTAATTTTCATAGTCCAAGTGCATATTACACTCCTATTAATTTAATAATTTAAGCTTACTTTTCTGAAAGTGTGTTGATGCTCTTTGTAGTGGTTTTGGAAGATGCAAGGTCTGTTTACAGCCTCAGTCTCATCATGTCTTTCTGTTGTTACAGAGCTGCTTGAAATTTTGTTTGAGGTTAAATCTATGCAATTCATTCATATCAACTGAATAATGCTTCTAGTATATTGAGAATAGGGTGTTTTTTTGTTAGTTTTGCCAAATAATTTTATCTTTTGCTTTATAGTTTAATAGAAACTTTCTGAAGGACTAAAGAGAGCTTCACAGTATTTTTAAAAGTTTTCATAATGTGCAAGTGGAAGATACTTGAATTGTCCTGGATTTTGGAGTTTAGGCAGACCTTTATTTACTATTTCTGGACATGTCTGTGGCACAAATTTATATATTTGCCATTTTGAATTTCTTTCTTTTGACTTCAGCAGGTACTAAATCTAAAGGGCAAACATGTCACTATAAAATTGAATCAGAGACAGGAAATAGGCATTTGTCATATGGATAACTTTCAACAAGCTTGATTTTATATTGCTTTTTGAAAAGCAGCCTGATACGATAAATGACAACAAATGAAATTCTGTTTAACAGACAGCAAATGAATTTCTGTTTAACAGTTACTGACCTCTTTTTCTGGTAGTATTCCTGCAGAAGTTGCAGTATTCAACGCTAAATATGGAAAACAGGCTGCAAGCATGTTATGGAGCTTTCCAGAGGTATAAAGAGTGTTCTCCAAAGTGCTTTGAGTAATAAAGTCTTGATAAATGCAGGTAATTTTGCTATTGTCTAGTTCTGTTAGAAATGTGAAGGGATAGAAAAATAGAAATTCTCTTGACAGGTGTTAGCCATGCCCTTTGATGTACATCTGGCAAGCCCTTGGACTTAAATTGCAATATCCTTACAGACATTAACATGCACTGGTTGATCAGTGCTTCTCTGCCCCTTGCCTTGGCAAACACATAACTAATAATGTTTATTGTCCAATCACAATGGGAAATCTCTGTAATTTTAGAAGTATTTATTGCTAAGGTCAACATGAGGTGGCATGCCAGCAAGGCCCAAGGAGGGCAGTAGATCTTACTGGGAATGACAGAAGAGGATAGCCAGATTCTTTATCAGGGAGTCTTTAATTTCAGCTATCCCTGCTAGTAAGTCTCTCCAGGCATGGGAGAGCTCTCTTACAGTGTCTGGGTTAGAGAGGATAAAGCATGTATAGGAGGGTATAGTTTTTCTCCTCTTACTTAGTGCATGTGGGCAAAGAAATCAGCAAAGCCCATGGAGCTGCCACCTCCTTCTGAACCACCTGCTTTAAAATCTTTGGGGCACATCATTAAATGTTCTTTAGCAGAAATACATTGAGTAGTACAAGGATACAGAAAAATATGCTCATGAAGATCAGTCATTCTGAACAGAGAGAAGTCCAAGTATTCTCTCTGCCTCCTTGTTCTGTGGGAAGTCTATGACAGAGCTAATCGTGGCAAACCCAATTTTTAACCAATTAAAAATCACATCTGGAAAAATGTCAAGGTACTTTACAGCCTTACTTGCAATCAAGCAAGCATTGAGCAGAAATTTGTATAAGACAGCTTACTCTCTTCATAATATATTTGTATTTATTATCTGTATATACACGTATCTCTATTTCTATAGAAAAGCAGACTGTGGAAACACAATGTTCATTTCTTAGAATCCTTGAGTACAGTGATCCCTCATACTCCTAAGGGTTTCTGGATGTATTATTTCTTTTTTTTTTCATTCTCTTTTGGGCCTTTAAGAAAGAGGAGCAAAGGCCAAGTTTGGCAGCAGCCACTTTCCTTTTGAGAACCTCTGTTCTTTGCTGCATGTCAGATGGTGTTAGAGAATAGTTTTTAAACCAGATTAATTGAGTTCAAACGAAGTTCCCAAGCTTTGCAGAAGCTGTCAATTTGAGTTTTTATTTTTATTTCCTTTTTGACACAATCTAGTGTCAAAAAGAGTTCAAAATCCAATATGACAGCATGATGGGAAGGTGTTGTGCCTTCTTTCCAATTTAGAAGAATTGCTTTCCAAGTGAGAAGATCTCCAGCATCTCCAAGTGCTGTGAAGAATGCAGCGAGTACAAAGATGCTCTGCAGTAATTGTCTCCAGGAGGCCTGGTGAGGCCTTAATTTGGACATGGCTGAGCCAGTTGAGACCCTCCCCAGTCTGAAAATACCTCACAAGCTGGGATTGTGAGGAGCAAGTATTCTGCTGTTGTATCTAATTTACTAAAAAGAAAACTATGATTGCTAATTTTTTAATGACTTGTTGTGTTAGGTTTCCTTGCAAATCCTTGTCTCCTGTCTAGTATTAGCTTCCTCTTGGGAAAGGCCTGAGAATGAAAGGAAATACAATTCCAGATAGTATATTCTGCCTGATTAGTTCTTTGTCTTGGACACAGTTGCAGAGCTGCAGCATTCTGTTACAGTATTTATTCCTACCTGTTGCTTGCTTTGGGGTTTGGTTCCCTCCCAGGGTCAATCTCCTGTGCATCCCTGTCCACCTACAGTTGTTGGTGTGATGAGCTGTTTGGGCATAATCAGGTTCCCTGAAGGAGTAAAAGAGAAGCTTCCTACAGGTTTTGTCAGTCTCTTGAGTACTCTCCACAAGCTAACTGCTCACTTAAGAGAGTGTTTCACAGTCTCTAGATAATTTGAAATTCCTTTGGCTTCAGATCTGGGTTTTAGTGAAGCTGTGTATGCAATTTCTTAGCCTTAAACTGTTGTTTAAACTTGTACTTCCCTAACAGAGCACAAAACCAGGTACTTAACTTTATGATTGTGCTTGTAGGCTTGAATGCCTACAAAGTACCAGCAGGTGCCTGCTCTTGCATTTGCCCCGTTCAGCATTGCTCAGTATTCTGCATGGTGCAGAAGCCACCGTGTAAATCTTAAATCTTTGGCTTGGCAATCGAAATGTTCTTTCACTGCCTGGTCTTTGCTATGCTTCATCTACTTTTCTGATTTCATTTGAGATTTGGTAACACCAGGTCTGCAAGTGGCAATGACAGCCCCAGGTGTTTTCAGGCATATAGCCAGAGGTATGTGTTTAAATGCGTGGATGGATGCGTGCACACTGAATGCTTACGCAATTCCTTTGCATGATGAGTTACCATCATCACTGCCAATAGGGCTGCCAGGGTTTTATTTCATTGCACTGACTCTCAAGGTGCCCTAAATGAAGGAAAGAATGACAACACCTCGACTCGGAAGGCGCACAGTCCCGAGATTGCTCAGGAGGGAAGCGGTTGACTTGGCAAGTTCAATTTTGAAAGCAATCTTTTTCAGGGTACTGAAAGATAACAAGAGAGGAATCCTGCCCAAGAAACGAGACACTCAATTTACCAACTGTCAGACATGTGGCATTGACTTTGAACAAAATGAACACCAGACTCTCTGAGGCTTGAGGTGTCAGTGGAGCCCAAAAATCATATACACATACTTGAATGGTGCAGACAAGTAGCCTTTGTTTGGCAGGTTGCTTTTATCTCCTAAAGTAAAATAACGGCATCTGTAAAGGTGACTTTGCTACAGGGAGGACTTCCATACAATCTAGATGTTGAAACAAATGTCTTGAAGATGTGTAGAGTAATGAATTTTAATTGATTCCATTCCTCTTTCCGTGGGAAAACGTCTTTCTATATTTTATAGCATGTTTCACTTCAAATGCTAGTCCTGTTTGAAGGGGTTTCCAGTTTAGTTTGAGAAAATAAAAAGTGATGAGTGTTGAGAAAGATATAATGTGTTGACATAAGCTATTTTGTCTTTTAGTCTTCATGTAGTGCTTTGAGGAATAGAATTAAAAACTACTAGTTCAGAAAGGTTGATTAAGTGTTGAGTTAAAACAGGCAGAAATGGTGGTCATTTATGAACATGATATCAGGTGGGATTTTTTAAAATTTTTGTTTTATTTTTAAAGCCTCAGCTGTCCTGCTGCTGTGTTAGTTCTGTGTCAGTTTGGTTAAGCTGTCATTTTTATACTTCCCATCTTGGAAGCTGGGTCTGTGCTGTTTCTGCCAGTTAGAGGATTTTGAAGGAATTGCCAGGCAGATTCTTTGCAGGGACAGGAGAGGTGAGAGCTGCAGAGGATAGCACACTGCAGGTAAGAACAGCGGCAGAGTGGCCCCTTTCTCTCCCTGCCTGCTGTGTCCATTGGACCTGTTGCTCTCGCTTCAGCCCAGTGATGCTGCTCCCAGCATGTGCCAGGCCTGGGTGTGAACAGTGTGTTAAGTCAAACCATGAGCTGAAGCTGAGTGAACAGTCACAATCTGCATCAAAAAATTGATGTAAGTGTGCTAATTCTGCCTATGACGTTCCTTGAAGATCAGATTTCTACAACAAAATGAGAGGTTTATCTAAAAAATCCCAGATTTGCCACTGCATAGCTCCACCAAGGAGTTTCCTGAGGATATCCCCATATGTAAGAAAGGAATGGAACCTGGAAGGGGCTGTAGTCAGGTGGGGTGGTCAGCCTCTTCTCCCTGGCAACTCGTGACCAGACGAGAGGGAATGGCCTCAAGCTGTGCCAGGGCAGGTCCAGGTGGACATCAGGAAGAATTTCTTCCCTGAGGGGGTGGCCAGGCATTGGCATGGGCTCCCCAGAGAAGTGATGGAGTCACTGTTCTTGGAAGTGTCCAAGGAATGGCTGGGGGCAGCACTTAGTGCTGTGCTTTAGTTGCCATAGAATCATAGAATATTCAACACAGAAGCAATAGAATGTTGTGGAGCTGGAATGGACCTTAAAGATCGCCTGGTCCCACACGCCCATCATGGACAGGAACGCCTACCACTAGATCAGGTTGCTCAAGGCCTTATCCAACCTGGTTTTGAACACTTCAAGGGTTGGGGCATCCACAAGTTCCCTAACCTGTTCTAGTGTCTCACCACCTTCATGGTAAAACATTTCTTCTAATACCTAACCTAAATTTTCCCTCCTTCAGTTCTGAAATTATTTTATTATTACTCCTTGTCCTGTCACCACAGTTCCTGATGAAGAGTCCCTCTCTGGCTGTTATTAGGTCAAAGGTTGCACTTGATGATCTTGGAGAACCTTAATGATTCTGTCTTTCATTATTTCAAATTACAATATGCTTTTAAAATTACATTTTACAAGATTAGTTTTTAATTAAAAAGTCAAAACAAAACTGACAAATCCAAGGGGGAAAATGCGTTGTTCAGTGGAAATATAGATTATACTTTGATTTTGATACATTCCTCTGTTTCCAGCAGGAAAAACCTCCCACTCGCTATGGAGGAAGGTGATTTTCAAGCCCTGTCTTGCAAGTTGGAAATTTAAATGCAGTATCACTGTGGGTGCAGGTGACACTTAGAAAGTCAAACAGGACTTAAAATATGGATATAGGAGACCCTTTGTGAAGTAGATCTGGGTAAAAAGTGAGACTTAAATCCTGTATGCTGCCACTTAGATCTTCCTTCTGATAAGGATTGCACCCTAGCAAATTCAATGTTGAGATCAGATTATAATCAGTAGACTTTTATTTTCCTTACTATTTCAGTGTACAAAAAAGGCATGAGGGAAAACCTGGGGGACTACAGACCTGTCAGTCTAAGCTTTTTCTGGAAGAAAAAGTTAGTTAGTTAGGGTTAGTTGGTCTATGGAGTGATATTGAAAGGCACTTAAAGAATAACACAGTCATCAGGTACAGTGAACATGGTTTCACAAAGGGAAAGTCCTGTTTAACTAATTTGTATGGTAACCTTTGTATGGTAAGATCGCCTGCCTAATGGATGAGGGAAAGGCAGGGGATGTTAATTTTTCTGGATTTTAGTAAGACATTTGGTACTGATACCTTCACAGGATCCTTCTGGGCAAGCTGACCGGCTGTGGGATGAGGGGGTACGTGTTGTGCTGGGTGAAGAACTGGCTGAAGGACAGAGCTCAGAGGGTTGTAGTGAATGGAGCTTCGTCTGGTTGGCAACCAGCTGCATTCCTCAGGGTTCAGCTCTAGGCTTGTTAAATTTATTTATCTGTTCAGATTGATTTATTTATTTATCATTTATCTGAGTGCAGGATTTGACTGTACCATTAGCAGATTTGCTGACAATACCACAGTGGGAAGTGCTGTTAGCTCTCTGGAGGGACAGGAGGCCTTGCAAGAGGGATATAGATAGATTGGAGCATTGGGCTGTCATTAATGGGATGAAATTTGGCAAATTGAAATTTAGCTGGATGCTGTGCCTGGGATTGAGGAATGCTGGGCACAAATATAAATTGGTAGAAGAGTGGCTGGAGAGCAGCAGGGATCCGGGGGTGCTGGTTGGCAGCAGCTCAGCAGAAGTCGTCAGTGTGCCCTGACAGCCCAGAGGTCAAATTCCATCTGGGGGCACATCAAACACAGCAAGACCAGCCCATCAAGAAGGGTGATCATCCCTATGTATTCAGGGTTGGTGCTGCCTCACCTTGAGTACAGCATGCAGTTCTGGCCCTCACACTTTAAGAAGGATCCTTGAATGGAACTAGAGGGTAAGAAACCTGGTAAAAGGGCTGAAAGGAATGTCCTAGGAGGAGCAGCTGAGGACTTTGTGTTTTTCTGGTTTGGAGAAAAGGAGGGGTGACCCTGTTGCTCTCTGCAGCTTCCTGAGAAGGGGAAGTGGAGAGGGAGGTGCTGATCTCTTTTCTCTCACATCCAGTGATGGGATGCATGGGAATAGTTCAAAGCTACACCAAAAGAGGCTTAGACTGGTCATTGGGGAGCATGTCTTTACTGAGAGGATGGTCAGACACTGCAGCAGGCTTCTAGAAAGGGGGTCAATGCCCCACAACTGTCAGTGTGTCAGAGGCGTTTGGACAATGTCTTTAGCAGCATGCTTTGACTTGGTCAGCCCTGAACTGGTCAGGCAGTTGGATCAGATGTTTTTTGTAGGTCCTTTCCAACTCAAATAGTCTATTCTATATCCTTCAGATGTTACCTCTCTGCTCTTACAGGCAGTATCAAGAACAGGTAACTCTGAGAGGTGCTTGTTTCTCAATGCTAACAAGAACATTGGGAACAGTGTGGGAAAGCACAGGCTGGGCATCAGAAGTTAGATGACAGGAGACTTAACCCTGCTTGGGCTTTGAAACTATTAGGGCGGTCAGAAATGGGGAGATCCATGTGGCTCGGGATCGGATTTTTGCTTGTGGACCACAAAAATCTTCTCTTTTTTATTAAATGGATGTGGCTTGTGTGTGACAACTGTGACATTGTTTTGTGAAATATGGCCTTTAGACTTCTTTCTGAAGGGGTAAAAAAAATTACCCTTCTTGATTTATGGAAAAAAGTCTTAAGCTGTAGGTGACACTAACAATGAAAATGTCAGGCTCTGTGTGTGTAATACATAACACTGTGCTGTGTTTTCACTGTATTTAATTGTTATGGGACAATACCAGGACTTTGGATTTTCTGATTACTCATTCTGAATGCAGCTTTTCTCAAGAGAGAGACAGTTTCATATTCCTAGGGAGCAAAGTGCAGCCATCTTGAACAGCTACATCCTTTGGCCTTCCGCCACAGAAGTCAGCAGGATTTGGTCCTCTCTTATGGGAGAATGATAAAACCTTAAGAATATGTAAAAAGGGGGAATTTTCAGCAGAAACTTACTTTTTTTTTTTTTTTTTTTTTTTTTTTTTAATCAGCTATCCTGAGCTATCTGCTGGAAAGCTCTTCTCTTTTCTTGATTGCAAGGGATGTCTTTAATTTTCATCCAAAATATATTTATGTCCTGCCCAAATATTTTGTCCTTCTGCTTGCACTCTTGAAAAAAAAATCCACAGGATTGAAAGCTTTCAACACAGGGGAAACTGCAAGAATATTTTATTGAGGAAGGATAACTGTGGCACTTCTAAGTGACTTGCGTGGATGACTTTTGCAGAGCATATCTTCACTCTTCAGCCCCTTTTTACCTTACAGCTGAGGGAAGTAGTGCTGAATGCCTTTTTTCTTTCTTTGTCCATTGTCCTACTTTTAGCTGCAATTGTTACTTTTCTTCACGGTACCTGGTACAGTGCTGTGTTTTGGGTTTAGTATGAGAAGAAGGGAGATAACACTGATATTTTAGTTGTTGCTATGTAGTGCTTACTCTAAATTAAGGACTTTTCAGTTTCCCACACTTTGCCAGCGAGGAGGTGCATAAGAAACTGGAAAGGAGCATGGCCAGGACAGCTGATCCAAACTGGCCAGAGAGATGTTCCATAGCACAGAATGTCAGGCTCAGGATGTAAACTGGGGGGACTTGGCCTGGAGCCACTGAACACTGCTGGGGGACGGTCTGGGCATCACTCAATGGGGGTATGATGTGCTGTGCATCACTTAGGTTTCATGGGGCTTTTAATTCCTCTCTTTCTCCTTTCCATTATAATTATTATTGTTGTTGTTATTATTTGCATTAGTATGATTATAATATTTTACTTTTTTTCAGTGATTGAAATGTTCTTCTTTCAGCCCAAGGGTTCTAATTTCTTTTTTTCTGCTTTCTTCCTGATTCCATGAGGGTAATGGGGGGATGGTACTTACAGGCAACTGTGTGGTACATGGTTGCCAGCTAGGGTTAAACCATGGTACCTGTACATTGGCAAATGATGAATACCCCAAAATTTGTTTTCCCTGGGAAGAAGTCTCCTTTTTCTTCAGCAAGGAGTGAGGAGGCTTGTGTGAATCAGGTCATTACAAGAACTCGCATTAGGCTAATAGAAGATCATGGAATTGGCTTAACACTTCAGCAGTTTTATTACTGGAATTGCAGAGCTGAATGCTCAACAGAGGGATGAGATCATCCTGGTCTTGCATTCTGCCTCAGCATCCACTCAGAGATGGCAAAACGTTGTCAAGAACAGGGGAAACTGCAAATGGATGTGCCAGAGTATCATCATAGCCAAGAAAGGGTCCCTATGTAGGAACAGGCAAATGACAAAAATACCACCAGTAATTAATAGTGGAGTGATTTTTTGGAGTCACTTCTGACTCTCATCTGCCGACTTCATGGAGATTAAACCCGTTAATGGATGGCAAGTTACATCCAGCTGACTACTAACATTGCTGCTTTAATTTGTGGCATTCCCTGGTTGTCTTAGATGGCTCTATAACTGCAGTAGGATGTCTGGTCCAGCTGTTTAATATTTTTGTATAAGGTAGGGTGCAGAGTGTTACCATTACGTCTGATTTATTCATTTTTTTTTTTTTTAAATTTTGGTATTAAACCACTGAAACACAGGTTCAGTTTTTGTTTGTTAAGCCCTCTTACAATGCAGGAGCAACTAACGAGCAACTTGGCTCAGATAATTTACAGGCACCTTTTATAGGAGTAAAATACTTATTGGAAATAAAATTTCAGTCTCAGACTGCCATGGGTCAGTCATTGTAAAGACAGTTTAAAAATAATGAAAACATTCTCACTGCTTAAAAGTTTTGAATATAAATGTTAATGATGGATTTCCAAAGTCACTTGCAATCAGATTTATGAAGATACTGCAGTATTTAAAAGTGCAGGTAGATGTTTTATGGAAATAACAAACTTAAATGTCATTGAAGGCCTCAAAGAAGATTTTTTTTTTTCTAGCTGTTTTGGCACTTTGCCTGAATCTTTTTAATGAGACCCAGTTTGCTAAGGGAAAAGGAAGTAGCACTTTTGAAAGTGAACTCTGCAAAGTGTTTGAAACTGTTCTTGAAGAATGGGGAGATCCATTACTGCTCTACTTGTTTCTGAAAATTGTACATTTAAGGCACTTCTGTAAAAGGCAAAGGAAAAGTTGTATCCTGTTAGAATTGCAGGAGAAAGTTTAAGACCAGTGGGAAAACTTGCTTTGAGGTAGTGAGGAGTAGTGATAAGATCTGCCAAGCTGAGAAATGGATAGGATTTCATTATTCCTTTACCTAAAACAAATGTTTGGATTTATTATCATTTTATTGATTAAGCTAAAAAATTGGAGACTTTTCCCTTTTGTCATTTCATCTCAAAGTATGCAGAGCAGCCTCTGAATAGAAAGTAGAATAACACAAAAGAGATTTAAAAATAATTTCCAGATAGCTCTATATAAGCACTAAAAACAGAAATAAAGGAGATTTTATAGTTTCACAGTAGCATCAAGCAATGAAAATCAATCAATATGAACCAGGTTTATAGTATTAAAACCCATCAGCTCATAGTTGGAAGTAAAACAGGTCCAACATTCACAGTAAGGAAAGCAGATGGAAAAAATGAGCTGATTAATGGAAATATTTTAAGTAAGTGTGTGTGTCCATGATCTTTTTTTACAGGAGAAAATCCATTAAATTAAGCCTTATTTGTTCACCAAAGTCCAGCTCTATATGTTACACAGTGGGAATGTGTGGGAGATTGACCCTTCAGCAACTGAAGATGCACTGGCCAGTTGCTCACTGCCTCCAGCCCCTCTCCAGTGGGACGGGGGAGAGAACTGGGAGAGCAAAAGTGAGAAAAGATCTGTTTGAATGAAGCAAAGCTTTGTGTGCAGGCAGGAGCTCCTTTCCATCAGCAGGCAAAATGCTTACTTGAGAAGGCAAATGCTGTACCAGCAAACAGCCCTCCTTCTTCCTCCTTTCCCTGAGCTTTTACCGCTGACCACAGCACCATGGGCTGTGGGAAATCCCTTTGGTCACTTGGGCTCGTTTGTCCTGCCTGTGTCCCCTCTTGACTTCCTGCCCAGTGCTCAGGGTGAACCTTGCCATTGAAGAGTGATTTTGCCTGGTTTTCCTCCAGTGTAGTTGCTGCTGGAATTACTGTGCCTAGTGGCGACTAGAAGAAGGTGCTGCTGATGACTGCAGCTGCTGGAAGTTTCTGCAGTACCCTGGCATTTTTCACTTGGCTATTTTGCCAGAATTCACCATTTTCTTGGATCAACTGCATTCTGTAATAAATCCATCAAGACGTGTATCTCTCTGGTCACAAGTTGGAGTTGTGTTGCCATTTTTCACTGCTGGAGAGGTTTGATTTTTGTTGCTAATTTATTTTTACCAACTGAAGTTTTGGAGTTTTGTTAGAAATCGGTACCCAGGGTGTACTTTGCTCATATGGGGTGGCATCTTCATCCTTTCAGCTATGGCCGAGGCCCTCTGTCTGACTTCAGTTGAACAAACTTCAATTGCAGCTAAGGGCTCTAAATCCTCAGCTTCTTTATTCCCTTCATTTGGACATGATGAATTCCACGTGCATGTGAATGTCATATTTTGGAATAGCTTAATTTTTGGAGCTGTAAAGTGTCGCTGTTGGACACAAAAATGAAGAGCTTGACTCCACATAGAAGAAAGATCAGAAAGGTTTTATTTACAATTTCACACAGCCCTTTTATAACACGCTGCACTAAGGAACCGTATGATTGGTCAGTAAAGACAACACTTCTCTTCACTGGTTACATAATGGAAACAACACCTGTGAGAGGGTTGTTATGAGAACTTAGAAGTACCATGATTATTTACATGGATTTGTCCTTGAGACAAGAAATTTTCCTAAGGAAAGAAAAAATCAGCAGCTGACAGGCTGAAAACTTCACAGACTCAGAAAACCAGACCCACAGTAAAGGTCCCTTGTCTTTCCAATGGTGATTGCTGCTTGAAACAGAGCTGGACACTCAGTGGGCTGAGTAGTTTTGCTTCCAATGCACAGGCTGTGATTTTGGTCAAAGTGCATGAATTGGGCTTTTGAATCAGTTTTGCAGACGTGCAGGAGGCAGCTCTGTGAGTTACATGTTGATACTGCATTTAAATAAGGCATTTGCTATTTTTTCCCAACCCTAATGGTAGCTTTGGTTCTAAGTATTTATTGTTTTTTTTCTCTTTGAAATTAGAGACTCTATTATATATCTCAATTTTAACTTGAGTGGACATCTATGTCTAACTTGAGTTTACTTCTTCCTGAAAATTCTTATTTTAGCATGATAAAAGCATATAATAAACAGTGATTATTTGTAACTGGTACGGAGTATCTCTCAGAATACCACAAATATGGAGCTCTAGAGAACAATTTTATACTATAACCTTACTAATATCTTATCCCTGCCCACTCTTTTAATGGAGGCAATCTGTTTTTAAAGTTTTAGAGATGTGTTTAAAGTTGCTATTTCAGTCTACATTTTCATATTTTCCTTTGCCTGAAGCAGCTGATATCCCTCGAATTCTGAACAGGCTATTTGTGTGTGAAGAAGCATTATGGCTCTGCCTGTGTAAACAGAATTTGAGTTGCTTCTGAATGCCCAAGCAGTGCCAGAGTTAGGTAAATAAACTAAGTACATTAATTGCTCCTACATCCCTTGAGTGCTTCCACTTTGTAGGTTTTACAGTAATGTTAATGTATTGTAATCCATTATTATTTGCAAAATTAAAATTTTCTTTCTTTGCCTGCATCTGCCACTGTTAATTCAGAAGCTCTAATAAATGCATTAAAAGAGGGAAGTAATAAGCAAAAGAAAACCCCTCTGGGAATGTATAATTTTACTTTTTATGCTGTGTTGGAAGAAAATAAGCAGTGTAAACATGCAAAGTTAGTATGCCACTAAAGTGAGACTACAAAGGAAAGTCATAAACCCCTTCTGTTGCACTTGCATTTGTTATAAAAACAGGATGAGACTCACTGAGTGCAGTGATGTGCCGAAAGCAAGTGTCAGACTTGCATCGAGGGATGGGCCTATGTAGGAGCTGTGAGCAATGTCATGCATTGGGATGGGAAGCTACCCATTGGGGCACACTGGATATGTCATTTTTATCAGGGAAAATGCTAAAGCATCAGAAAGCTGAGATTCATAAAGGAAAGAAGGAAAATCACAGAAGGACCTGTATGTGGACAGAAAATCACAGAAGGACCTGTATGTGTATTAGTAAGAATGAAGGTGGCTGAATGGGGAGGTGAAGCTTGCCAGAGTCAATGGTTTTGATTTGAAAACAATTGCTTTGCTGCCTTTTGGGAGCCTGCTGATACTGAACATGCATTTCTCCTATTAATTTTAAGTGTCAGAGGGCAGCAGGAGATGTCACATACTGATGTTTTGTTTAGCCATTGTATGACTTCAGAGGTGAGCATGAAATAGCCCATGACAAGCTGAGCAACTGGGATAAGTCAGAGATTCAGGCAGACTAATGGAAGAAATTAGGATTAGAGCAAGATGGTGGAAAAGAAAGTGGACAGGGAGTGGATGTTTGGGGAAGCCCTGAAATGGAAAAGGTTTTAGCAAGGCTGGGGTCAGACAGAAGTAGAAAAAGCTGAGCTGCCTGGAGGAGAAGAAACATTTGAGAGCAGCAAGGCCTCCCAAGAGGAGCTAGGAAGATAGCTGCATATAGGGAATGTACAGGGAGGTGTGTGGCAGGAGAAGCAAATGTGCTTAATTCCTTTTGGTACCATTGTATTGTGTCCTGCAGGGGCTTCCATGGAGCTTCAGGGGAGATGCTGGGTTCAGCACCTCACTGCAGGTGACACACCTGAAGGCTGTGACCTCCTCCACAGCTTGGCTTGCAGCAGCCAGGCCTCACAGGGATTCTGCTGTGCCCTCTGCCCGGGGAGCAGCTGCAGGAACAGAAGTGCCAAGGCACAGGCTCTGTAGGGCAGCTAAATAGCAGCCCTGGGGATGGGAAGTGAGCCTTTCCCAGTGGGTAAGATGTGACAAATGTCCTGTTGTTTCAATGAGATAATCTTCTCCCATTAGTCTAATCACTGTAATTAGTCAAGCTGTCCTCCCTGGTGATGTCCCCTGGGACGTGTATTTCGAAATTTTCCTCCTGTTAGCGCCTGAAGGGTGCTGGATTTGGGAGTAAAGTAGAGCAGTGCTGTTGCTATCCACCCTAAGAAGAGAAATCTGAGCAAAAGTGGCAGTTTCAGAGTGTGACTTTGAATAATCACAATAAAAGGATGTGATGATTTTTGGCGGAGTGTGGGTGAAAGCAAAGAAATAAGCTCATTGTGTTGAATGGGATGTGTGTATTTGTACAGGGGCAAGGAAACCTCTGTTGGGATATTTGTTTCATGGTTTCTGCCCTAAGCATACATTCTGGTGGAAGACTGTAAGTCTACAGCTGTTAGGGTGCTTCCAATCCAGAAACAGGCATGTTCAGTAATATGGTTTTTATGCAGGCATAAAGCAATTGCAGTAAAATAAAGGAGGTTCTTTAATTTCATGAGGCTTAAAAATGTGTATGGTCCACAAGGCCACACAAATCCCTCTTGATTTTCTAATGTGCAGCAGCATTGGGATTTTCAGAATAAATGGAGCTAATCATTTCTAGGAGCTGGTCTGATCCATTGCTTGAGAAGCTGAGAGCTCGGGCTTGTTCCCTCGAGTCATTTGTAACTCCTTTCTTCTGTCTTAAAATGTTAATATGCAGAGCCGTGGAACTTCATGGCTTTTGTAAAGCTTTGTGAATTGCTGTAGTGAAAGATTGTCCTCCATAAAGTATACAGTGTTATTCCTAGACTCCTGTGGGGTATAGTACCCTCCTTTTGTGCATTTTGGACTGAAGGGCTGAAAAGAATTGCTGAAGCCTTGAATATTTGCAATGAATTATAGAAGAAGAATGGAAGAATAGATAACTTTCCATTAACGTAGGTAAAAACCAGATATGCATATAAGTGAACATAAATGTGTATTTGCTAGGCTTTCAGGGAACATAAAAATTGCTATTAAAGTAGAACAAAACAGCTTTAACATTAAGTAGAGCTTCTGTGTATGAATAGGATAAATATCAGACTGTAAGTAACTAAAAAGCCCCCCCTAAAAAACAGGGCTATAGAAATACAGACATGCCTTTCCACTGATGTCCCTTGTTCATTATGAAGCATCAAATGCTGTGAATCTGCTATCAGCAACATCTATTTCCTGAGTTCTGTTTAGGAGATGCTGATGTACATTTAGTTATATTATTGTTTCACATCCAAAAAATCACATTTTGGCTCCTTGGAAGAGCCATGCTTCTGGTTCCAGAGAGGTACCTCATCGTTCTGTAGCTTCTCTGCCCCTCCCACTGGCTTGTACATAATGATACAAAATGTTTCTTCCAAGTTCAACAACTATGCTGGTTTATGTGCAGACTGAAAATTTTAGTAGGCAGAGGAAGTGCTTCTAAACAGCAGCTCTGATTTTTAAAAGCAGCTGCAAAAATGTCTCCCAATGATTTCTTAGTTTAGCCAGGAAAAAAAAAGAAATATATTCTCATCCTTTTAGTGTGTTATAAAAGTTTATACTAACATAATTCTAATGCAATCAGTAACAATTCAGAGCTGTAAAATAAGTATAACACGATGGAAACAAGCATAATGGTCCTACTTACCAAGCCAGAGCTAAACTTTCAGTATGAGCATGAAGTTTGGTATTTTTGGTCCATCAATAACACTATTTTGTATTTAAAACTTATCACATTAGAGTATATAAAATCACTGTGACTCCTTTGCATATCATTAGCATTGTAGAGATCTACTGCTGGTGTCTGGCTGATGGATTAGACACTTTTAGATCATCATTACATTTCTGCCATTGCTGGTGCTGTCTGTATCTGTAAGAGTAATTCTGGCAATAAGCATTAAGTGATATCATCACTCTTCCAGATAGTCTCTGGAGAAGCCAAGCAATGATGTCATGTCTAAGCAGTCCTTTAATCCCAGATGTATCTTTTAATGTCCTGATTTACATGTGTTTCTGCAGTAGTGTGAGGAATCACATTCTACACCAAAGCTTAATGTTTTTTTTTCTTGGGCTGTCAATTTTTCAAATTCAACAGTAGAAGTACTTTTCAAGAAAAACTGTATTTTTTAGACTGAAGTCTATAGAACCACATACATATCATACACAGGTATGCTGGGATTAGATTTTGTAATTTGGCTGGTTTTCCCATACCCATGTCCCAGTCGTAAAAAAAGCTTAAATGAGATTAGGTAGGGAAGGTTTCTTGGATTGAGTTTTGTTGTGATTTGTTTGCTTGCTTGTTTATTAGAACTTTTCTATGCTAGTTGCAGCCTTAATTCAGTTGCATTTCAATTGCCAGAAATGCTTTTGCTCAAATAATTGACTTCTTTTTTTAATTCAGCACACTAGTATAAATTATATCAACAAAAGACAATATCATTGCTATAGGCTGTGCCTATGATAGCATTAACTGCTTCAGTTGTGCCAAGATAGGTTGTACTTGCATAATGATACCAGCAAACCATTTCTGAAGCAGACCTTGCCTGAGGCACATGCTTAACTTTACATAATGCAAATAATTTCACTGATTTCAGAAATTATTTATAAGACAAAATCTTGGCCCCCCTCATTCCATAGACTTCAGTGGAGCTAAAAGCCACCCACAAGGCATAAAACATTTTCAAACTCTGAACTAGAGCTGATAGAGTCCCTGGGGCTGCAACAGAATTGATCTTTTGATATTGAAGAAGAGGTGAGACTTGTGGGTAAATCGTGGAAAACTTAAGAACTGTAGATGTAACTTATTATTCATGTGAAAGAGAGAAGGGAATGAGCAGAGGCTTGCATAAAAGCAATAACATTGCCAAAGGGATGGTCTAGGAAAATGGCCTTTAAAGCAGTATTTTGGATAAATAACTGCAGAACAAGATTGAATCTGTCAAGAGAGTTTTGTCTCTGCAGATGACAGGATGCTATGGATGGCCTATTAGCGACACTATGTGGAAACCATCTGCCAGGCTAAGGTAGAGCTTAGATACAAGATTCAAGAATCAAGAGCAAGCTCCAAGGTGAAGATGATATTCAAGTTATGGGCTGATGCAGTAGGAAGATGGTTATTGTTCAGAAGTCATAAGGAAAGAAGATAATGGGCAGGAGAGTCTTTGGAAGAAAATTAAGATGTCTGCTTTAGTAATGATGAGTTTGTGGTAATTGCTAAACACACACATAAAAATATGAGAAAAGTTGAGATTTCCATTTGAACAGACGGTGTGGTGTTTTGGAAGTTATCAGGAAAGCTGAAATTGTGTTTGCAAATGAGAAGAAATGTGGAACGGAAAGAGAAGAAACAGAAAGGGTAGAGGCTAGTGAAACTACAAGACTCAGATGTGAAGCACGAGGTGAGTCCAGCAGAGCACACACTGAGGTGGCACTCGGGGAACCAGGAGGAGGATGCAGAGGATGCTGTCTCTGAAGATGGGGAAAGAAACAGCACAACAGCAGGAGCATGACTAAAACTACTGAAGTGCTGACTAAGAGGCTGTGGAGTTACCCTTAAAAGTATTTCCTATGGACTGTAAGAGCAAAACCCAGATGTTTATAGATTGACTTTTTTGGAAAGGAATTCTAAATGAGTATTGTGGTCATCTCAGAGTGTCTGATGTGTTTTGGCATGGGTTTTTCAAGATGGGATCGACCAAAGCAGATTTGAAGTTTATTTCTATTGTGAAAAGAAGGGTTCAAGGAGAGAAGCTTGCAAGAGAGATCTGAGATCAAGATCACCCTCATAAACAAAGTTTGTTAGAGAAGGAGACCTTTTTTGTGCAATAATCAATGAATGATCCCTTGAACAAGAAAATAAATGACTTGAACTGTGACTGAGGAAACAACATTGGACCAGTCATGTAACTCTGTGGTCTACAATGTACATTTAACAAGAATTTGGCCCTTTAAGTTTGACTACTGTTCATGATCTGTTTGAGTTAATATATGTCCAACTCAAAGTTGTTTATTCTGGCATTTGGAAGGCATGATGGACATGTGTATGAAATCCTCAGGGCTAAAGTAGGGTGAGAGCAGTGTCCTCCTGATGTCATGCATCAAATATTGCATGGGACAGACTGAGCTGCTGCAAATGCCTCATGAAGCTCTTAACCATCCAGGAATTATTCTATGCCTTTCTGGTATCTGAGGCATGTGTTCGTGCCTCAGCTGAGCATGCTGCCCCAGGAGACACAGGGCCCTGGTTTTTCTCAGCCAGTTTTGCACTCCCTTCTGCAGTATCACAGGTACAAGTTAGTTCAAGTTAGTTATTTTGCTGCTGTGGTCCTTTTTAAAGTATGTTTTGAATAAATTTAGCTAAAATTTTCATCACCTCTTAATGCAATCAGCTTGCTGTGTTCAGATGGGCCAGCTGAGGCATTGCATTGATACAGACATGGACAGAGGCTTGTTGAATGATGGTATGATGTGAGTGGTTTCAGCTAGTTAGCACCCATGCTTCTCTTCCTTTTTACTTTGTCCAAGTGAATGCTGTAATGGGCTGTCCCTGAGGACAAGTAGACAGCAGGTGTTGCCTGTCCATAAGCACCTCTGGAAATGCAGTGACTGTGTTCAGCCTTTGCTGAGCTGCTCAGTGCCTGTGAGTGCTCACAGGCAGGAGTGGGACTTTCACCTATGCTTCAAGTGCGGTGTATTCTGGGTAGCAGAAACCCCCATCTTGCACTTGCATATTGCTGCATGGAACAAAGGCAAGTGTAAGAACAAGCCTACCCCATCCTTCCATGGGTATTTTGTCTTGCTTGTCTCTTCATGAGCACTAATTTGCAGTGAGACAACTCAAGGCTGACAAAAGAGAGCTTTGTTGCTTTCTGCTAGCTTAAAGAGAGACTTCTTGACACACTTGCCATCACTGTGCAGACCTTTTGTAAGTTTTATCTTCTCTGGCTGCAGATTTTGTGAGGTGCAAATCACCTCTCCTGAAAATGCCCTATGGTTTCCACAGGAAACAGGTGTGAGTATCAGTAAATGAGATCTTTGAAAAAACCCTAACCACCCCACAGAATCCCCTGGGACCAAACTTCTTGTTATGTGTGTGAAGCTGCAGAAGTTGACAATGTCTGTATAAATTCATGGAGGGAATTGCTTTGGTCCTTTTTCTTTATGAAGGGAAATCAGTCCCCCAGAAACCATGCATTTGGTGTGGTTGTGACGCCTCTTTATTCTGAAGGCTGCCAGTCTCTTGGGACTGAAGTGTACTGTTTGTTCACCCTTTTAGTATCAAGATGTGCATCACATTGATGGTTTTCAGAATGAGGGAAAAGATGGGGAAGGCAAAGAAAATGTTTTCCTTGTAGGTGTCCCTATGGAAAAAAGCCATTATGTCTTTGTTCTTCCTTTGTACTTTCCACAGGCATCTTGTTTACACAGTATTTCTCAAAACATTTCTAGGTCAAATCAATCTTTTTTTGTACCAGCTTTGACCTCACTCTTATTTATTTATGTGACCAGCTGTTCTCAAGATAAGTGATACAAAAGAGGTAAGGAAAGGAGAGAAAGAGCAAAGGGAGGGAGCAACAACTTTTCTGTCTTCTCTGCCTCTGTGAAATATATATGCAGCAAATAACCTGAAGAATTGCTGTGTGAATAGTCACTCATGACCACAGCTAGCAATATTTATCTCCTTCCCATTGCAGGGATTGGAAGGTCCATAGTTGTGCAGGGTCCTGAAGATGCTCTCTGTGGGGGACAGCCATTATATTCTTGCAGCTGGAAAAGCATGGGATTATTTTCATGCTCTTCAAATGCTCCCTCTTAAATGTTCCTCGCATGATATTGTCATCAGACACATCATGCTTCCAGTTAAAGGGATGTGTTTGGAGTGCATGGGGAATGTATCTTGAAAGAATCAGTTTCCTCCTACAGAAGTTCATCCAAGTTTGAAGTTTGGTAGGGGTAGTAGTAATGATAATTCTTAAGATTAGAGCCAGCCACTTACAATGGTTAGCTTAGCAGGTGAGTGAGCATCACTAGACATCCACAAAAGCCCAGGCACCTTCATAAAGGTCAGTTACTCTTTGTGGATGGTGAAATTGACCTCCAGAGAACCATGTGCTGCCAAAGATAATTTCTGGTATCCAAGATATCCTACCCTATTCATGAAGTTTAAGAAAAAGAAGTAGGATTATCCTGATTTTACAGATTAGATTGGAAGCAGAGTAAGTGTTGGAAGTGTTGGATTAGATTGGAAACAGAGTTAAATGTGTCAGAACCAGGGTTTGAATCGTAATCATCTGAATCTCAAACTGGTGCTTTAGTCTAGAAAAGGCTGATGTTCTGGAGAGGAAAAGCTTGCAGCAAAGTTACAGCTTTAAGGAAGTGACTGGCCAGAAAAATGAGTGTTAGCCAAATGTTTTTCATTTTTGTGTTTGTGTGAGAGAAGCTGTGCGTGCTAATTTGGTAAAAATTCAACTTAATCATTTAATTAGAAATTGTTGTTGTTATCTCAAAACTTTGCAGCACTCCCACATTTCTCCTGACAGCTTGGGCTGTGTAGCACAGACAAACTAGGAGAGTTTAAATGTCAAAATATGCTTTACATTCTTGTGTGTGTATATATATCGGTGCATTATTGAGTAAAATAAAACTATGCAGTGTGACAGATTACATTCCTCTAATTGTCATCACTCTTTAAATGAATTTGTGGCTGTCAAGAGAAATTTGCACTTCTAGAAGCATGGGGAACCTTGGAATCATCTATGCTGAAAATAAGGCCAGGCCTTGCTCTGTGTAGCTCTTGAAGATTGCTGGAGGTGACTAAGCTGATTTGAATACATTTGCTTTTGAATGCTTTTGCTTGCTTTGCTAATTGCATACCAGGCTGTTTTTCACGCAGAACTTGGACTATTTTTCTCTATTTATCAATGATTTTTACTGTTTGTGGGAAAAAGTAAGTGGGAAGCTTGTATGCTGAGGGAGCTAGTTCTTTTTCCTACTGGATGGTTCCTGCTGCCGTGATGTTTGTGGAGCAAGAAGCTGGTGCATCCCCATGAGTTAGAGAAGGTTTGTGCTTTCTTTTTGGTGGTGGATATGAATTTAGCAGTAGGTTAGAACTGGGAATCTCTTAGCTAAATTTGGTTAACCTGGAGAACCTGGACCAGCTAAGCAGAAGTTAAAGAAGCACTGGTTTCTCCTGGAACATTATTGCTGGTGGACAAGAGGCTGACATGGCCCAACAGTGTGCACTTGAAACCCAGAAAGTTAACAGTGTTCTGGACTGCATCAAAAGCAGCGTGGCCAGCAGATCCAGGGAGGGGGTTCTGCCCCTCTGCTCTGCTGAGCCCATGTGGAGTACTGCATCCAGCTCTGGGGTCCAGCACAGGAAGGACATGGACCTGTTGGAGCAAGTCCAGATGGGGCCACCAAGATGATTTGAGGGATGGAGCACCTCTGTTGCAAGGAAAGCCTGACAGAATTGGGATTGTTCAGCCTGGAAAAAGAGAAGGCGTTGGGGTGACCTAATTGTGGCCTTCCAATACCTGAAGGGAGCCCACAGGAAAGCTGCAGAGGCACTCTTTACAAGAGCATGTACTGACAGGACAAGGGGGAATGGCTTTGAACTGGGAAAGTGTAGGTTTAGATTAGATAGGAGGAGGTTCTTTGCTGTGAGTGAGGGTGATGAGGCACTGGAACAGATTTCCCGGAGAAGCTGTGGATGTCCCATCCCTGTCAGTGTTCATGGCCAGGGTGGATGGAACTCTGAGTAACCTGCTCTAGTGAAAGGTGTCTGTACCTGTGGCAGGGGGTTGGAACTAGGTGATCTTTAAAGTCTCTTCCAATCCAAACCATTCTGTGAGTCTACAATTATTGCATTATGTGTGTGTCAGGCAGGCTGAAGTGGTGTATGCACATCACCCATGGATATACTATTATGTGGTTGCTGCAAGCAGCCACTGGAGAACATGAGAAAGGAAATGAAGTAGTTAAGAGAGGCAGATTGAAACAAAGATGACTCATCTGATGCCTTAACCATAAATGTCACCATTAATTTCTAGCTAGGCAGAAATCAACAACTGCTGTTCCAGTTGGCTTTCCTATTTCCTCTAAAAATATTTAATTTTGAGTTTTGTTTACTGTGCAGGAACAATCTTTTTGTGTACTACATAGATCTAAAGCCATATATTGTCACTTAAGGGGACAGTATTTCCAGCAGGGATACTGGAGGTACCAACCTTGACACTAAAATGTCTACTGTAATTAACAAGTTGAGACTCTAGAAACCTGAAAACTATATGCTCTGGTTGTCAGCTGGATCTCTGGGTTGAGAAACATGGTTCAAATGGCCAGTTGCCTGTAGGAATTTACAGACAGCAACAGGGGCTTCAGGAGCACTAAAAAGTTCCACACAGACACCTAGTCTTTTTTTTTTTTTTTTTTTTTTTTTTTTTTTTTTTTTTTTTTAGCAAATGTATCTCATTAGTCAGGGACTGCTGAATTGATTTCCCCAGATTCCTTTGCCTGATTAGATACTGTGTTGCTTTGAGGGAAAATCTGGACCCTAGTGCCACAGATAGAATGCCCTTTCCTTTTCCTGCTTTTCTGGATGCAGATGGATGCCCTCTGTACACTCACAGCAGCAGCCAAACTGGTACATCACACCACTTTGCCTAAAATGAAGGCGAGACTACTTCTGATTAAAATTCAGCCAGAGGCTCTAATACTTTAGTATTAATAGCGGTCCTGGCCTTGACAAAAATAGCTGTTAAATGGGGAGTAAAAAGCTTTCTATGTTTGCCAGAGTTGTAATGAAAATGGTGGGGCTGTCATAAATACCGTGTTCGTAGTTAAAATTATTATGGCTTAACAATTTTCCAATGCATTCCATTGGGTTATTTCCAGCACATTCAGATCTTAGAGTTGTAAAGGCTTAATAGAAAATCTTGACAGTGAGTCTTGATCAGTGCCAGAGGAGAAAGTAGGCAGTGTTTATGAAATACGCTCACATTCTTTACTCACCACCCTGACGTTGCTGCTGTGCTCATTTGTTGTCATCTTTATATGTGTCAAACTCTCAAGAAACACTTGAACCAGTTTATGGCTGTGGATTGCTAAATTCAGTTGCTGGTGTGATGCACACTATATGAGTCTCACAATGCTCATGGCCTGTAAATACACAGGCTGACTCGTCCTTCATGTTCCACAGAAGTGGCTGGAGCTGAGCCAGTCTACAATTCCTGAGGCATAATGATGCATCATTGATGCAAGTTACCACTTTTAGGAAAAACTAGTGTTTAGAAGGAATCAAGCATGCATGGGTTAATGCTGAACTGCAAAGTGTGGCCAGAAGTTACATTTGACAGATCTTTGTAGATGCCAAGGAACTCAGGGAAAATTGAAATACCAGCCTGTGTGATAATGGTAGAACAACAGTAGCTGAGAAAATGTACAGAAATATTTTATTCCAAGCAGTAAAGTGACTAATGCTGTTCATTTACGATCCACACAGTAGGGAAGTGCATTTGCCTCTCTGTAGCCCCCATTTCAGTTTGTAGCAGGAGCTTGAACACTGGATGGCTCTAGCTTTCATTAATTGTCAATTCTGTTTCGTATTTCTCCAGAACAGAGGCTGAACACTCCTCAACATTTTTTCGCTGATTCCTAGTGGGCTTTGTAAGTGGAAGGAGATGCATGTTTGGAAGTTCTTCTGCTGACCTGCAGGAATATTGCTTTCTTCTCATTTTTGTGTATTCTGAAGTAATAGGAAAAGAATTATAAATTTATCCTGAAGCCATGAACTGCACAAACCCTAGCGTGGCATTATGATCTTTGTAACTGTAGAGATCGTGTTGCTGAGTATGGAGGACACCCCAGAAATACTGGACTGGTAATACTCAATTGAGATTGCTTGTTTATCTCATACTAAAGAGACCAACTAGGTCTGGAGGAGCATTCCCATTTGCAATTAGTCAGTGTACCAGGAAATACCCTGCTGTCTCTGGGTATCTCAGTTGACAAAAGAATGCAGCACAGCCATATCAGACAGCAATAGAGAGCTCCCTGAATTCTCACCTCTATTTTTTTGCAGGGTTGTGTACGAGATGAGGCTATTTGGTTGCTTAGTTAAATATATCCTGAAGTGCCTTTCTGAATCCATAGCCTTCTGTGTAGATTACTTTTATGAAGAAATAATAATAATAATAGTCCTAATAAAATATTTTCTGCACGACTGTAAAAACCATGTATTTTTGCAGAGAAGGTGTATGACTGCACCAGCTAAAGAAATTGGATGTATGTTTTATTGCCCAATAGTCAGTGGCTTTTCCAAAGCTTGTAAGCAAGCTTGGTATATAATGCCTTTGGGATCCCTGTGTCAGTAATAATGTTTGCTACTAACACCTTAGTCTTTGTGTCTTGGTAGCACTGGTGGTCTAAAGATTTACAGGGAAGGCTCTTACATTTTACTCTGATACACATACAGAGACTCTCTGAGAACCAGTAAACTTGAGAGGGAAAAAAAAAAAAGGCAGTGGAGAGTAATTATGATATGAGCACTTCCAGAAATTGTCTCCTAAGAACACTTTGGTGCAGTTGGTAAACACTCAGGAGACAAGATCATGAACGTACGTACATGACAAAATAAACAGCATTTAAGCTGCTGTTCTGCTGGCAGTTATAGTGTGTGTCCAGGTGAGGCTGTCATGCCCTGTGTCTGTGTGGGCTGTGGGCAGTGTTGGCCACCATCAGGTATTCCTTTCAATACCTGCCTCCTACCAACTGCTCTTTTCCAGGCACCAGGTAGCAGCTGCCTGTCTGATCGCCTGAACTGTCTGCTACTGACTGTATCCTGAATCCCACCTCCAGGTGATTAGACTTCTAGAGATTGCTGGATGCTGGATATGCCTCTCAGATTTCTTTCTTGGGTAGTAAGGTTGCATTACATGCTGCTGAGGACCTGGCAGTATCCAACCTATCCTCTTAGAGAGATGCCCCTTCCAGATTTGATCTATCACATGAAAGATAACCTGCTGTGATTAATCAAGGCTCAGCTGTCTCCTTTGATCAGAGCTTCAGTTATTGATCCCTGTGTCTACTCTGTACATAAATGATTCAGCTTTCACAGAAAAGAACACTGTGCACCATTCTGGTGCCCTTTGGTCAGAATGGAGGGTGTTGGTTGTCCTGGTTTTTAGCAGCATAGCTGAGAACCCACAAAAAAGCAGCGGCTGTGAGCTAACACAGCAACAGCTATCTTCAGTCTTCTAGTCTGCTCTGAAAAATGCAGGGCTAACTGGATGCTGCTGTTCTTGCTGCGCATGCTGGGTGCCCTTAGGGCTCCCAGGTGTATGGCAGCCTTGGGTAGCTATGAAATATTCTGCTGCATTTACCTGGGGAACAGCTGAAGCATGGTAATGCTGCACTGAATCAATGGCTGATACTCACAAATTCGAAAAATGTGTTGCTTTCTTAGTCTTCCTCACTGGAAAGCCTGGAAGTGCTGAAAAATATTTTTGCGTTGCTATTACTACTTATGAAAGAAGACTTTATCGTAAGGAAGGCACCTGCTATAAGTCACACAAGTTAAATAACGTTTTAATATGCACTGTTCAAAATTGAATTACCTGAGGAAGAAGAGGGGTTTAAAATTCATTTTCTGTTGAATGATGTGTGTGTGATTCCATTTAGAAAAGTCTGAAAGCTGAACAATTGTGTTACTGTCTTATTATGATTATATTTGGTCCTGCATTTCCTCCCAATTTGTGTTCTAAGGAGCTAGGAGCAGTTATATGAATGTGGTAACACAGGAGATTATTATACTGTTCAGTAGGTGCTATGACATTTATTTGTATATATATTTTTACAGAGTTTGCTGACAGAGTTTTACAGAGTTTAGCTCCTGATGTGGGAACATGAAATAAAAAGAGGAGATTAGAAAAAAAATTATAAAAAGGGGAAAAAAACCTAGCTGTGATCTAAGAAAGAATTTGAGGAGACTATCTTCAAGAATTTGTGAAAGAAACCCTTTATTTGATGCATTTCACATTATCTGACAAATAGCATATAAGTAAAAAAAGAAGCCAAAACTAATGGTAAATACATGAGAGATGGGCTGCAGTATTGAACTGAAAATGTTGGCAATTTCTGTTGTTAGTTTGGCATTTGATTGTTGCGGGGGATTTGGTGTTTCTGTTGCAAGTAGGATTAAGCTTTCCTGTTAACAGCATACAACACCACCACGCGCCCTCCAACTTCATTGATGGACAATGCTTTGTACCCAAATGAGTGCCTTTAATACTACGAGCACATTCAGTTTCAATAGCTGTACCTCTTTTTGGCAGAACATTCAGATGTAGATTAAATAGCTGTGTTGTAAGTTCTTGAGTTTGTGCAGGAAGGCAGTTGTGAGGCAGAGCAACACTAGCACAGCATCCTTTTTCAGCAGTAGCTCAGAGCAAATGCTTAGGAAATAGTAAAATAAATAAGACATACAGGGATAATTGAGTGTTCTGACTGCTTAGAAGCCAGCAAGCAAAATGACTGTGTTAGTGCAAGGCTGAAGCAGAGCTCAGAGATACTGCTTTCAGTTCTCCTCTTTGGAACAGGATTAAGTACAGATATCACACTAAGCTTTTCCACATGAGCAATCTGTGGAAAGGTGGATCAGTTTGAGGCCTCTGCCTCCCAAGTGGGGCTGATTCGTAAGCATGTCTGTGAGGTGGGAAAGACTTCTATTCTAGGCATGATGCTGCAATGACATGAGCACAAATTAAGCCTGAAGTTAGCAACTGTCCTGCACTGTGCAAACCTGGCTCGCAGTAGCTGCATGCGTGTTTGTCCTCATGCCTGTGCATTTTGGATGAATAGCAATAGTAACTAGGATGACTAGCTCTTGAGGCTGCTGAAGAAAAGAAAAGAAATGTATGTTTGGTGGTTATCTTTTCAAGTTTTGTTTCTGTCTGCATGCAAGTTCAAAAGGTTTGTCAGGCACTTAGCTTGAGATTTAAACTAGAAATACATCTCCTCTTTAGGAATCTCTTCCTTTTCCCTCCTTCTGCAGTCACACCAGAGCTGTGCTGCAAAGTGGCAGCAGCTATTTCAGCTGTCAGGTCATTCCTCTCACTTTCTGTTTAAGCAAGATCCACAGCCTGGCTGTACTTCTTGAAGAGTAACAGAAAGACCTGAAGATGCCTCTGAGTTTCTGCATTATAACTGCTATTTGTAATAATTTGATGTTCTCCCTGAAAATTGAACCTATAAAGTTGATGAATTGGTATCAGATTCTTCTTTCTGTTGGTCTTCAGTTGCATGGACTGTTTAACACCAATGATGGATAGTTTCATTACAGTTCTTGTCCTATAAGCATATAGGATCTTTATGAAAAAGTGATTTAGGATTTCTTCATGATGCCTGAGAATGTTCATAAAAGATGCCTCGCATGGTGCTAATCCTCAAAAGTGAGATGAGTATTATGTTTTTTCTGGAAGAACAAAAACTTTAAAACCTGTTGGAATTTGACACCTGAAATTGCTACTTTTTAAATGTATTTCCTCTCCATCGTCTTTTCTTATATATTAAAGCCTCTCTGGTAATTGTCATGGAGACTGCTACATTACTTTCTGTGATTTCGTTTCTGATACTGAAAATTTGTTTCTGTGCTTCATGTAGTGTTTTTTCCTTTTTTGTATTTGGCCATTGAGTCTGAGCCAGGCATAAAATTGAGTACAGAAGGGAAAAGCTTGTCTTTCAAAGTGGCAAATATTTAAATAACTATTTTAAACTCTTCATTTAGAAACAGACCAGCAAATGTTGAGGCCCTTACAGATGGCCTCATATTGCTACTCCCCATTTTAGACACTCCTCTGACCATCCCTCATCATTGCTATATGAAGCAGTAAGTTCAGCTGCGAGAATGGTGAATAATTTCCTGTCTGGTGTTAACAGTCTCCAAAGCAGCCAGGTTAAAAATTGATGGAGGTTATATTGACTCTTCACCCTCCGGTTTTCAAAAAGCTTTAAGTTTGCTGAATAAGGTATTAAAAGCAGAAGGTATTATGAGACAGCCTTGGGTTTGTATTAGTGTATGGTTTTTCTTTCCTTTTGAATTCTATTTGGTAGTATGAAAGGAGAACTTTAAATATTCCACTGAAAAGGAGTGGGGTTTTATACCAGTCTTTTTCACTTTTTCTTATTTGTGAGAACCAATAATTTGAAGCCCTGTCCTTGAACTGGTAATAATTTAACAGGTAGGAAATATGTACTTCCTAATTCCTAGGTGAAAAGTGATAAAAACTGTGAAGTTACTTGCACAGGGGTTTTGTTAGCTAGACTTATTCTCTCGTGGCTTTTTGTACCTGATAGAGTGTCTGGTGCTTACTGCAAACGAAAGGGACTTCTGGAGAGTCAGCTCATTGCGGAAATTGCAGAAGGCTGTTCACTGAGAATAATCTCTCACAGAGACATTAATTCCCAGCAACAGTGTTTCTTCTGCTTTATTTCCCCCAGCGCTATGTTCAAGTGGCTCAGCCTTCTGGATGTTACAAGCTTGTATTGCTCCTTTAACCTTCTCTGAGCTTTAGGTGGTTGATGTCAGATCTAGCCCACTTTAAGATATGCTTCATGTTCTTTTACACACTCTAATTGTAGCTTTCTTGTTCCCCAAGTGGTGTCCTTCATTACTGTTTTCCTTGCGCTCTCCAGGTACACTTTCTCAACAGTCTCTCTATGAGTCTGAAACAGCAAAGGGTGGATTCCCAGTACAAGGCCTTGCTTAAAAGGGACAGGTCCTTCAGAGTTGCAGAATCAGTCTATGTGATGCTAGAGGCACTCAGTTGTGAGTGATGTGAAATAATCCTGTAATTATTCCATTGCTTTTTCATAAATGGAATATCTCCAGAATGCCAACTGCCCCAGCTTTGGGTGCATCTGGTCACAAAATTTGTCTTTAAGTTACAAGTAGCATTAAGGTCAGTTTAAGTGTATGTGTGTACTGTAGCTTCCATTGCAGCTGCCTTTTGAAGGGACCTTACAGAGGGGTTGCTGCCCCGTAACTCATTAGGAAGCTTGGTTGATTATGGCATTTGGTGCTTGTTGGTGACTGTAACTGTCTTCCTCTGAACTTGGCAGTCTCACCCTTTGCACACCTATTTTTTATATTGTCCTTGAAACTCCAAATGGCAGGGACCATTTTTTGTGACGTGATACTGTCGATTCTTATCTCAACATTCACGTGCTTTCCCAGGTTAAGTACTAATAATTGACAGTTGTCAGTAGGTCTGTCAGTTTTGCCTTCTTCCTCTTGTGTTTCAGCCACGTATTTCTGCGAAATGCCTACAGTTGTTTTTCATTGTCTAAAGCAAAATATGGGCAAGTTAATTGAGTGAGTCTGCTGGTTCTCAGGTACTTGGACCTCTTATGTGTGTCCAGCTATGCACTTGTGGAGTGCCCTTTGCTAAAGTGATTATATAATGCGTTGATAATAGTTGATTAAAAACAATTAGTTGGTTTTTAGAGTTATTTGTACCTCCAGTATTTTTTATTTCTGAAGTACATTTGTAGATTCCTGCAGGCTCAAGGCAGCAGAGTTGTGAAGTTTCAGGTGGTCAGTATTCTCTGTATAATCTTGAAAAGTTAGTTCAGGTGTCTGCCTTTGATTTATTGCTAATTTTTAAAGACAATTCCATATTTCTGAATGCTCTGTATAAAAAGCCATTTTGGTCTGTTTAGTGAATTTTTTGGGATTGCCTGACCTTGTGATTTTGTTCAACATGTAATGATTTTTATACGTGTCTGCAGCCTGTCAGCTGAAGATGTGAGCATATATTTGTTAAATGCAGGCTGGGTCGGTGGTGTGCAAAGGCAAACCATATAGACAGTCATTGCACTGAGCTAATCTTATCTCCCGGAGAAAAGCATTTCTGAGGAATTTCTAATTTTGACAGCTGGGATCAAATGTCTGACTTCTGAGGGCTGACAATAATGCCAGGGGCTGAGCTGCTTTGTCCTGTTGCTAGCAACTGTGCAGTTAAAAACCCCACTAAATGCCAGGGAACCCATGCATCTTAGCTGGTTAAGTTCAGGGTGGGTGGTGTGCAGGGTAAGGCATCAGCTTCAGCAGTCTTTATGGGGCAGAAATGCTGTGGCTGCTCAGGGGTAAAAATAGTTCTGGGTTTTCAATGGCTGCATTCCATGGCTGGAGCCTGAAATCATGAATCAGGGCTCAGCTCTCGGTGTGTGTGAGACCAACTGCGAGAGCGGTGCAGACACCCAGGAGGGGAGCAGCTGGCTGAGATGAGTCCGAGCCCAGCTCCGTTGATTCTCTGGGAAGGACCTGTGTTGCTTGTGCACTCCCAGCAAGGTATTGTACATTTGTATTTTGATTTCCAGTAGGAGTGTAGTTACTTGAGTGTGAATAATTAAAGATCTACTGAGCCGTGCCAAATCTGCCACTCAACCAGAGGCAACTTTTTAAAAGTGTCTGTTCTGTATGAGTTCAGCTTCACAGAGACTTGTAGCTTCACACTTTACAAGCTTCCAGAGACCTGGGATGGTATACTGTGATTGGAAGGGCGTGCTGCTCATTCCCACCTGAACACTGTTTTGTGTGTGTTTGTCCTTGATTTTTCATGGCTTTTTTTTTTTTTTTCTGAAATTTTCCAGTCTGGCAATTCCTGGGAATTTAGATATGTAAATAGTAGTCCTTTGAAACCTGTCTGCAAGAGTGCTTTTTAAAACTGTATGTAAAACATGGTTGCTTAACTCCTAGATCTCTTTAAGGCTTCATGAGATCTATGCAAGTTTAAATTGCATTTTGAAGGAATTCAAATTATTATTCTTGGCTGTTTAAAACATGGCATAATTTCATGAGAGGGAATTTTGTACTTACGGTCAGGACTTTGTGTTGAAAGTGCTACTTTAAAACTACCAAACTTTTTGTGTCCAACTTTAGCTTTGAAAGGGGTAAACAAAACCTTTTGTTCCTAAGACATTTCAAATATGTTTTGCTCCAGGCTATTGCTAGAAGGACCTTGAAAAATAGATGTTCCTGCGCATTTTGGCGTGCTCTGCGAGTTGAATAACTGTGTGATCCTCCTTCCAGAGCGAGCTGCTAGATTCCATGCTGCTGGAAGTAGCCATGCCAGCCGTGTGTGCAGATTGTCTGTTCCATTAGTGCCCGGGGCAAAACCATGCAAATCCACACATGGTTATCTTCCAGTCGGCCACGGCGCTCAAGTGCATTCATCTGTTCACTTTCTGGGCCCCAGGGTGCAGCCACACACACTTGTCTGACACTCTGTGTATCTGCTCTTGCTACCCTTGCGTGCCTGGAGCAGTGGCAGGCACCTGCCTTCTGCTCTGCTGGCACTTTGCATGTGACACGGACACCTGCAGCTCTGCTGTGCCCATGTACTGCTGCATGGGCTTCTGTTAGCTTAGCATGGAGCTGAGGGCTCGTGGTCTTGCTTTAGCAATCCAATTACCAAAGCTATTAGTAACTCATGTTTTTCATTTCTGGTGTGGTGGCACTGCTTGTTTCCCTGAACATTGCTGATATTCAGAGTAGAGGTTACTGTTTTCTCATGCACTCCTACACTGTGAGGCTGATCTGTAACATAACCAAAGTGAATTTGGCAAATGTCACTTGGAATAACAACTTTGGGAAGTGAGAAGCATATTGCTCTAAGATTGGGAGTAAAACTGAGTAAGTCAAAGAAGCTCCATGCTGTAAGCTAAGTTAGTGAGGTGTTAGGTTCAGTTATAGGATGATTAGCAAACATAAGGAGTTTAAAAATCTATCTTGTTTTATTTTCCTTGGCACGTCTTAGTGTGGAAAGCACTGAGCTTGGGTGCAGGACCTAGATTCTGTTGCAGACTTGCTGATGGAATTCAGTCACCTAATCTTCTTGCTCTTCAGTTCCCAGTCTGTATAATGAGGATGAGTTTATAACAGAGGTATCATAGGAATAAAATCTATTTATCATAAATGTAAATGTTAATGCCATCTTTGCCCCTTCAGAGCTGCCCAAATGAATGGCCAGTGCATCACTGTTGGTAGGCCCATTCCACTTGTGAAACAGTTTTGTGTTGTTGTCAATAAAGCTCTTTTGAAGAGGGTGAATATGGGCTGTGGATGGTTAAAAGTAGATTCCACAAGTTGTATAAAGTCTGAGGATGAGAACAAATTCTTTAGTCCTGGCTACCTGTGTTTTGTGTGCTGGCCTCACTGTATGCTCCCCTTTTGGGAGGTTTAGTGAGAGAAATATGGTGCAGGGCCTAGGTTAGCCATCAGCACTGCACAAAAATAGTTGAATGGGCATTTTAAAGAAGTGACACGGCAAAACTGTTGGTATAATTATACCAATAGCAGAGCTGCCTAAAATAACAATGAGAAAGTATCTTCTAACTTCAGCACTTTATTTAATGCTTTTTTTGCCTACTGTGGATAAAGCAATGAGAGGTATCTCAAATATTCAGTCACTGGTCCCAGATATTATGTGCTCTTTGTGTTAGGAATTACAACACTTCTAGCTATTTGCCAGAGTTGTTAGATAAGGTGAATAACTGAAGATTTGGATGTTTGCCCAAGCTGTCTGGGTTTAATTATTCTGTGAAACCTCATTAGAGATGAGCTGCACCTGTGATATTAAGAAGGCACTATTTTGAAGGTAGTTCAGACCTTGATTCATAGCTCAATTTAAAAAAAATACTCTTTTAGAATTTGAAAGTTTTTTCATCCTCATGTACTTTGTTACGGCTACTTTTCAGTCCTGATCTGATTTTTTGAGGGGGCAGGAAATAGTGAAGATGCATTTGGTAGCCAAAATGATATTGACAGACATGAGATACAGCCTGAAATAAATGGATAAATGCAATATATTTCACTTCAAAAATAATCTACTGCACAAATACAGATAGGCCTACAAAGAGAAGTCCTGGAGTTATTGTGGTCCACAAGGTGAAGTTAAGTCCCAAATGCTGTATTGCTTCAAAAGGCAAAGTCATCTTGCAATGCAAAACCAAAACATACCACTTACGAAACTTGTGAAATGATCAATCTCCTTTACACTAAGTATAGCTTCAGCTGGGGTATAGTTCAGATTTTGGGAGCTACAGCTCAATGATAGGGATCAACTGGACAATTTGATCTGTGTGCAGTGGATATGATCGAGGTCAAAATAAAATCTCAGGCAAATATTTCGTGAATTGGAGCTCTTTGATTAAAAAGAGATGAGTAAGGATATTTAACAACATTTTGCAAATGTGTAAATGGCTGCTTGAAAGAAGCAGGGAATAGCTCTTCTCTGTTGGTGTAGGGTAAGAAGTAATCGAATCACAGAAGACTGAGGTTGTCAGTGAAGGGAATATAGGTGACCTCACCCCTGATAAGTAACAGCTGTGTTAATTAACCAATTCAGCCTTGCTCCTGATGAGTAACAGCTGTATCCAATAAGGATGAGTGAGATAAAAGAGGGGGTTAAGGGGTAAGGGGAGGCTCATTATGGAGGAGGAACCTTGAGGAGCATGAAGGAGAAGAATCATGAAGCAGGATCCCAGGGAGAGAATCACTGCTGTGAGTCTGGGCCTGCAGTTAGAGCTGTTATTGGAACCTGCAGTCGCAGCCTAGCCAGGTAAAAGCCTGCAGTCAGAGTCTGCAAACTGATCCCTGCAGTCAGAGTTGAGCAGGAAATAACCAGCAGTCAGAGGCTGCAAGGGAAACCTCCAGTAGGAGCTTGCTGCAGCCAGAGTCAGGGAATAGCTGGAGTTAAGATGACTAAGCTGTGAAGAGGAACAAACCAGGACCCTTTTCATGCTGTGTTTAACAAGAAGTCTGTGTGCCTAAGCTCATTTTTACTCTAATAAGAGGGCTGCTGCAACAGAGGTTTGTTAAATGATGAAGTATTTGTCTGGGGCCATGTAGGTACGACCTGTTCTCCTGTCATCCGTGTGGTCTTTTCAAGTCTCTTCCAATTCCATGATTCTATAATCCTGCATGATTATATGCTTTCAGTTGGAAACTAATGTCCTTAATCCTCTGCAGCAGACACTGAGCTCAGCGTCTCCCAGAGAACCTGTTCCTGCAACTGTGGCTGATGCTATTATAGATAGGAGGAGCTGGGCAGAGGGAAGGGTTGGGGGCACGTGTAGCCCTTTGGCACTCACAGACAACATGGAGATGTGAGTCAGGAATGTTTGTTTGCCTCAGTTTCTCACAGTACAAAAGCTGTAGGACAGCCACTCCAACTGCCAGCTGGTAAATGCAGAACAGATAAGGACTTTTTCATGCAATGTTTGGTTAACCTTAGGAACTTATTGCTGTTGGATGTGTTGGGTTCCAAAAGCAAGTAGACAATACTATGCCAGCACATCTGTCAAAAACATATAAACATACCAGCTCTAGCTTGAGAATTTATCAAGACACATGTTTCTGGAGGCTGGATACCATGGAGGCTATTTCTAAGTTTGTTCCCTGTTCTTATACGCTTGGCACTTGCAAGTGGTGTCCATCAGAGTTTGAAGGGAGAGCTGGGTCCAAAATTTATTGAAGGAGGGTTTTCTCTTTCTCCAGTTGTAGTGCACAGCCTGTGGTAGCCTCCACATGCCTGATAATCAGCACATTTAAAATAGCCTTTTGCCTGAGAAGAGCCCTGACTGGGATGACCTCTGTTTCCATCTGAGAATTATTCTGTCAGCACTCCCACTTCAGTCTGCAAAGTGCAGTGGAGCAGCTGAGATGGAGTGGGAAGAGGCAGCAAAAATTCATTCCTACTCACTGGGCATCCTCATGTCTTTGCTGGGAATTTCAGGGCGTTTGCTTCCTAGATTATTTCCAGGCAGAACTGTGCTGTGGAGTATCACATCTTTGCTTGTATGGATAACTTAGGAAGGTCCATCATGAGAGACATTTCTGAGTGCAAAGCTTGGCATAGCTTACAGGAAGAACTTCAAATAGTCATGAGGCATTGTGAGCAAGGTCAGATAAAAACTACATAAATGCTATGTGTCAATTTTTTCCACTCACAAAATTGCCCTGGCTTTAGTAGGATGATACTGTGAATGATCCTTAAATAATTTCACAGAATCATTAGAGTTGAAGGGACCTCTGGAGATCACCCAGTCCAATCTCCCTGCCAAGGCAGGGTCCCCCAGAGGAGGTGACACAGGAACTTTCCAGGTGGGTTTTTAATATCTATGTAGAGGGAGACCACGTAGTTGCCCTGGACAGCCTGTTACAGTGCTCTGCTACCTGAATGTCAAGATGTTGTTCCTCATGTTGAGGTGAAGCTTCTTGTCTTTTAGTTTATGCCCATTGCTCCTTATTATGTTGCTGGGCATCACCAAAAAGACTGGTGCCATCCACTTGGCACCTGCCTTTGAGATACTTATAGGCATTAATGAGGTGTCCTCTCAATCTTTTCTCTAAGCAGGCCCAGTTCCCTCAGTGTTTTCTCATAAGGGAGATATTTCAGACCCTCAATTTCTGTAGCTGTTGTGCTACTCTTCTTTTAGGATTGTGTTGGGAGGACATGGCTCTGTGGGATTGATATGCCAGGAGGTGGCGTGCAAGTAGCAGACTCTTAGTGCTTTTCTGCCTTTCTTCTGTCATTGCTAAAGCAGCTACTGTGTTGACAGGAGTAAGCAATGAATTTTATCTGTGGGGCAAATAATTCAAAGTGTTGACTGAAGAATATTGAGTAATATGGCAGAGGCAGTCTGATAAAAGAATGCAAGGGCAGAAAAGGCCATAAGGAGAGCTAAGCCCCTCTGGTCATGTTCATCTTGTTACAGAATAGGGTCTGATGGGTCAGCCTGCTGGAGCACACTGCTAGAGGGAGTATTCCTGACAGTGTGCAGATTGATAACAAAATGGAAACCAGGCAGGATAATGTCCACATCAATAGTCCTTAGACCAACAAAATCCATCTTCTAGTTCTAGAGCACAATGCCTTGATGAGTGAGCAAAAAAGACTGGCGCTGAAATTTGGAAAGGTGTTGTGCTACCTCACTCCTAATAAAAGAGACTAAAAATACCTTTACAGGTCTGGAAGAAGGCTATAGGGTGCAAGAATCCTTGGAAGAAGGTTGGCTGCATTGTAGGGCAGTTGTACTTGGCCTGGAGTAATGGTTGGAAATGGTTATTTCAAGTAGAAAAATTGTATACTTGCCAAACCCTCAAAACGTTGTTAATGCCGAGGTATCATCATGATCCTTTGCTCTGTTTTGCAAATGCCAAAGACAAAGCAAAAACATCCCAAGCATCTCTTGTAGATATTCATAATCTACAGACCCTGAAAAAATATTCCTCAAATTAAGACTGAAAAAAGAAAGGAAGGCTTCAGCAGATTTCACTGCAGCTGGATCCCAAATAATTTCATAAGTACTTTGAAATAAAAGCTGTTACATTTTCAAAAGGTCTTTACTTGGTAGAAGATATGACAAAAATTACCAAAGCCTTGATTCAACAAATCTTGGTATTTTCTAATATTGCAGAGAGTAGAAGGCTCTCATTTAGTGGTTGATTTCTTTCATACTGCAGAAATAAATTTGAAATCCTATTTAATAGAAGCACAAATGTCCTTATGAGCCACATATAACTCCAGTCTAGTGTACATCCTGCAGAAGATTTGGAAAGGAAGGCCCTTGGATGTGATCAGGTAGTGTAACTATGGCCAGAACTGATGAAGCCAGAAGAGAAATTTTTATCCTTTGCAGAACTTAGAGCAGTCTGTGAACTAATTTAAATTAATGCTTTTGGAATTAGTAACTGTAATGGATCTCATCACAGACTAATTGACTCAACACACCTGAACAGTACAAACTCCTGTACCTCACCTGGCTCTCCTTGCCCTTTTCCTGCCCTTAGCAATATATGTCCATTTTGGACCATCTGTACCAGAATGATGCTGCCTGTAACAGAAAATGCCAGATGATGAAAAATCACTGATTTGTTTTGATAGCAGCTTTGCACTTGTTTTGTGTATTCTGAACAGCTGAAAGAGTCAGACAAGGAACTGAGTAACTGACCTTTTATGGTGTTCTCATGTTTCCACCTTAAAAAAATCACCCTGATGGTTAAGAGTAATAATAATAGCATTTTTGTGCAAACCATTTAGACCTCTTTATAGTTCTTGTGGAAGTGACCAATATGCTCTCCAGGGTTTGCAGTAGAAATTGGGTCTTGGATCCACCTTATAATGAATATTCTAGGATCTATTCTACTGTCCAAAATGGAATGGGAGATTTTTCTGCTGGATCTCATACTTGGTGCACGCTAAATCCTTCTGAATTTTCATCTGCTCTGCTGTAATGGAATTTCCCTGTAGAAGAATTTGCCTTCCTGATATAGAACTAATAACATGAATGGATATGGTTTTTCATTAGGTAAGGTTGGTAGCCACACAGCAGAACTCAGCTGTAAGGATACTCAAGTTCTTACTATGAACTACGTCAGGTTGTTTTTTGGTTTGTGGGGTTTTTTTTCCCCTGGAGCTATATTTAATTATGTTTTAAATACACCAAATTTCCATTCAAAAGGATGCACAGCTTCTCTCAGTGGAACATAAAGAAATTCTTCCTTATGTTCTTGTTTTACTGCTAGGATTTCTGCAAAGTTTCTTTGAAGTTGTTTGTCCCCCGAAGCTATTACATTGATGCCTTTGCCAAAGCTAAAATCATTGTCAGATGAGAGGAAAAATACATATTTGTACAGTGACGTATCTGCAGTGATATCATCTGCTTCATGAGGAAATGCCTTTTAGATCATCCTGTACATCTGTATCCGTAGCAGCAGGTGCCACTGCCAGACAATTCTTCAAAGTTAATGTGATTGCTGGGAAATGCTGAAGCCTTTATTTTTTATTGCTGTGGGAGGTGATGTCAAGAACTGTGTTCTCTGTGGGAGGGAGAAGAGGCTATGCTGACAAACAAGCTGGAAAGGTGGACTTCTGAACTCTGCTTTGTGGAGTATTTAGGAGTGTCCTCTCCGTGGCTTGTGAAGCGGAGCGAATGTGGGACACCTTGTCTCAGCAGGAGAAGGGAGCACAAGTTCAGTGTGAAGGGGCCATCTGGCAGGTGATAAGGAATACACTTTTAGGAAGGACAGGGTTCAGAAGCAAATACGGATTTTTTCCAGTTGAAACGCTGCCAACTTAGTCATGCCATGAGCAGAGGCTGGACATTTGCAGCCTTCCCTTGGCAGCGCACACTGCTTCACAGATTGTGCTGGGCAGCTGTATCAGCCCACCCCACCAAGTTTTTGGCTTTCCTGCCTGTAGCTGCTGGTGCCTACTAACTGGTAAGCAGAAAGATGTGCTGAGATTTGTCCTGTATGAACTTTTTCCCCATGCTGACAAACCTAGTTTGGAGACCAGTGGAAATTATGAGTTTGTATGTGTGTAGCTGGATAGGAAGGAGCCAGGTTTTGGGAGGAGGGAGCCTGGAAATGTAGTAAGCAAACCCCAGGAGCACATGTGCTAGTGCTAAAATGACAGATGACTAAGAAAGGATGCTCTATGACACAAGAGGATGGAAACATGAACACAAAGCTGATCTACAGGAAAAGAAAATTGTACAACACAGACAATAATAGAATTAATGACAACAAATTGCTAAGAATAGATATGATCAGCAGGCATGGAAATAAGGAATGACCAAACATGTATGAATGTAGATATGCATTACACAGTCAGTCCCTTTGATCAGAAGTGTTACAATGCTCAAAACCAGGAGAGATCCTAATGCAGAGGACACAAGTTTAGGCGCTGGTGGGTTGTGTCCTTCCCTCTCTCCATGCAGCCACACACCTGAGAAGCCTTTTCCACCTGTGGTGGAAGGGGTGGAAGGATAGCTGAGGTGCCTTTTCCTTACATCCACTAATGCACAGAAAAGAACAGCAGTGAAACATCTGAGAAGCTGGGTGTGAGCTAACACATGTGGTGGCAGAATAGCAATGCTTGGTAGCTCAGAGGATGCCAAGCAGAGAACAACTCAAACTGGATATTCATACAAAAGTGACCATGGAATGGTGAGATCTCAAAAACATTCATGGGACAAAAAGACTGTTTACAGTGATACAAGTAAGACCCCAGGACATGGAGTATGATGGGATTAATAAGCCCCACAATTAATAGATTGGGCTTCACGGAAAATATGTAAACAGTATCACTTTGCAATTCTGCCACACTCTCTGTGCAAGGCCACAGCTGAGTTAAGAAATAAATTAGTCTCAGAGCATCAGATTTAAATCCTATAACCCATTTGAGTTGCTGTTCATACCCAAAGTTTTTGTAAATTCTGTGGTAATGCCAGTGCAATGTTCTTTCCTGTGTCCTTTGTATAACCTTTCCTGGTCCTATTTGAAATTGGGAAGTGTGTGTAATAGTTATGGAAATTGTTCTGTTTATTGATTTTTCTTTTCATACCCTAAAGGGCTATCAAGGCAGTAACTTGGATTTATAAAACAAAGATTTGAATTCTAATTTGTTCAATATTTTAGAAAAGTTGTAGTCTCCTTTCTGTGGCCAAGTCCCGGTTATACTTGAAGCACACAATCCCCTATAGAATAAATGTTGACTTCCTCATTTCTTTGTGATTTTTAAGTAGATTTGAGGTACTTAATAGTATCTGTTGTTTTGTCAGGTGTAAGTTTTGTTTTCTGAAATGGCCTATAGCTGGGATTTTGGCCCCAAGAGTCCAAATGCAAATTTTTGTTTTACATAAAGGACATAAGTGAGAGAGCACTTTTGTTTGTTTGTGAAGGACCAAGAAGTGACAAATCACTGTTTGCTGAAAATGGAGCGTTATTTATGAAGGCTGCTTAGTGCTTCAAATGTTGGTCTTGTGTTGAGTAGCATTTGTTTGTGCATGTATATACCATTTTCCCCCCCCCATGTTCTATTAATGACTGGGTTGAACTTAAAAAAGACCAATGTCTTAATACCTTTTCATAGGTATCAAATGTTAGGGCTGTCTCATTAAGGCAAGTAACAGCATTCTTAATGGTAAATTCATCCACAAGGTAGGACAGTTTTTATCCATTCACTGGTAGAATCCGACCTTTAAAGAAGTTAATCTTTTCAAGTGTTATATATGCCACAAATTATTGATGAGATTCTCATTGCGTTTCATTTTTTTTCCTACGTTATTTTGGATGTGAATACTGACAGAGTTTGGAGAGCTTTCTTTTCCTTCTAAATGGAATCTTATGGCCAAATAATGTAGCATAAACAATTTGGAATGCAGGAAGCAAAGTAGGGTTAGGAGATGTAAATTCAGTTCCCTGGCATGATTTAAATAAACAACTCAACCAGCAGAAGCCCCGTAATCTAGTTCACATGAGCATATGTTTGGCAGGATTCAGTGTGGTGGGTTTGCAGTCTCTGCTTATCACAGAACCAGGACTGTATGCATCACTGCCACATGCTTCTCTTTCCCCTTCATCCCAGGGAAACTAATCTTGTCAGGAAAAGAAAGTGGGAGGAGGAAATGTATCATTCCAACAAAAGCTGAATACAATTCCTTTGCTCCCTGTTAGCGGAAGCTGGGTGATGCTTTATGTCTTACAGCCAGCCTATTGCAGACTGGAATTTCAGTGTCTGGTCTGACTTGTAGTGTAGATTTTTTTTTTTTTAATGTGCATGAATTATAAACCTATTTTTTTCAACAGACTCAGAGACTAAAAGGTTTGTTACTGCGGCATCTCTTGTTTGTGTGGCCTATATAAGTGGCTCATTAACTGTACTACTGTAATTTCTATTTTATCATAAGAACCAGAGAGACATGTTGGCACTAAAAAATTTACTTTTACTTTAAGGTGCCTAAAAGTACTGTTAGCTTTGGAAGCATTTCTCTTTTCCTGCAAGGGGAGAAAAATCTGCTTTTTATTAAAGGTCTAACCCTGGTGGTAATATGATGAATATTAATATAAATAGGTTGTCATTTGCCACACAGTCTATCCTGTTAAACTCCTTGGACTGGCTGTTCAGTCCTTACTATCTGAGATGTAAAAAAACGAGGAATCCCCTTGAAGTATCATAGTAGCTTTTGATACAGAAGTTTTCTACATAGGATAACCTGCAGAGAGTCTGAGGTCTGAGCAACTGTGAGAATGGTGAGGTGCTCTAAATATAGGATGGACAAGCAGAATGAGTTTTAATATTTAAAAATTTGTGAAGGAAACTTAAGTGAGTTTTTCTGCTGCTGCAGTTAGGGGCTGAGTTGTACAGAAATTGTGGGTAGGCAAATCAGCGTAACAAAATAGCGTGGGAAGTCTCCTAGAAGGCGAAAGTAGTATTTATTTCAAAAAAATCTTCAAATAAGCTGATTTTACCTGCAGATACTAATTTTGTTATAGATTTTGTTCATCTTCATACTTGTACAGACATACCCACATCCCCAAAGCTCTAGGAGAGGGGATTTGGCAAGGATCAGTTGCATGGGATGCAGAGGACAGAGGATGCCAGATGTTAAGTTTCTGGGGTTCTTCCTGATGTAACAAGCATGTTTTTGGACAGATCTTTTGTGCTCTTTGGGATTCAGCAGCAGTTACAGAGCTGTGCTTTCCTTCCTGCAGATCCTTGCTTACTTTACCTTCCATGAATCCTAGGCCATGTTATCACCCATTATTTGTTTTCCTCATGCGTTAAAGAAGATAGGAGTGGTGGACATGACACTGCCACAACCTTGGTGGGGTCTTCATTAGCAATGCAGGCCCTTTTTAACACTGTCCTGTTTCTTCTGGTGCTTGCACCTGTGTATTTCAGTTCAGACTGCATTTATGCCTGTATTCATATTTCTGTAACAAATCCTTCCAGGTGGAATTTTTAAAGGCACCCATTGTTGTTGAAACTCTTTTTGCATTAAAGTTAGCAGTAAAACTTCGTGGATGTCAAAGAGAGACAGTAATTTCTGTTAGTGCTCAGTACTTTGGAAAATAAAGTCGTTAGAAATGTAGTTGTATAATACCACCTCTCCCTAAGTGGGGAATGCATCCCCAGTGTTTAGACAGACTATTGTTATGACCCTGCTATAGTTCTAAAAATGTCTTGCATGAGTGCAGAGAAGCTGTTGAGCTTTTGCCTGGAACTAAAGATGTTTTTGTGTGATAGTTTCCATGTGGGACCCTTTTTAAAGTTTTTGTCGTGTGAGAAAAACTTTCTTTCTTCTGGCTTAGCAGAAAGATTTGGACCTTCAGAAAAGTGAACTTTCTTTTGTGGTTCCTGTGCTGTCAGGATGCAGCACCAAACTGCTTATTCACCCACATTGTTGTGCATGGTTGCTGCCTCTTGGCCACCTGTAGATTTTGTACCCCTTGGCTCACCCCAGGAGGTGACCTCTCTTGTCTGAGGATCCAGAGAACAACTGGAAGAGAGTACTTCTCATGACAGCTATTCCAAGAAGGGCTACTCACATAACTCAAGGACAAGTCTGTTTTTCCAAGAAATAATCTAGTGATTCTCTCATGCCTACAGAAAAGAGGCACCGACCTTGGGATTCTAGGAGATTTTCTGTAGCACCACTCTCTTTCTCCCCAGTTTAGTGTCTCTTGTGATGAATTAGCATTATGAAGAGTAAGTTTATCTGCACAGTATAGTTAGCACTCTTCTGGGGAGAGTCCCTGGTGGTTGTATTGCATTACTGCTCCAGCTTTGGCACAGCATATGTGAGTTTCATGCACCCGTGGCTTTTGTCACAAGAGTGTCTGGTTATGGAAGCTGTCAAATGGGTCTACCTGCAGTGATTTGAATTCTTGATTAAAACTTGATTTGATTCCCCCATTTGAATGATCAGCAAAGAGTCCAAAACACTCCAGTGGAATGAGACAAGTGGAAATGGGAAGGGAGAAGTGGGGAATGAGGGTAGGGCCAAAAAGCAGCTGCTAAAATGTTCTGCAGCCACTTAGAAGTACCATTAAAAATTTAGTATAATATCCTAGCTAAAAACTCTCAAGCTACATGCTGTGGGTGGGTATAAAGAATACTGCTTTTTAATAGCTGGTACTGGGGTTTGCCAGAGAAGAGTATGTAGAAAGCAAGTTGGTTTTTTGCACGCAAGCGTTGATGAGGTCTCTGTGGCAAAACTGCCATGGACAGGATTAAAGGAATATTAAGGAAGATGCCAACTTTGAGCTGGGGTGCTGCACTAGACTACCTGATTTGAGGAAACAGGAGTATGATTCCCTCTTTCCCCCCAACCTGAAGAAGATGCCAAAGGTTGTGGGAAAGAAGCCAGAAATGTTAGGAGTGTTAGAGGAAAACTTTCTACTCTTTTGCACATTATCCTTGAATATAACCCAATCTGGAAAGAAATTTATTTGATACTCAACTGTCTGGGAAGCAGCAAGTTTCTTAAGTAGTGAAGAACAATTTGGGCCTTAGCCTGTGGAAGCATAGGTGTGAGGACTCTGGCAAGTTCTAGTGTGTCATTCTACCATCAGAGCCCACAGAGCAGGTATTAACAAGCTCTTGTGTGAAATTTCAAGCACGGTTTGTGATGTACTTGCAACTGGCTTTTTCACCCTTCTACACCCTCTCCAGATGTTTTCCTCAGTGCAGCACCAAAGGAAAACACCATTAGAATATCACACAGCAGTATTTGAATAAACCACTTTGGGGTGGTAAACAGCATTGACATCTTATGACATGGCCAGTAGTGAGCTTGGAGTGTAATGGCAAAGCCATTGTGCTGTCAGCTCTTGAGGAGTCCTGGGAGCAATCCTGGTAATTGTACTTGATCAGGTCTCCTACAGAATCTGACCCAACTTGGTCTGAACTCTTTGCAGGAACTGGAAGATCACAGTCAGCAGTGCTCTGGTTTCCTTGGGAGCCTAATGCTGCCTTATTTAGAGCACGGGATGGCTGCTCGGAGCAGCAGGGCGGGGAGAGCATGGTGCCAGGCCAACCGGTGCCTTGTATCTGGAAGTTGCCAGCACTCGGGAGTGCATGACTGAGAGCTGATGGCAGAGACAAGCCAAAAAGCTATTTTCTTAACTCCTGCTGTGCCCCTCCTGCATCCTGCTCCGTGTCCATCAAGTGGTGAAGGTAGCAGATGGGCTGCCCCAAGGTGACACATGCTTACCTGCCGGGAAGAGAGAGCAGTTCCTGTAGCATGTCCCTGGTGTAAGTGCTGCTGCTGGCAGGCACGCAGCCCTGTTGCTTGGCAGCAGGCCTCCGAGAGAAGATTACTTTGTCCTTGTTCTTAGTCAAGTTTGCCAGGTTCCCTTCTGATTGCCAGGCTGGTAATGCATGGGGGAGATAACCCTGGTTCAGTGAGCAGCAATTCAGTCTGTCATCAAACAGAAAATACTTGGGCGGAATCAACAGAGCCAAGTGCTAAGCTAATTTGGTATCAGCCTTGTGGGTGTGGTTCAAGTATTTTTGTGTTTGTCTTTCTGCAGAGAGGACTAGAATCTCCCTCTGTCCCTCACGGGCCTGTTCACAACTTGCACAGTCCCTCTTTGTTCCCTTTACCTGCAAACTAAGCTTCTGCCTTTCATCTCTCTGTCCAACAGCAGTGTGTTTGTTCCCTTTTCTCCAGCACTTCCATCACCAGTTCTGCAGACCGGAACTTGTCTCTGCTCTCACTCTGTGGCTCACTGAATTTCCTAGACACTTCAGTAGTTTGGCCAGTCTGGTCCTGCCCCTCCCAACCCCTGATCTCCCCCAGCAGAAGGAAACATGTCATTTTGGTTTTTGGCCATCTTATAGAGACCTTCCAAGCTTTTTTCCAGAGTTCTGATTTAGTAAACGAGTTAGCTGGTTTGATGTTATGAGGAAGTCATGCTGCCCTTGCCCTCTGCTGTAGGTATAAAGCAGCAGATGAAGGGATAAAATTGGATGTGAGGAATGTGGAGGGGTTCTGATGGCTGCATGGAGCGTGATGGACAGCAGCAGGGTTCAGCAAGGAGAGGGGTTTATAGCACCACAGCTGCTGGCTGCATCTTCCTGACGCTCAGACCTAAGTGAAAATCTCTCTGTGCACTCTAAAGTCTGGCTGTAGCTGAGCTTTGGAGGACATCATGTTCATGGATGCTTTATTTCTGTGCACATAGTAGGCACATAGAGGGCATGAAATTGCTAATTGATCAAAGCAGGTCTTGGTTCTGTTACTTCTTCGTGCTTTGGATACCTAATAGTGGGGGGGTTTTGTTGCTGTTGTGTTTTTCTGTACCAGCTTCTGGCTGAGCTATGATTTCCTTGTCTCTGTGGGAAAAGAATCCTCAGATGCACAAGGGCCAGGATTTTCACTCAAAAATGTCACGTAGAAGACACTAACCCAAGAACAGAGCGAGGGTCATAGGCAGTTGTGATTCTCCTTGTTAAAATCTGATTTGGCAAATAATATTCTAATTTGGCACAAAACCAAATGTGTAAAACCAGCCAGATTTCTTGTATAAGGCATTGGGTCCATTTGGCATATTTCAATATACAGCAATAATGATGACTGCTCAGAGCTGTGCTGGCTGGCCTGTGCAATGTGCTGTTCTGTTTCACTGCAGCAGGCACTGAGGTAGTTTTAATGGTGTCCATTTGGTCAGTATCTGCCTAAAACATCCCAGACGACTGGCGTTCTTAGCACTGAAAAATCAAGCATTTTCACCTTTGTGAAAGACAGTTTTTCTCCTTTAGTAACTTGCTGCCGTCTGCTCTCCCATACAGCCACTGCTTACTTGCTGTCTTTGTTAAGCTCATCCAGGGTGACATTGTCCAATTGTTTTGACAATGACCTTAATCTATTTGTGCAGTTCAAAGTAAAGGCTGTGTGGCCAGAGATGGAAATGCATGGGCTTAGGCAGCTTGTAATGAAATACAGTCTTTTACTTCAGCTGCTTTGAAGCCAGTGCAAATCAGTTGTTGGATTTGATGTGTCTTTGAGGATGTGAAATGAATTTAGTGGCTTCTAGCTGGTTGTAGTGAATCAGGTGTTCACCTCATGAAATGCTCCAATATAATCAGGCTTTGTGTATGGCAGCTTTAGCAGGTATGCCAGTGGCTATATCAAACTGGATGAAGCTTACTCTACCAACAGGGATTTTTATAAACCAAGTTGTAGGCAATTTAACAGAGAGATCATTGAGTCGGAGCTTCCTTCTGTGGTTGCCTATGCTTGTACATGTTGTAGACAGAGGATAGCAGGACTTTGAGTAAATGGCATTGCAGTGCCAAGTTGGGCGTCAGGATCAATAATTTCCTGTTAGCTGGGATCTCTTGGCACTGCTGGGGTGGGGGAACTGCCTCAGTATATTGTTAAGTCAAAGTCAGGGCTATCAATATATTGCCTTTCAAGTGCAATAGATTGAAAGCAGCTGCACAGAGGAGCAAGATAGCAAGTTGCCTAAGAGAAACCAGACTGTTTCTGATGGATTTGAAAAGACTTGATTTGTCCTTGCCAAGGAATGGAAACATGTTGTCTGGCTGCAGCACCTTCCCAGTAAAATTTGTTCCCCCTGGGAGAAACGGCTGCAAACCCTCTCTTGATGCCACACAGAGAAATGTCTGTTGTGAGGAAAATGCTGGAGCAAAGCACACTGCCTATGTTATATAGATTTTCAGATCAATAGTAGCTCTAACATGTAGCCAGATGCATTATACTTTGGAACATGCTTTTGTGCAGATCCTAGGACTCTGTTTGGCTTTTTAATGGAAGTAGCTGTGCACGAGTATTAGCAGCAGAAAGCTCTTGTCATAGGCAGCACATGCACAGTATTTCACCCTTGCCTGGCAGATCTGCTTCTTTACTTAGTGGCAGAAGTTAGAAATAGCACCATAATAATTTCCTTTTGTCTTTTGGGGCATGAATGCTGTGGGACTCTGTAAACTAATATGTAGCTCAGCATCTATTTCCAGAACTCGCACGTTTCCCTTGATTTACATTCCTTAATCAGTGAGGATGCAGTAGATGCATAGGCTGTGAACAAGATCTTTAATGCAATCACTGCAAGTTCAACTTTCAGTGCAATTATAAAATGAATGTACAGGTATGTTAAAATGCCTCCTGCTTGCTACAGTGATAGTCTTTGCTTAGGCTGTTTTCTCTTATTCTCTGCTCGTGAAAGCATTTCCTGCTAGCAATTCTTGCTAGTCACAAGAAACACAGCTGTGTAAATTCTCCTTCTCCTTCCATTGCTGGGAATCTAAGCCAAATGAAGAGGGATATCCAAGTTCTGTCTACAGATTAATGTGAAATGAGCATTGTGTGGTGGAAGTGGTTCGTGTGTTACACAAACCCCACAAAAATAAGGAGTTGTTTATCTACTATGGAGCTTTTCAGTATCAATGTAGAGGACAGAGCCCAGTTGTGTGGGAGATATCAGTATGCATTGGATGAAATATAAATGCAACTTTAGCAAGCTGAAAAGGTAAGCTGGTGTTGAACTGTCTTCAGTCTGGGTCCCTTGTGGATCGAGACTAATAACAAAAATATGAACAATAAAATGTGTGTTGACCAAATGAATAAGAAATGCTGCTGGGATACAGGGACTCATTCCACTCATATCTTTCTCACTGCTCTGCTGAGTAATCTTTCCTTATTTGTGCTTCAGTGCCTTTATCTATCAGATGGCAATAGCAAAAATAAACTCTGTTTTAAAGCTTGTTGGGGTATACCAATGAAGGGCTTGCAGAGGATATGGACACTTTTTTTTTTTTTCTTTCACCACAGGCCAGGAGTGAGGGAAGGGAAGGCGTAGTTTCTACCTGAAAGATGAGCACCAAGGACTTTAAATGTCTTCTAAAGCATTTTAGGGCTGCCCTGTCCATGACACTTTCTCGAGGACTTCAGTGTGCCACCTTGTATTGTGCTACTGTGATATTTCTCCAGAAGATTTCAGTGCTTTGCAAGCATCTGTCATTGTGATTTTGGGAACCTAGTCAATTGCATCTGATGGCCATTCCTTGTGTTTTGAATCACTTTATTCTCATCAAGTGGAAGAGGTGAATATGTGATATCTTTCTTCCATTTCTTATGTCACTGTGTCTCTTCCATTACAGATGCTTTGAGAGTGAAAGTGACTGAAAAACCCTTTTATATTTGCATCCTTTTTCTCCCCCTATGACTCTATCTGATCTATGGTAGCATTATTTCTCTGCTGTTTTTAAGTTATACTTTTTCAGAGTTATCAGTGCACAATACTTCTTCCTTTGTCAGTGTTGTGCTTTATATACCTGTCAGGTCAGCTAAAGTACATCCATTTGTAATCCTTTGGGCCTGGCCTGGCCCCTCATCCTGTATTCTGTGTGTTTGACTTTTCTACCATATATCTAATTTTCCAGCTTTGCCTCTGTGGCCATACTTAAGCTCTCTTCTGTGACAAGCTGTTTATAATTTGTAACCAAGGTCCCAAGAACTTTTGTAAAAAGTCTCTCTATGCCCCTTCCCTACTGGTTAGGTCTGCCAAAGTATCCCTTGTTCTCTGTTAGGTGACTTACTCTCAGTAAAAATGCATTCCTCATTTAGTGTTTGGAATGCAATCTGGGCCCATCTTCCATCTCTCAGGCAGCCTGTTGTCTTGTCATGCTCTTCTTCTGAAATTCTGTGTTTCTTGTGGTGTTTTAACTCCTGTTGTTCTCTGTGTGCAGCTGGTTTGAGTTCTTACTGTGTTATACAGCCCTAACTTCCCTGTAGATCATGGAATTGGAGAAAAAGTAATGTTGGAATGACATGTAGGGATCATCTGGTCTCATCGCTTATGCTAAGCAGGGCCAGATTTGAGGTTTTATTGAGTTGGTCACTCAGAGGCTTTCTAATCTTAAATTTTGTCTTAATCTCCAGAGATTGAGATTTCCCATCTCTCAGAGACCCTGTTCCAATGTTGAACTACCTCCCAGAGATTGCTCCTTTCCCCCTCTCCCTGATACCTAGTGAGAATTTTCAATTGCCTCTCCCATTACTGTGCAGCTCTGGAGAGACTCTTTATGTAGCTGAAGCTAGAAACACCATCCCTTAACCGTCTGTTAAGACTGCTCAGGCCCAATTCTCAGCCTTTCATTTATCACAAACTTCAGTTTCTTAATCATCCTGGTGCCCCTCTGTTAGTCTCGCTCCAGGAGCCCTAAAGTGATCCCACAAATTGCAGGCATGGTCTCATAAGTGCTGAGTGGAGCATGTTAATCTCTTCCATTGATGTTCTGGCTTCCTTTCTTTTAATACAGCCCAGTACACAGCTGATCTGCACTCTTGAATGCAACTGTTGAGTTATTTTTAATGTGGTGGCCATCAGAACCCTAGGTCCTCCTCCACAAAGCTATGGGAAATAATTTACTGTGGTAAACGATACAGAATTAAATAAGATGGTACTATATGTTTATTGTCTTTAACTGTATTTTGGGGTTTTGACCTTTGTTTCCAGGGAATTAATGTTAATCTTTTTTTTTTTAGTATTTCTTTTACACCTTCATTTTTAACCCAAGGCTTAGTGAATACTTTTAATGTCCAGAACAGTTGTTACTCTCTTATGAATTATTTTAGAGGCATTATTTTCTCGGCAATAGTAATCATTCTACAAAGCACAGTCAGGACATACCTAACAAATGCTTCTCAATATCTGGAGCCCAATGTGAGACAGCTTACAACGCCCTGTTCAGATATGTAAAAATGTCCTGAAGACACAGCATTGGGTTTTAGTGTCAGGTTTTATTGGAGAGTTTTTCCCCCATTTTGTTATCACTGCAGAACAAAATGAAACTGAACGAGTCAGCTGCGTTCTGATACAACTTGTGCTTCATTTCTGTGTCTCTTTCCTAAACTCTAATGTGCTATTTCTGTGCAAGTCCCTTGAAATTTGTTAGCAAGAAGGAAAGAACACAGCTGGAGTTTTGGGGCTCCCAGAGTAAATTTACAGGCTTTGGGGAGTAAGATAGTCTTTCTAGCAAATTGGGTCTGTTTGATTTGAAATTCCATGAAGAGCATCAACAAGAGAATACCATGGATCTGCTTTAGAAGTGTCTCCCTGTGTTGCTTGTAGAGATGTAAAGCTTGGAAAGCTCCAGGCACCCCCATGCTGGGAGGAAGGCAGCAATGCAGCATCTTTGAGTAGAAAATGCTATTTTCCAGGCTTTCTTAGAGGATGTTGTTCTCTTTACCACTGGTGTATTTCCTGGAGTCTATTTTGTAAGTGTCAAAATGAGGGTAAGCTGCTGTTTGTATTTGAAGTGACAGCCCTTCCTCTCCTACCGCCTCTTGCATCCTGGCATTTCCCATGTCAAAACCCAAATTTTCTTTCTAGTTTTGTGCTAATGATTATAGGTTCCACTTGACCAGAATGTGAAGATCAAGTTGATTTCCCCTCTGGAAGCAAGGCACCCTGCTGGTTTCTAGATCAAACAGAATTCTTTCCATACACCATCCAAAAAGCACCTAAGTGTAAACATGGCAAAGGATGACAGAATTAAAATCTGTCATGCATACAGGTGCTAAACTAGTGCAAAATCAAAAAGGCAACCATGTTGCTGTCTCTACTGCCAGACCCATTTTGTCAGCAGCTATTTCTGACTTCCACCATGGAAATACAGAATCATCTCCTTGAGGAAGTCAGTGATCCCTCCAGGATATGTATTCCCAATCTATATTGTTAATTGTTGGACTGTTCTGATGCAACGCCTTAGTTGTTAACATGGAAGTGAAACATAACTTTGAAACATCATCAGACACAATCTGTGTGACATTCTGTCACTTAAAGGTAATAGTAAAGGAATAATAATTCACAGCCAGAATATCAAGGAACTGTAACCTGGCTTTTGTCTGTACTAGTTCCTAATAACTTTTTCAAATTCTTAGTGGACGGCTAAGGGGGATATTGGAAGTAAAGTGGTCATTCCATCATGCTTGGAAGCCCACTGATTTGGGGGAAAATGGGTAAACTAACTCAAAAACCACCTGTCACTTTGTTCATGCTGTTACAGCTGTAGCCCTGTACAGTGCCCAGTGCTGGGGCGGATGTGGGGCGGGGCTGGGTGATGCCTGTGGTGCTCGGTTTTGTGAGCCAGCTCATCCAGGGCTGGGGACTTGGCTGCTGGATCCCGTGGCAGGAGGACGCCTGAGTTCTGCAGCCTGTTCACGATGTCTTAAAATGATAACCCTTCAGAACTAGCTTTGAAGTTTAGGGACGGGGTGGAATTGTTAGTAATACTGACAGGTGCCAGCAGAGGGCATTTGGAAACTTGGCTTTTCTGCTTATTTATCTTCTGACAGATTAGGCCCCCTGTGCAATTTCTGTGTGAGGCTAATGGTGCCTTTTGTGTTGGTACAGACCGATGGTGAAGGCAAAACTTCGGATTTTACTGTTTGTTTTGGTTTGGTTAGCATACAGAATATCAGCAATAAAATATCTACTTCAGAATAATTTCCAAGTTAGAAGAAAGTACTGAACCAGAAAGCCAGGAAGCTCCCACTTTTAGCAGAAGGGAATATTTGCATGTGAAGTAGAAAAAAGGCCAAAAGAAAAGAAGTGAAGGAACAAAAAAATATAATCTTTTTCCCCCGGCGTTTATTTGTAAATTAGCAATCTAAACTGGAACCTCATAGATAATAATTACAACTGTTCTGCCCTAATATCACTGGCATAAGGCAACCATTTTAGACCAATGCTCTGTCGTGAGTACCAAGAAAATTGCATGCACAGACCTAATAAAAAATGACCAAAGAGTGACTCTGTGTTCATGACCAAAAATCCAGTTGCATTTCTATTGATTAGGGCTTTTGTTACTTGCAGTGGGGTATGGGACATGGTGCAGTACACAAAAGGTCTCTCACCAGCAACAGATTTGGAAAGAGCTGTTGTTAAAACCCAGATCAATGAGTAAATGTACAAAGACATTCAAGCATAAGATCATTTAATAAAAATGCTTTTTTTTAATGTGCTTTGATCAAGTAATTCCTGTCCATCAGCTTTGATTCAGGCTCTGGCAGCGTCTTTCTTGAAGAGACTTTCACTGGACTTTTTAAAAAGACTGTCTTATGTGGGGTGTGCTGGTGAAATCAACTAAAGAGTGTTTCTCACCTTTGTGATACGATAAAAGGCTCTAGGACTGTGAGGCTATGAAGGCTTTCAGCTTTTTTACCTCTTTGGAAAAAAAAACTAATAAAAATTGGGAAAAGAATTTTTCAAGTTGTGTTCAAGATACATTAAGTGGACTTGTTTTGTGGTTCCTTTGTCTGCTATTGTGCATGCTAAAATACTACAGCTGTGAATATTAATATAAGGGATGGCTTTACTCCATATACTAAGCAACTATGTTTGGAGATAATTTCCTCTAAATATAATTTGTTTTAAGGTATGATTTATGCTGAAAATGGGATTTATAAAGCATGTCTTAAAAAGGTAGTTGGAACAAGATCTTTCTGTGACACAAAAAGATACTGTTTTATAATATAAGTGTCAGTAGCAAAAAAGGAGTCAAAGGAGCAGCTGGAGGGCACGTTTATTGATATTTATCTCATATATACTTTACTTGCTGTAACATCCACTGCCAAAATCCACCTGACATGTCCTTGTATTTTGCTGTATCCCTGTGGCCGAGCTCTCCTCTGGCCCTTGGAAAGTGCTAGCTTGTTAGTGAATATTAGTTTTTACTGCAGTCCCTGCCTACACTGCATTGTGCTTCTACATGCACATGTTAAAAAAGAATTCTTTGACTTCATCTGAAATAGCATGCTGAGCCCCTAAACTTGATTATTAACATTTAGGTGATTGGTTTCAAAGATGTTTGTGTGCACCTTTTCAACATACATATCTACCAGCAATAAAGAGTGAACCCTTCCTTCGTGGAGGCTTGTCATTGTGGGTGAAAAACAACTTGTTCCCTTCTTGCAAACATACTTGAATATGTTGAGAGAGGAAAGGCAGAGCAGGGCTTGCAATTTACCCAGACCTTGAACAAGTGGCTCCAGTGCTGTGGTTTTGCATCAGTATTGATAGGAATGCAGTAGCTACCACTCTGGAAAAGCTGTATGTTTTGGAAATATGAAGTTGTTCTGTACTACTTGCCCAAATCCAATGAAATTCTTGGCTTTGATTGTGGGGCTAGCAGCTCCTTTTGGTATGTGATTTTTTAAAGCAAAGTTAAAATACTCCCTATGTGATGACAGCATGTCTCACTCCTTTTCACTATCACCACCTGTCCATACTGTGTTTCCCCATTTCTGTGGTGTTTTCTCTCACTTCTACTGAGTGCTATCTGTTAGTGAACTACTTCAGGACAATGCCAAGATAATAATCATCTGGAAGACCTCCATTTCCAGACCTGTCTCACAGGAATCGAATCAACACATGGGTTGTAATACTTGTTCTGGTTGAAGTGAGTTTTCATCCAGATGGGGTAATGATTGAGCACAGGGTAAGGAACATTGGAGTGACTCACTGTATGTAATCGCTCTTCTAGTAAAAGCAGAAAGCACTTCAGTGAAGACTAGTAGTTGTTATAGTGGTAATTAAGTTAGAAAATCTCTTTCATGGTACCCACTAACACTATTAAAAAGCATCTTAGCATACCTTATGTGTTAACAAGTTTGTGTTCGTGTCCCTCTGCTCAAAACCATATGTCAGGTGTGTGCTGGGTACCTCCTCCCTGTCATTATCTTCATGCTGCTCCTGCTACTGTCATAGAGCATGCCCATCTGTAATAGTGTTGCACTGCTACCTAGAAACCTTGAGAAGCTGATGAGAGAGAGTATAAAAACCAAAGAGCTGGAGAGCAGAACTGAAACACAGGGATTGAATGATGTACTCAGCACTGGAGGATTGTGTAAGAAATGGAGTGGCTGAAATGGCTTCACTGTGAAAGCCTCGGTAATTTTTAGAGACAAAGTCTTAGTCCTTTTTGTTGTTTCATGTGCAAAGTAGACTGACCCCCAACTTCCCCTTGCTTCTTTTCTCAAAAGGTCAGGTCTAATCCTCTTGTTCAGCACATCAGGAGGCACATCAAGGTTTTTGAACACCAGAGGATCCGTACAGAAGGGCAGCTGTCAGTAAAGTGGCTGCAGATGTCTGATATTTAGCTCTTTCATATCTACAGGGAGATGACTTTGTTATTCTCTAAATGAAAAAGTTTCTCTAAAGTTTGCCTGTGTGCCCTTCAGTCTCATAGGCAGAGCTCCCGCTGACTCCAGTGTGTGCTAGATTGGCCCACACAGGGAAGGGAAAACACTTGAATTTTAGAATAAGTGCTAGCTGAGCTGATAAATCCCAGTAGCTTTCTCATTGCCGTGGCTGTGTTGGTCCTTACCCTAGGGAGTCGTTCTTCCTCCTCCTATTATCTGTTCAAAGGAAATTTCCATGCGGTATTGCACTGTGCCGCTGTCCTGGGCAGTCTTCATTCAGATCATGTGTCTTCCAAAACACTTTGCAAAAGATAAAACAGAGCTGTGATGAGCAGCCTAAAATGGAATAAACTGTAATATTCAGTAGCAATGGGAAGCTCTAACAAAAGCATTAGTGTTGTGCTACCCCTTTGCCTGGAAGGAAAATTAGATCTAAAAGACAGATTCTTGGATGAAGGTGGCTCCGGTAGGTGGATTGGCAGGTAGCAAATAACAGTGTGAAGTGACTTCTGGCCCTTCCTGGCTGCTTGCCTTGAGAGGGAAAGAGGATGACTGTGCTCCCAGATGGAGGAGCAAGGGGGAGTCCAACGTTGTGACACGTGAGGGTCCCCTGTCGGTGCTGAGGCTGGGCTGGCAGCTGATTCTCCAACGAGGGTGGTGACAGCTTGGGGGAAGGGCTTCTCACCTGTGCTCCAGCAGTATCAACTCTGAGTTGAACCTTGGCACACAGAGCTCCACTGAAATGGGTAAACAGAGTCCCTACTCAAAGAAAGGGAGAATTCTAAGCAAATCCCAGGGCATGGTTCAGAAATGCTGCTGTAGATATTTCTTACTGCATTAACAGGAAGGAAAAAGGCAGCATATCTGTGAGGGAGAAATACCTTCTGCAGTGGTGCCTACCTGAGTGGAAGCCTCTGCAATTTTACGACGCTTGGCTGGGTTCTCAATTGGTGTAAACATCCAGTGCTTTTGATTTACTTGTAGTTAAGTTGTTCTGCAGTGTTTGAGAATCTTGCTTACACATCTGAATCATGACTGAGGAGCTTGAGCCGCTGAGGGATTCGTATCGAAACTCAAAGGTTAATTAGCATATGGTGTTAAAAGCAGATGTAGTTTAAGTGAACAGTGCTTCAATGCTCTTACATCAGAGAGATGTTTGATCTTGGTTCTAAAGAAGAAAAATGAGCTGGCAAGTTGCCGCTCATCTCTAACAAAGTCCAACCCCACAAAAAGAAGTTTTGAAATAAATATAAAAACCTTTAAATTAACCATTTCTCAGGGGCATTCTTAAGAATCTAGCTTTTTGTGAAATTGTATATACTGATTCGTACTTGTTAAAATATATTCGTTATAAGTGTACATCCAGAACCAACCAGAAACCTTTGAAAGGTCCAAGGGGTAATCCAGTCAGGGAAAGGAAACTATATGTAAATCCAGTGTATCATAGAAGAATAGCAAATTGTGAAGCAAGTATTTGAAGCAATGGTTTTTTTGTGACAAAAGTATGTTTCTACTGTATTTGTGAGAGACAGATTTTCACATGCATAGAAGGAAAACAGGCACCTACCTTCCACTGCAACCCATCTTCCCTATTTATTTGGTACATTCCCTAATTATTTTTTCTCTAAAAAGATACACTGATAAAACTGAGTCATCTCATAGATAATCTGTAAATGGTAGCATAAGACTTTCAGTCACCACAGCGTGTACAGTAATTGGCTGCACTGGAAGTGTGCCTTGTAAATACAAGACTGTAGTTGATTTGTTGTGTAATGAATTGGGTTTTTTGCCTGCAATGCCAAAAGCTGTTGCCATGAACACTACAAAGTGATGATTTGCTTGCTGTCAACTCATTCTGGGTATTTACTATCCTGAAATCCTTGCCTCTGTGTCCCTCTCCTTTGCACACAAAGTGAGAAATATGAGAAGGGGGAGCGTTGTTTTCCTCCCCCAAAGAGGTGAGAGCTGTGTGAGTGAAACTGGTTTCCACAAGCAGCCATCAGAGGAATCCACACAAATGGGGCATAGCAGCTAAAGCCCTTTGCTGAACCTCTTCAGTGATGGAAGAGCAGCAACTTTCAGGGTTGTTTGGAGTGGACACATGGGTGGTTTTGGAGGCAGTGCACTTCTGGATCTAGCTGGTGTCAAAAGTGCTGGTCCTGCTGACCTCTGTACAGGGACTGACCTGCCTGTGACCTCTGATGTGGTTCTGACAGAGAATACCTCTTCCAGCTCCAGTGAGAGCAGGCGGTGGTTCTGGTCTCTTGCTGCTTCATGGGGGTCACCTGGAGTCTGGAGCAGACCCAAATCCTCCTGTGTTCCTGTCCTCTTGGAAGGGGATGATGTCCTGATGATGGATGTGAGGTACAGGTGCTGTTAAATAGGTCCTTTCCTCCCAGGGTCTTTTCTTTCCTTTTCAGTTATAGTTGTGAAGCTTATGTGGTTGTCTTGTTGGTCCTGTGGTTTCATGACAGCTCAGAATGTTATGACAGTAGCAATGCCTGTTCCAGAATTTCCCCATTTAAGATCCTTATTTAAAATCCTAGCCATCAAGCACTCTACTTAGCTAATTGTCAGAGCTTGTCATGCCATGTAATTAAGTTTTGGACAGCATTCAGATGCCTCTTCAGGAGCGTATAAGTGTATGTGTGGAACTGCATTTCTTCTTCCCTGTTACCACAAAAAATGAGTCATACTTCTGGCTGGCTCAGACAGCTGCAGACATCATTGCAGTAGGTTGGATGGAGGATTTAAGATTAGGAACTTCTGTAACCTGATCCCACAGAAAAACCCTGGCCAGGCTTGCTGCTGGTGCAGGGATTTGTTCACAACTGGCTGGGGATGACCAAGGGGATTCTTTTAATCTCATCAGCTTGCTGTTAGGAGCTTGCTTGTTACAGCCTAATAACTCTGCCCTGGAAGCACAGGCAGCCCTCAAATTAAGATCTCTGTGTTGGGTAGGAAGGATAAGGCCTCAGCATCATGGATTTGAGAGAGCCTAGCTGCTCACTGCTTCTGATGCACACACATGCTGTTCAGGTAATCAAACTCCTCAAATGTTCATGCACTGCACAGAGCAGCCTGTCTCTGCCTCTGACTGACTGAGGTGGGAAACAACCCCAGAGCTTCATTGAAAAAAAAAAAAAAAAAAAAAAAAAAAAAGTGTGTGTATACACAGGTATATATATTTTTTCCTGGGAAAAATGCCAACATGCTGCTTCAAATTTTGAGTCATTGCCATCCTGGGTACACTCTATTGGATTTTGGGGTTGTTTTGTTTTTAAAGCTGTGTTATAGAAATTAATGTCAACATGAAAAGTGTTTTTGTTTTTTGTTTAGATTGTAATAACAAAAAATCTTTGAGGTCCCCTGAATGCTCAAACATTATTGCAGCATCTGTGCTGTCCTGATTCATCCTAAGATTTTCAATAGCAGCCTAGTGGAAGAAGAATAAAGCATGGCCCTCACTGGAACCTCTTCTGTCAGAACTCAACATGGTCAAAAAAATAAACTTAAATCATGGAAAGCTGTTGAAGCTAATTCCTTTGTGCTACTGTCAGACTGAGAGGAAACAGTCCTATAACATACAAAAAAAAAATAAAATTCTTCAGGTGCTTTTATGATATTTCAAGAAGTGTAGACAAGCATTGATCCAGGATTGAAATGTTTCTGTTAGAGGGATACAGGCTCCATCGACGAATTCCTTGTGTGGATGATTAAAATAAGATTAAATGCCAGGAGGAGGTTCCCTGCCCAGCCATTTCTCTTTGTTGTGTATATCAATTACTAAATAGTGGTTCTGTGCCCATAACTGTGTGCCTCTCTCTGCAGCACCTTTTAGGACTAGGGAGGCCCAGGTGAGATGACTGCTGGGTTACATACTCATCATTTCTGGAAACAAGAGCTGCTTGTCTTGGAATTTCATTGTCTTTGTCTGTAGGAGGTGACCTTTCTCTCTCCAGCAGCCTCTGATTGACCACATCTCAGATATACCCAGGGATTTTTGCAGTTGTCTCTTTTGCTTTTGATTTAAGACAGCACTTGTAAGTGCAGGTCTTCTTTCTAGGTGCAAAGTAAAAAGGGGAGATGGAAGCAGGTTGTGCCCTGAAAAGTGCAAAATCTGAATAGAAAGGCAGAGGGGAAGAAAATGCTTTTCTTGTTGCTAAAAGCTGGGGCCATGAAGAGATTTACATCTGTGTTCCACAGTTACATGTGGAGTCTGGCAGAGGACTGGCTGAAATTCTACAGTAGCTCCCACTGATCCCAGGCTCCAGGTCTATCTACCAGCAGTAGCCTGTTCTTGTTCCCAACAGGCAGTGCTCTACCCCTTCCTCACTGCTTAGTGCTTTCAGTGGCTCCAGCCCCCCTAATCACTTTCCAGCCAGATTTCCCTGCCATTTGTTCTTCTCTGGTATTTCTTAGGAGCTTGGGACATCATGGCCTCACATGCTATTTTAGCTGTCGTTTGGTAAGAACTGAAACAGATTGTAAGGCTTGATGCAAAATAGCATCAGAGCATTGATAGGTGGGGACAGATGATCTTGACATAATCCCTTTGACAGGGTGGGTAAATCCCACCTGGTGTTTGGCAGGAGCAGAGGAAAGCCTGCAGCTTGGTATTTCCCTGCTGGGGAAAGCAGCCATAAAGGAACATTGCCAGGCTGTCCTCAAACCAGTTATCTTATTATTGAAAGCCCCTGGGAGTCCAGGAAGAAAAGAGGATGCTTTTGAAGTCAAGTCTGTCTGTTTATGAGCTTCACTAAGCAGCAGAGACCAGACTGTCCCGAGGGCCAGGGAAGGGGGAACCTCTTGTGTAATTCCTCTGACCTCCAGGTTTTGTTATGTGGATTTTGTGATCTGTAGTTTAGGATTAGAAAGACCAAAGACCATTTAAGTATGGATTTCATTCCACTGATTGTGTCATTGTCCACAGATGTGGAGCCAGCCAGAGTGTATCAGACCCTTCATCAACTAATTAACTTGAGTTGTCAAGCTGTAATCAGTGAGCTGCTCTCATGCTAAAATAATAATGATAAATTCCTCTCATCTGAAGCTGTCAGCTTCCAGCTGCAAGAGGCTTGAGTTTGCAGGGTCTGTAACTTCATGAAGGAGAAGCAGGCTTGCACCTCTGTCTTGCCAAAGCCAACTTTAGCTTGGTTCCCTTTCTAGCAGAGTTTGCTGCTGAAGCTTTATCTAAGGCCAGGCCAGGATTTTGTTGGGCTCATAGTAGGACCTAAGCTGCCATCAGACTGCCACAAGCAGCACTGTGAGTCCTACCCATTTCAAAGGGACACTTTTCTAGTTTCAATTGCTTATTGAGGAGCTGATTTGGTTTCTATTTGGGTTGCATTTTAAAAAAAATTGTCTGTAAGGGGTGTGGTTCTCTTGAAATTCTCCCTGTTGTTTTGTTAGGCAAGAAAGGTGCTACACATTTCACTGTAGGACAGGGTTTAAGACCTGTCTGAAGGAAAAGGTGTCCAGGCTGCCTTTGGGACTGCTTTGGGTCTGCCTCACAGAGCTGGCAGGCCAGCAGCGAGCCCTTGCAGGCTCTGGTGGGCATGTCAGCCCTTTTTTCCTTCCAGTTTTTGGAGCTTTAATGCTCTCTCACATCTGTCCTGTCACACTTGTCATGCCTATCCTGTCTTAGACAGACCAATAAAGGAATCCCATTCCACATTGGTAAAGGGAGTCTTGGACTCAATACTCCTGCCTCCATCTTGCATAAAAAAATTGAATGCCACCTCCTCTGAGTATGGCCACTCATAAAATGATTTTTTTTTTTACTGACTGACCGCATAAGAATTCGAAGCAAAATGGAGATGGAGGCAAACAAAAATTACTTGTTTTGTTTATCCAGATGGACGTGGACCAAGAAATTTGTGTAGCCTTCTAAGAAATAATAACCAGCTCTTACTGTAATGAATCTCTTTGCACAGTGTAAACATCACAAATAGAAATTAAAAGTACAGTTTACCCTACAGCATAGGTTGGGGTGACACATAAAAGGCTATAAAGCATCTTAATTAAAGTTTTATGGCTCATAATCATGTGCCGTTTGAGATAAATATCACTAGCAATACCACAGCTATGCAGAAGCTTAATATGCTCTTCAGATATCTGGAAATATGTGTAAAATAAATATTTTTCTAAGGAGGTCTTCTTTCCCTATCAAATACGAATTCCTGTGTAAAGGCAGGAATACGGAATACAAAAATCAGGAGGCCTGATTTTTCTTTGCGCATTCCCTGTCATTTCTGAAAATCGTGGAACAGATTTTTTTTTTTTTCCTGTGGAAAAGCTGCTTTTCAGATGGCTTCTTGGTGATTTGATGCAGAATAATTTTTTAGAGTATATATCTGCCTTCATAAACATCCTCATAAATATAACACAGCAAACAAACTGCTTGGAGGTCAGACTGCAGAAGAGGTTGACCTTGCACTTTTAGCAGTTTAGTGTATGCTAGAGCTTAGATTTAGCAGGATTAAATTTTGCAAAGGTCCTGTGACAAGTGTTTCTTACAGAGCGAGAATGTCAGAAAGCCTACTACAGACTAATAGGAAACACTGAGCACAAATGCTCAGGTGCAATTTAGGCACAAATTTGGTGTTGATTAAATGCAGAATCTTAGCCAGTATACAAAATAGGTGATGACTTTAAAGACTAAACAGATACTTTGGCAAGGAGCATCTTAATTCAGGCACCAATTATGTTTCATTCTGTATTGCTAAAACTCTAAGTTATATCCTTATTTCTCTCCAAACAAAGCCTCCATGATTAAAGTTAAATAGCGTTAAGTACTTAATAAATAGGGATGAGTTTCTCTTTTGAGTTTGCTGAGTTAGAGCTTCTGTATTATGTTTTGGTTACTGAATTTAGGTATGCTTTGCAGAAAGGATATGACACCTGTGCTGCCTTAAAATACAGGTGCCTCTTCTTTTTTGTAGATATACCCTTAGGAACATGAATTTCCTTACAGATTTTGACAGTGACATAAAAAGAGCTGCATTGTGGTGATGTGAAGAAGTAAATACAAATATATGGTTTCTAGTGCAGGTGATACTTTTTATTCCAAAAGAACATTTTTATTTCAAGGATTATCACTATTGTACTCACTAATATGCCTATTAATACATATTTGAACAGACAATGCATGCAAGTAAACAATTTAAAACAATAGCCTGGGATTTACAGTCCTAGGCTATTGTTTTAAATTGTTTACTTGTATGCATTGTCTGTTCAAATATGTATTTAAATGTGTGTCAAGTTATTTTTGACTCTTCACTGTTACAAATACTCAGAATAGCAAATCAGAAAGCCAAAGCTTGTGCTCCTGCCCAGAGTTATTTAATTTTTTTTATTTTTTAATAACAGAAGCTCATTTATTTTTGCTTGAATGGTTACAGAGATGTCAAGGATAAGAGATCCACTGCTGCTTACTTTTACTATGTGGGATGATACAACTCTGGTGATTCTATACAGTACTAAGAAAAGAAACAATAGCTGTTACTCTAATATGTAAGAAGATATGTGGCCACTTGCATTTTCCTTGTACAAGTTCATTACATTTTAATCTCGATACATAAGTATCACATAGTGGTTTTGTTTATTATTCCCTTTCAAATACTCTTTTGATTTGTAGGAGGCTCTCCTATATTTCAGTTTTTTAATTTTAAGATCTCTGCAACACACCTTTGGATTTTGGAAGAGGAATCTAAGGGAGCTTTGAGCAAACTGAGGTCTTTTGGCTCTGAAGAGAAGGATGCAGGGCCAGCAGTGCAGCAGCAGAGGTCACTTCTCTGACCAGCCCTGGGGTCTTGGTGTGCTTGCTCACATCTGCTGGCTGAGTTGTTGACAGTAGAGCTCCTCACCCCGTTTCAAACCCTGTTCTTTTGACTGAAGGCACCTCCCAGCCAGCAGATCTGTGGATCAGCAGCCTCAAAGGTGTGTGCTCAGGGAGGAATTCCTTCTGCTACACCAGAACATACAGAGTCCAGCTTGATCTGTAGCCTTTGAAAAACTGCATTTCTCCTGCTCATGTCCAATCCCACTCATGAAAGCACTTAATAGGTGCTTACGATTTTTGTACATGAATATCTCAAAGCAGTGAAAACTGTGGTTGAGCACTCAGTTGAAATGAGCACTCTGTGACCTGATTCTCAAATGTGCTGAGCGCTCACTTGGGTGCCTGTGAGGTCAGTGAGCGCTTCTGGCCCTTCATTGCTTTGGAAATGGAGCTGAAATATGGTTATATGAACTTTGCTTCATGCTCATATGCGTGCAAAACCTTAGTCCTGTTTTTAAGGATTCAAGACAAGAATCCATTTTGAATCTCCAAGGAAAAAAATCCATAAAGATGTTAAAAGGCAGACACTAGTTAGTGAACATTATTGAATCCTCGAGTTTTTCTAAGTCATTGTTTTGTTTTTTCTGCTTTCACAATAACTTTCTCTTTTCATCAGAACTGTGCAGTTTAAAGATTTTCATGCCAGATTACTTTATACTTGACAGAAAGATTCTGAGTACCACATGTGTGTTTGAAGAGGTGTTTCTTTGAACGTCAGCTGATCTCTCAGGTTAGAGAAAGTAACCTGATTTTAAGAAAACTAGCACATAAATTGCATCTGCGCTGCAAGGACCTGCTGACACCACAAAGATAGGTCTTGACAAAAGTTTTATTTGGGCTACAGCTCTTCTTGTACAGCATGTCAGATGGGTTCTTTATTTCTGCTCTTTCATTTTTTTTATTACTGAGAACGTTAGTAGGGAAACAGGCTTTCTGCTTCTTCAGGAATTTGCAGACTGGCACTGTTTGTCTTTCATCTGCAGCAGTAATCCTCTCTGTGTAGGGCTCATATATGCAGAATTTCCTGGGGAAACAACAAATCTCCTTACTCTAAAATGTTTACTATTGGACAAAAGAAATCATTAGCAAAGAACAGGATGACAAAAGCCCAGAAGGCACAAATGGCCAGGGAGCTCTGTGGAACACAGAGTTCTGGGGCTGCTACCAGGTAATTTTTTAAGAGATTTTGTTTGTTTAGTCTGACTTGGCACTGGCTATTTTGCGTGTATGTACGCTCTCAGCACTGTTTGAACACATGGATGCTCCAGTGTGGGTGAAGGAAATGCCCTTAGCATGAGTCATGCGTGCAGGAACAGCAGTGAGGCTGAATGCACAGGCAGGGGTGATGGCAGCAGTTATGCAGATGAGAGCACGTAAAAAGGAATGAGGCTTCTGCAAAGTTACTTGTGCACAGGCTTAAATAAAGAGCATTGCAAATCATACCTAGAATATTTTCTCTGTGTCTATGATTATGTTATTTCCATAGCAACTAATTATGCCATAAACCAAAGATCATGACTTCAGGTGACATGTGAGCAGAAGGAGATGAGCTATTAAGTACTGAAGTTTTTTTTTTTTTTTAATGCAGATTTCCTTATTTATAAAGAAAAAAAAGAAAGAAAATGAAAAAACCAAACAAACAAACCAACCAACCAACCCTGAAGTCTGCTATATAAGTGAAATTGCTTGTGACTGGAATGTGTTTTCAAAGTTTTGTTGGAGGCATCAGTAGATATTTCAAGTAGTTGTACATACAACTGTGAATATCAACAGATTTTTGTCTTAGCTGAGGAAATCTCTAGAATGACTGTCTTCTGCCCATGTAATCCAGAGCTCAACCTCTTTGCAGCAATTATAACCTTTTACAGATACTGAAATTGCTAATGGACGAGCAGGGACCCTGGAAATAAAAGGGAAGGTCAGGGTTCTTAGGTGTGTGATAAGTTTGAGGTTGCAGTGAAGCATACTATCTTCTGCTTCACTTATTAAAAACGTTCCTATTTCTTTGGAAAACAAAAGATTCTAGAGATATCCTCAGCTTACAGCCCCATGGTCATACTCTTTGAGGCAAAGGACCTGTAGCCAGAGTAGAACTGATATTGCTTGATTTACCTATTTCTTAGGGGGCTGTTTTAACATGTCTGGCATTTGGTTCAGGAGCTGCCTTTATGACTCCCCTCCTGACCCACTTGCACCTCGCTTAAAGTCTTTGGCAATATGTGCAGACTTACTGCACCATGTGAATTCTAGGAGAGAGCAGGATTTAGGGAGGAAGCCTGTTGGTTGCTCCTTGAATTGACCGTGAGTGTTTCCAGGGATGGGTCATCTACAACCTCTTTGGGCAACTTCCTCCAGTATTTCATCATATCATTGTAAAAAAACTTTTCCTAATATATATAATCTGAATCTACCCTCTTTTAGTTTAAAGACATTACTGCTTATCCCATTGCTACAGGTCCTGTTAAAAAGCCTGTCTCCATTGTTCTTTAAGCCCCATTTAGGTACTGAAAGGCTGCAGCTGAGGTGTTCCTAGAGCCTTTTCTTTTCCAGTCTGAACAACCTGAACTCTTTCAGCCTTTTCCATTAGGGAAGGTGCTCTAGCCCTCTGGTTGCTTTTGTGGCCCTCCTGCAGACCCACTCCCAACAGGTCCATGTCTTCCTTGGACTGAGGACTCCAGAGCTGGATGTACTATTCCACATGGGCTCTCATCAGACCAGAGGGCAGAATAACCCCACTCAACCTGCTGGCCTTGCTGGCCAGTACCCCTAGGTCCATGTGGGCAGGGCTGCTCTCAATCCCTTCATCCCCCCAGCCTGTGCTGATACTGGAGGTTCCCCAACCCACGTGCAGCACCTTGCACTTGGCCTTGCTGAACCTTATGAGGTTTCCATGGGCCCACTTGTAGAGTTTGTCCAGATCCCTGTGGACGGCATCCCATCCCTCAGGTGTGGTAACTGCACCATTCAGCTTGGTGGTATCCGCAAACTTGGTGAGGGACTGATGTATCCCACTATGTCACTTAGGAAGACACTAAACAGTCCTGGGCAGGGTTGAGCAGAGACTGAAAACCTGAGGCAGTGTGTGGCTGTCAGGTTAAAAATCATATTCTCATTCTCTTTGCTTTACTCTTTTAGTCATCTATATTCATGCAAAATGAATATACAAAAGCAAACAAATCAAAGACTCCATCACAATGCTTTTTTTCCCTCCTAGTGAAACAGCCAGCTTGGCCCTGAACTTTGGTTCACCCTCCAGTCAGAAGAAATAATGTTTCTCTTAGACTTTTGGAAGAGGTACAGTTTTTATAAAACCTACATCACTATATCAAAGATAACCAAACAGTAGCTGCAAAGAGTGCACTGGGTGAGGAAACAAGGGATTTCTCTCCAGGCATGTTGCTGAAGAAAACAACAGACAGAGCCAGACAAGTTTCATTAACACTTTTCTGTGGTGATCTCTGTATGTACATGAAATTAAAAAGTTGACCATCTGGAGTATATTCATCAGTTCATCATCCTTAGCTGATTTCAGTGCTGTGGTGTGAAGCAAAGCTAGTAACTCATAAAAAGACCCCTTTTGGTACTAATGTTTGATCTTAGTCATGTTGTTCACTGAAGTTACTGGGAATGACTGTCACCTGTCATGTGCAAGCCTTTGCACACCCCTCTGTTGCAGAACAGGAGCAGTTGTCACATCCATACCTTGTTTTATATAGTGTATTTCAGTAATGCCTTCTAGCAGGGCTCTTTAAAATTTTATTTTGTGGATCACTTCTTAAAGTCTGTTGAGGTTAATTCAAAGTGGGTTGTTTCATTAGGAGGATGGAGGAGGTACACAGAATTCTGAAGACAGTGACAAGAGGTCTAAGTAGGAGAGAAACCAGTGCAACCATTAAAGGACTCATGAGACTAAATTAATGAGGAGGTGAATTAGTGCTGCATTTTGTGTGAGCTGAAGGCGCTGGTGTCTTGTAGTTGTGAGTGTTAAATCTTGGAGGAAGAAGAGAAAGCAGTATTCAAAATAGTAAGGGAAGTGGGAGTATGCTGTGGGGTCTGTGGTGGCTACAGCTCAGGGTGAGGTGCAAGGTGTGGGGTGAACAAGCAGCTGTGTCTCCTCAGGTGAAAGCCAAAGCTGAGGCTGCTCAGAGAAAAGGTGTGAGGGTTAATACAGTTAAGAGACCTGCCCCTGATGCCCAAACCTTTTACAGTTTATTGCCTGGAGTTCACCTGATGTCATTAGAGTGAGACTGCTGTCTCTTCCCTTTCAGGACCAGGGTTTTGGCTGAAGACAGAGAAGGGTTACCAGTCCTCCACTCAAAGTGACAGGGACAAAGTTGTTATAACCTAAATGGTAGCGTGCCACTAGAATCAATATAAATTGAGCCTCTGCTGGCAAGACTGCACAGTGCTTGCTTTCTTGTGTAGAGGAATCAATATGAATTGGCCACAGGATGGGAATATAGAGATGCAGCTGGGGAGAGAAAAAATAGATGTTAAGCAGAGGTGAACAGAGGTCACTAGGTCTACTTCATGATTTTGAGCTCAGTCATTAACAAAAAGTTTGTGAAAGCTCTAATTCACTGGCCCTTTGGGTCACCCTTTAGACACAATGGCCCAGTGATGTAATGCTTCCAAGGTTAATCCTTCTTGGTTCATGCATTACTTTGTTGTTAAACAGCTTAAATGTCAGGATGGGTCCCAGCTTGCCCCTTGCATTCACTTTACATCAGGGATGGGCAAGAGTAGAGTACACCAGCCCTTCTCCTTTTGTTGATTTCCCCCAGTTCCCATGCAAGACATCACTCCCTCATGTGAGCATGCTCATCCAAGCTGCAGTTAGCCTGCTGGTGCAGCATTGCTGTCTCAAGAATTCCCCATTTAGGCTAGTGATTCTGACTGGGTTTCCTGGTGTGGAAGATTTAATAAAAGAATGATAGTAATCTCTGTATCCCAAATGACTCTGTTTCTAGTTAGCTGTTGGAATTGTCATGAGAAAGAACAGCAACTACTTGAGAACTACATTTTACACTAAAGTGCCTTTAAAAAGTTGTCATTTCTGTGAGGTGGGCTATGGAATGATGGTGAGAACAGGCTGAGAAGAAGTACCCTTTAATGTAAGGACCTCAGCCTTCCTCAAGCATTTTCTGCATTTGTCTGAAATATATTCAGCATGTGTCGATGTTTATTACTTTTTATTTAAAACAAACATTTAGAAACTCCTCCTTCAACCTTGGATCTTTGCTTTATGAATTATTCCACCCACATTAAGGAGTTTATTCTCTTAAGAATTGATGGTTTCCTGCCTTCGGGAAAGGTGAAAGCAAATGATTTCTAACCCTTTTCTTATCCAGATAGCAGAGAGCTGCCTTTGGGCTTCAGTTGTCTAGTTTACAGTAAATATGCCAAGTTCTCCTCTGTTAAATACGGTACCATGGGCACCCGTGTTAAATAACAGTTATCTGACTTGTCACTGTTTCAGCTAATTTGTGTGCTGAGCTATACCCAGTTTTTCTTTCACCATTTGATATGATGCCTGTGCACAGGCATTTTTTGTATAATGACAGAAAGTGTAGAAAATATTTGAATAATTTTTGGGTTTCTATTACCAAACTGGCGTAGTTGTAATACAGGTGAGGAGAAATGCTGGAGTCAGTACTATTTGGTACCACAGGAAAAATTCATAGTATATTGGGAACTCTGACCGAGAACAGATCTGCTTCCATTGGACCATCTTTATGAGCTAGGGAAGGAAGAGTCCTTTAAAGGGGGCAGAGTTCATATTGTGCAGGAAAGGGAGGGAAGTAGAGTAGAAAATTCTAATTTTAGAGCTAGGGAAATCAAAAAGTGGAAAAGTTGTAAGTCATCAAAGTTACTGAAACAGATGGTGCAGAGTTACTACTCTTGTGTTTTGTGCTCAGGTTCTTTCTGTCTAAAGCTTGCACCAGGAATGGTCAGTGTATTTATCGTTTGTGGAGGAAATGAAGAGAAATAATTAGACTCTGAGTTTGCAGTTTGTAAATTAACAGAATTAAAGGGTGGTTTGCAGGGGTGAGCTGCTCAGGCTATGTGCAAACCCAGCTCATTTTACTTTTACTAATTCGTTCTTTAATTAATTGGTGCCTGTGTCTCTTGATTTATGCTGAGACTGGCAAGATGCTTCATGAAGGAAACCTGTTTTCATCTCGATTAATTCTCTGCTGGGCAAGACTTTTAAAAAAATGTTAGCCAGCCATCTTTTGACTCGGCTCCAGTCGGTTACAGTCAAAAATCAAAGGACAGACAGAGGAGGAAGGCAGAGAGGAGGCAGACAGAAGAAGGAGGTGGCAGATACGGAGATAAGTGAGTTATTTGCACAGGGAATTTGGGGCAGAGATGGTAAATGAGTCTTGCTTTCCTGAGTGTTAATACTGTAATTGCCACAGTTTCAGTAAGATTTTTTCCTTCCCGAAAAAGTTGTGTGTGGCACATTTTCAACTCCTTACTGCCTGTGGGAGCTGTCAGATTTTAGGGAAGTGCTCCCCAGCGTAGGGAACTTGATGCCGATCAGTGCGTTCTGACAGGGGGACAAATGAGCCGGCCGTACGTTGTGCTGAGTGATGATTCCGTGGGACTGAGCGAGTGAGGAACATGCCGGTGATGGATCTGCAGCGGAACAAACGAGCCTCCCGGCAAGGGAGGCCTGTCCTGACCCCGCTCCCCGCGGAGCATCTCCAGCGCTTTTGCGTACGAAACCTTCACAGCACGCACTTAGTCCCGTTCCTTTCGGCAGCGCCGCCTCCGTATCCGGGCAGCCCCTCCGAAGCCGCCCGCACCCAGGTTCGGGCTCCGCGCGGTGCCCCCGCGCTCGGAGTTTCGGGGCGGGGGGAGCCGCGGGCGGCCCGGGCGGGGCTGTGAGGGCGGGGTGTGGGCCGGGGCCGGGCCGGGCCGGGGCGGGCGGGGCGGGCAGCGCCATTGGCGCGGCGCTCGGAGGAGGGGCGGCCGCGCCGGGAATGGAGCGCTGGGGCTGGCGTGCCACAGGCGCCCGCCGCGGGAACGGGATGCGGGGATGCGCGAAGTGAGCCCGGTGGCGCGGGGCACAGCGATGTGGCCGGCAGGAAAGGGCCACGGCAGCTGCTCGCCTTTCGGATAATTCCTGTCCTGCAGCGGGTCTCGGGCAGCGGCACTCTCTTGTCTGTGTACGGCATGTAGAGCCGGGGTTTTAATATGGCATTTGCGAGCCGAGCGAGGTCACGGTTCCTTTTTTAAAAATTCTTTGCTCTGGGTACAGTATAGCTCTCTCTGATTTTTCCTTCCCTGGTAGCGGGGTGGGCCGGGAGGGACGATCGTGACAGTGACGGGAATGTTTGCTTGTGCAGAAGTCTTTCTCATGTGGAAGTACACTGCTCTCTAACTCCTGGCTAAGCAGACTTCAGTTCACCAACTTTGCTGCCGCACAGCACGCGTAACTCCTTGGCAGGATGGCAGACAAAAGAACAGCTGGTGCAAGGCAATAGGGGATTCCTAGCGAGGAGGAGGAAGGAAGATCACCAGCCTTTCACCCGACGGCTGTCAGAGCAGCAGGAACGGGGCAGCTGAAGCCACCATGCGCAGGTCCAGCACTGATGAGTCCACCTATCACAGGAGCCCTTCCCTGGACAGCAAGGATTACAGTTTCCCAAATGGCGCCTTCCGTCGATACAGCAGCATGTATGGTGGCCAGTTTGGGGCTGCCAGCAACTCTTTTTTTGGATTTCATACCAACCCAGGCCCAAAGGCCACCAAGGCTAAGTACACGACTCCCAAGGGGAACAAGTACGTTGTCTTTTACCTGGATCTCTCATTTATTTTTCTCCTAGAACTGAAGAGGTGCAGCATGGCTCACAACTGCCTGCAGTGTATCAAGTACCTAATGTTTGTTTTCAATCTTCTCTTCTGGGTGAGTACACGATTGGAACTGTGAGACGGTTGCATTTGTGTCTGTTTACTGAGAGGGAAGGTGAACTTGTTGCTGCTTTTAAACTTAGGAGTTGAACAAAGTGGTGTTTGGGCTGTTTTTGTGGCCTCATTAATTTGTGTAGATAACCTACTGAGGGGTTTTTTTCATCCTCTCATATCGTGGCCTTCAGCTGCATTTCAAAACTGTGGCAGAAGACAAAAGAGTGTGTTTGTAGAGGTCAGCTGCATGAATGTCTTCATCACTTTGTTCCAGTGAGAGCTGTACACTTTTTCGTGCCCTGATCTTTCATTCCTATATGTGTTTGCCTCAAAAGTTATGCATAGTCCTAGAGAAATCACTGAGGCCATTCATGCTTGTAAGGTTGAGCACGTGCTTACATCCGTTGCCCTGTTGCAGATGACACACTTGGGACAACATTAAAGCCTCTGTCCGGAATCTCCAGGTAGTCGGTAGTCATTCTCTGTTACTGTCAATGCTGGGTCCTGGCATTGCCATTCCCTGTTGAAGATGTGGGTGGAGAGAGACCAGAGTGCTCCTCTCTGCTTCTGGGGCTGCTACTCTGTGGCAGGAGCTTATCGAATCACTATGAGGCATGCGCGTGTCATCATCTTCTTAGTAAATGACGTGGCTTTCAGCAACAAGGGTGGCTGGGCACTTCACTCCCTTGTAATGGAGTGTAGGCTGTAGCTGGAGACTAAAGAAGTGCGGGGTGGGGATCCACGTCACAAATGTTGTTAGTCCTGTAAAAAAGGGAGTAGCATGTTTGCTAGGGCAGGACAGGATTTCTAGTTCAGTGTTTCTCATCCAGGATTATATGTGGGAAGATCTGTTACAAGATCCTCAGAAGGTACCTTTAAAGGGCTTGTTCCTCCCAAGAGGCTTCTTAACATGCTGAGAGAAATAAGGAGTGTTGTGAATGCCACCCCTCCTGTCCCAGCACTTAGGGAGGGAGTGTGTGCTTGCAGCTGGGTGTTGCCGTGTCCGTGTCACTGGTTGCCTGTGCTCTCCTGAGTTGTTGGAGGTGCTGGGAGGGCTGTGAGTGAGATGGAGAGAGCTGTTCTCTAGTGTGCGCTGCTGTACAGCTGTTCAAAGCCAGGCATGCTGCAGTGCATCAGAAAACACAAAGTGCAGGCAACTCCTGCTGACCTGAGTCATACCAAGAGTCAGAATGTGGTAAACTAGTGCAAGTCCCCTGAATTGGCACAGCACTAACCACAGCTGTGAAACACAAGGAGGGTGCTCTCTGCATCCTGGGTGAGCTGGTGGAAAGAGTCTTGTTAAGGCTGCATTCTCTCTTTTAAGGCGAACTCTGGTTGCTTCTGCTTCCCTAAAAATCATCTAATATTTATTGCAGCTTACTCTAGAGCTTTCTGAAAAGACAAACACTATCTTTCTGGCTTTTTCAAGTCTTGTGCCTCTACTGACTGTCCCTGGTTGAGATTATAGATAGCACTGACAGTTGAAGTGTGAGCTAGAAAAGCAGTAGGATGCTGGCATTAATAGCTCTTTCCAGGACTGTGCAGAGCACTGCCTCAAAGGATACAGGCATTCTGATTTCTTGTACAATATTCATCTTCCACTGAAACATATCAGTGTGATGAGAAGAGGTACTGCTGCAAGTAACGTGTATTTGCAAAGACAAGGTACACATAATGTATCTTTGGCATGCTTTTCAGTAGGAAAGCCTTAATGCTTTGGGAAAGAAAGAAAGGTCTCCTCCCTAAAACCATCAAAGCTGCTCCAAGATATGCTTGGAGGGGTAGAAAAGGCAGGGGTCCCAAAAAGAGAATACCTGTGTGGCAGCTGGGCTCTTGGTGAATTGAAGCATGCAAGCAGGGGAGTGGGTGGTGTCAAATACTGCAGCACGATCTCTATTTTGTTTCCCTTTCACATGCTACCTGCACAGCAGGAGCGATGGATGATGATCATGTCCAAATGAGTTTTGCACAGCATGTAGTTATAATAGATGCAGCTCTTCACCTTCTCACAGTGAGGAAAGTAACTAAAAAGAGATGATTTTTAAAGGCACTGGCTAGCCTCCTCTTAGTAAAAGGAGAAAAAAAATTCTGTTTCTAGTGATCAGAAATCTCAGAATGATTACAAGTTGATGATGCTGTTGTTTTTATTTTCATCTTGTTTTCAGTTATTTGTTATGTTTCACTTTGTGAAATTAAAGGAAAAGCATCTCTGCAAGAGGATAGGATTTCTTTTTGCATGCATGCTCACGGAAGTTTTGCTGGCTCCACCTTTTCTCTCCACCCTTCTCTGGGTAGTTGGTTAGTAACAGGCAATAGTTTAGGTAAGAGGAGGTGTTTTTTTTCATGTACCAAGAGCAGTCATTGCATTAAGCGAATTAAATGCCTCTTATAGTCCTGCTCTTGATTCTGTTTTGAGAGAATGCTTTGATTTCTGTCAGAAATCATATTTTCATCTTCTTCCTGTTCCTATTCATTAACTCCAGTACATTTTGTGCGTCCCTACAGCCTATTTCCCAGTACTTTCAGTTCTCTTTTCCACAGTGTGGCAGAACACAGTCCTCAGCCCTATGCAACTCCAGTGGGATTTGTGCTGCATTTCTGAGGAAAAGATCTTTTTCTTACAATGCTGGTGAATTTATAGGAAGCAAATTCTCTGAGACCTTGTTTTTAAATGTTTTTGGCAGGCTTTGTTCGATTAGGTGCTGTGCTCATGCTGTAAAATTTTTAAAAGCTGTCATATAACTGTGAAAACAGAGCAAATTTCTCCTCCCCTTTCTGATGGTTAAAGGGAGCACAAAGCTCCTTCACAAGTGTCAGGAGCTGAAGTGCCTTGTCTGTGTTGATGCTGAATCAGTCCATTGGTACAGCAGACTAGCAGCTATTATTGTAGAGAAAAGAATTGGATACTCCTAAAATAGCTCATTTCTCCATGAGGAGTCCTGCACAAATTGCTCTTGGTGCAATTGCAGCTACTCTGGGGTGTTAAGGTCCTGAAACATGGGCAAAACAATATTAGAGAGCAGCACTGCTTCTCTAATGGGAATTGCCAGTCAGAGGCCATTCCCTGGAACAGTGCCAGATGCAGATGAGCCATCATTTTATCACTGCACTCACTGGTTTGTAAGCTCCCAAAATAACTTTTGTCACCTGATACAGAATACTTGCTTGGCTTCATTCATTTTTATGGGCTTCGATTTTCATTTGTTGAATTGCTGAACCCTTGAGACTGAAGATCGCCTCAGATGATCGCAGAGCAGAATATTTTTATTTCATAATGAAATATTTTTTATTTCTCTGTGACATACCCAGGGAAGAACATTTGTTTTCCATATTCCCCTCTAGACATCCAGCATTTCTTCACAGTCAGTAAAACAAACTTTTCTCTTTCTGTGCTTTTAATCCAAGGCTCTGGTGCCTGCTTTTTTTTTTTTTTTCTTTTTTTGTGAAATAAGGTGAGATATATCCTAAAGGCTGAGAGAGTTCTTTAGGAAAAAAAGTGTCATTCCCTTAATCCCCTTGATTTACACAGCATCCCCACTTGCTGCAACTTCTAGCTCCCAAACCTCCAAGACTCAAAAGAGGAAATGTGCTAATTGTGCTTGAGTTGCCAGTGGCTTGTGCTTTCCTTGAATCCTGTGCTAGGGAAAACTACCTAGAGAGGTAGTAGTTTGCCCTTCAAATAACTGAATAGCTATAGCTGACTCTTCAGGTAATGCTTTAACCAGTAGAGAAATTCAACAGCAAAATGCTATTGTTAGAAATCAAGTTATAAAGAAGAGATGGCAACAAAAAGAAAGGAGGCTGAGAAGTTTATTATTTGTCAAACTTACTGTTAGTTATTTCTGTGCATGTGTCTCCTTTCCATTGTTAAAACATACTACATCTGTATGCACTACAAAGCAGTCAAAGCTCTCAAAAAGTTTTGCGAAAGTTTTAATTTCATCGGGTAGGCTCCCAACGACACAGGGGAGTGGTCTCTGCTCTGTTGAAAACTTGGGAGTTGCCATCTGCTGGACACACTGTGGCTGAAATGAGCAGCTGGAAATCTGCTTTCCACCTTCCTGGATGAAGAGGTGAGGCAAGGAATTTTGCTTTCTTTTGCCATTTGGTCCATATTAAATTCCCAACTGATACAGCCCTGGAAAAGCTTTATCTTGGCTTGCGAGACACGAAGTGCAAATCTGAAATGTATGGAAACAGGCAAGGAAGGGGCAGGTAGCATCAGTGAATGCACCAGGATCTGTGTGGGAAAGAACCCAGGGACCTGTTTAATCTGACTCTAGGGTGCGGCTCTGGGTCTCTGTCTTTGTTGCTGCTGATAGTTCATGGACCACAGTTTGAGCAGCTCTGCACCAATGAGTACTGCTGGCCTGGTGCACTGGTGATACTGCCAATATTACTCACATTTAATTAGAAGGAGAGGAGGTAATGAAAATGAGAAATCCCTCAATACTGGCATCATTTTACTTCCTTGCACTCCAGCAGCACAGGTTGTCTTGTAAGAACTATGCAAATGTTTATAGTATGTGGAAGACTGCACAGGACAGCTGGAGAAGGGAACAGCTCGGTCTGAAAATGCACCAGAGTACTGGATTGTGTTTGAGTGATCTGGCCAAATTTGGCCAGAGGATAGAGCTCGAGGGGTGTCTCTTAATTTTTCTGTACCTTGTTGGGAAACCATCTGACATTATTAGCTTGAGAAGAGCTGTTGGCTGGAAGGTGGAGAATTTTGTAAGAGAAGCAGCTGATTTTGTTGAAGTGGATTCCTTGTCCTTCATCTGCATCCTCCATCAGTCAGCTGAATGAGATTGATGTTAAAAACAGCCAGAAGCTCTACAGATTGTTAGTGGCTGAGGAACAGCAATCATTTTGCGGTTATACTTGGCTGCAGTCTTAAGTTAGTGGAAAAAGAATTACCAAGAGAGCAGTAAGCCATTTTAAAAGCAGGCCCCCCATTTCATCATCATTACATGCACATGTTCTCCTCTGATGGGCAGGGGCTGCAGCTCATCCCATGGAGCTGAGCTCACCAGTTGCAGCTGCTGGGGGCCCTTCTGCACACCTCAGTCACATCCTCACCAGTGGCTGCTGCTCTGAGAAGAAAGTTTGATTAGAAGTAAGACAAGCTGTGTGTTTTCAAATGTGTGAAAGGTGGATAGTGACAAACAAAAGCCTGAATAATCAGCAAAGCAGGCTTGTAATTAAAACATGGAAAGTTTACTCCAAAATGTCATTTTCTCTAGCTGCCTCTGAGTTTCTGATTCTTCTTTGTTACTTGCCCTTTCGAGAAACTGCTCAGTCTGATTGACATCTTATCTTTCTGAGGGTTCTCTGAGGATGTTTTTTTGAGGCACATTGCCTTTAAAGAACGAACAGTCATTTGATGTGGGAATTACAGACTTGAAAAAATGGTGCTTCCGTGAGAAGCAGAACTATTGAGGGCTGATCTCAAGTGTGAGAGAGAGATGATTGTATTACCTGGTGCCTGATTTGTATGGGCACCAATTAGAGCTTTTTCCACAGTGGCACCATTCATACAGTCCCTTTGCTGTGTGGATCCTGATGTCTAATAGGCACTAAGGATCATGCAGGAGACATATCTCCGGGTGAAGGCATTGCTAAGGGCTGCATTTGTTATCTAAATGCATACCTTCTGAAAACCTTTAGGAAGTTAATGACTTCAGAAGAATGCGTATTTGTCAGGTCAGGCTAACAGTGGGAAATGGCCTTAGCTATTCATGGGATACTCAACCAGCACATTACTTTTTCATAATATTTTTTTTCTTTAGGAAACCAGGTTCAGAAGGCTGTTAATTGACAAAAAGTTATCTTAAAGTTGACCATGTAATAGATACCATTTTCAAATGGCTTACTGCTTCTGTTGCTCAAGATAATAGCAGTTCCATAGCATTAGGTATGTTTGCTGTCATATTGACAAGCAGTGAGTAGACCCCACAAGACATGGCCATGTTGCAGGAGTGGACAAACTGGCCTCTTTAAAGCAGTGAGTCAAATGGCTGCAAACATAATTTCCTCTTCTGGAAAATGGCAGCTACTAAATCTATTGCAGCCAATACCTTGACCTACACAGAGAAAGAAAAAAGGCAGGTGAGATAATTTTCATCATTATTTCTCTTCCTTCTTTTCTTGGCTTGAAGACTTTTGAAGGCTAGCCAGTGCTTCTTTCTTACACAGGATTTCTCATCACTGGGACTGTGATCAAAACTGGAATAGCTGCCACAGTGTATGCTGTCACCTCTTAGTTCATTCTGCCCAAGTGTTACATCCCTTTCATCCCCTTTGGGTCTTTATTTTGGAAGAAAAATCCCCTGACCTTTTGGCCAGGGGATTGTTTGCAACTCTGTATCCACAGAGTGTATAGGAGGATAAAATCCCAGTCTGTCTTCAGACACTACTGTTTAAATCATTATAGCTGATATTACTACAGTGTGATTTATTTATTTAGAATGCAACTTTTGGCTAAGGTTGCAAATCTGTACAAGTTTGAATAATATACACTATCTATATAAAATGTATAAAGACACTTCTCTCTAATATTTTTAGTGCAAACTGAGCACCATGGGGTCAGAAATGAAATGTGGTGTTGGGTGGAATGAATTCTGCATATTCATGAAGATTGGAGACAGTAAATTGTGTTCTTAGTACTGTCCTGTAATTGTTTCTCTGGGAAATGTTAAGCCATCACAAGACACAGCAGAAGCAAATGAAATTGAAATTGCAGACTGTAATTAGACTGTCATACTGAAACACATCTGAAGTCTGTCTTCAGTATAAAAACCCAACACTCTCCAAAAAACCCTTCCCGCCTGTGTCAAGTGTGAATGCATGCAGAGCCTTACGCATTTGAAATAGTAGTTTGAATGAGGCACAAGGTTTGATGTAAAAAGACAAAGGACCAGAATGACTTGGTCTTTTAAGTTTTGTATACACAAACCTTCAAAACTTTTGGATGTTTGTTTTGTTGTGTTGGTTAATTGTGTCGTTTGGTTTTTTTTTTCCTTGCTTGCTATTCCGTGTTGCTCACATAGCCCTTAACAACTTCATTTGTTCTCAGGTACTTTAAATAGAATACAACTGCAGCAGATATTGGTCGTGTCACCTTAATGTTGGAGTCTCACTGAGCTGTATGGTTTAGAGTGAGTCTCACACACTCAGACTCACACTCGCAGTTACACACTAGATAGCTGCCAGCAGCTGCTGTGGCAGAACTAGATAGTGGCTCCAACTTGCTTTAGACTTTCTCTCCCCTTCTTCAATTGCCAGTTGTTTTGGCCTTGCTGTCTTGCACAATACTTAGAAGGGAGAGTGCAGAGAAAGTATTATATTCTCAGTAAATGCATTCATTCACTACTCTACAAGCACCAAGACCAAGTTCTTCTTTGTGCTGCTACTCTTGGAAAGGCTCAGTGGCTTCCTCCATAGGAGGCAGTTGTGGACTTCAGAAGTTCTAAAGGTTTTCTCCCCTCCTGTGCTGTGCTCTCCCCTTAGTGGTACTTGCAATTTCCAGTCTTGTCACAGTTCCTGGGACGAGCTAGAAGTCACCTGAAGTAGTGGCAAGGCTGAACATCTCCTTGGCAGTCACCATACCTGAGTGTGTTTGGTTTTGTTGAACATGTGGAATCCTCTCTAGGTCATCTTGCTATAGAGACTTTCTGTGACATTGCTGACATTCTGTACTCCCTTGGTGTTCACCAATGGCTGTTTTGAAGGTGTATACTGAGGCAGGTGGACTTATGGCTCTTCTAAACGTAAAACAGAGCTCTAGTTTGTTGTGAATTGCTGAAACATTCAAATAATTTCTTCATTTTCTTTCAGTAACAATTTTTTAATATCCTCATTTCCCCAGTAGAAGCCAGAACTTTAGATGTGGTTATTTGTGGCCAGTTTATTGCATTACCTTTGTCTTGAAGTCCCCCTACAAATTAAACTTCGTTGCTCCTGACAAGTTTGTAAATGTTTGTAAACAGACTGTCTTCATATTGGCCAGTTGAACATTTGTACTCATGTTTTGTAAGTGACATTTATCCAAGGTTTAGGACAAATTGGTTATTTATGTCTCAATAAATCTTTTCACTAATTCATCTGTAGCAGCCTGGGAAGGAGCTGAGGGTGACATATTTAATACCAGTTTCTTGAACAAAATAACTGCAACTCTGGATATGAATCGAGTTCCACTGCCACTTGCAATCTGTTACAAGTTCCAATCCTTGAAGGCCAGAGTTTTAACACATCTACCATCTGCTTTGTACTTATTAATGCAGAATATTTAGTAGTTTTAGAATGACTTTGTAAACTAAAACAAAGAAGGCAGGAGTAGTCAAGTATGTCCTATATACATATGCTGCCACTATGATAAAATACACTGAAGCATCTTTGGACATGAAAAAGCGGACTTTATTTTGTTATTTATTCATGGGTCATTTCAGGACCTCCAGCCACAAGACATTTTCACTTTTGCAGTGAACTAGTACATTCCTGTTGTTTGCAAGCCCCAGAGTGTATAGTAATAAAAGTCTGGTGTGAAAAAGTAGAGACCCTGAGAGCTTTATGGCTGCTCTTTCAGTGCAAAGAAAACCAGGAGTGATTTGAGTACACATGAGTCCATTCTTTGCAGCCATAGGTATTATAACCAGTAAGAGCTCATTTTCAGGTTTTCATGGCTCCCTGTCCTTTGTCAGTGGTGGGATTCAGTTTGCACCATGGGGAATGTGTTGCCTGTGTCTTGTGCTGCTTTGGTGCCCCTGCCCTCCTCTCTCTGGCCGATGTGCTGAGGGATCTCCATGTGCCTCTTGGTTGGGGTGTTAGAGCTCTGTGTCAAGGCTGGAGCATGCAGCTGCACTGCTGCTCTTCAGTCAGGCTTTTCCTGGTGCTCCTTGGTGGGGAAAGCTGAACCTAGAGGTAAACATGATCACAGTGGTTTTGATAGCCAAACTGGGGAGTGCCTTTAACATTTCAGGCTAAACTCTTTCACCCCTTTTCCATGTCAGCACTGTTGTGTTCTGAAAAGGTGTAATGGTAGCAAAACAATAGGTGTTTTGGGGGATCATAGGGCAGATTAAATTACTGCTCCAGTGCCACAGGGAGGTCTCAGATTCAACTCAGAGGCAAAAAAACAGTATACTAAGTTAGGATCTGTTTATACGAATAAGCATCACTGAAATCCTGTGTGTAATTTATATTGACTTCTATTTTTATTATTTGGGTAAATTTGCAGGACTTGAAACATTTTTACCATACTCTCACTAGTCTATCTTTTTGAATATTCTCTTGTGTGTTACTTACAACACTTATCCTTTCCCTCACTCCAATTTGCCTTTATAAGTATGTTTTAGGTAGATAATTCTTGGAGAAAAATTGACTAACAGTCACTGAGAAAAACACCCTGTACCTAAGGAGAGCAAGTCTCTCTACTTAAGGTATTGGTTAAATTGTAATCCTGAAAAAACACAGACTGGACTGTCCCAATTTTTTTTTTTCCCCACTGCAGACACTAATGGGATGTTTCAATACTCCAGTAAAGCCTTAGATGAAATTCTTGCATTTTCTAAGTACTGAATTTATTTCTGCCTTCATTTCTCAGCAAATACTCAGTAGGATTTCAAGATTAAGGCACTGGTCTTTCATCAAACACAGGTTTTGTTTTCCTTTGATTTCTTAGCTACTGGTACCTTCCTCTTAAGTTCCACTTGCTCTACCCAGAAGTTATTATTTTGAGGTTGAAGCTTGGAAATGCTTCATGCTTTGTCACTGCAGTTGAAATTTCTCTCTTGAAAACAATATTCAACCCATTCAGTTCCTTGCTGAGTATTTTTAGCACAAGCTGCTGAACTGTTACACGTTGGCTTTGCTGCGATAGCAGTGTGGCTTTCCCTGTGCATGTGTTGGGAGTGCTTCCTTTGCAACCAAATCCATTTTAGTAACTTCATAATTCTGATGTGAAATTACGAAAACGGTGGAAGGCCCTTCATTATAAATCTCACCCCTCCTAGCTGGAGGAGTATGTCTGTCTGTCTGTTTGTAGTGCTTTGTTGTCCCCTGGGCTTGGCACTTGTACCCTCTTTTCTGTGGGTTCCAAATGAAACTGGCCAACTAAGTGGTACAGAGTTCTCTGGCACATTCTTCTTCAGCTGGTTGTACTTTCTCATGTCACTCTGTTTCTTTCTGAAAGAATGTGATTTTAATTACATGAAGTTTTTACAACTTCTGTATACATTGCTACTTTTAACATTTTTTAAAAACTTTACCTTTGACCCAAGGTTCATTTGTATTATGAAATTGTTTGTGACACTGCAAGCACACCATAACATTGTTCTGTTTATGGCATGCTTTTGTTCAGGAAACATTCAAGTAATGATATTGCAGCTCCCTGGCATAGACATAGATTGAAAAGTTACTAAGCATAAGAAAGAAACTGCAAGTTGAAAGCAGTAAGGGGTGTCATACTGTAAACCATTTGGTGCAGCATGTGCGCTTGTCCCCATCACGTGGCTGAGCAGCTCACAGATGCTCTGTATTGCTGGTGAGATCTGAGCCAGACCTTGATGCTTCAGAGTCACATTTGATGCCATCAGTACCTGGTATTGCATTGCTTCTTTGCTTATTGCTTGTGAGTTAATCCTCCGTGCATCGTCTCATTTTGTCATAACTGGCAATGCTTTGTTAATTTTTTTTATTTCACCACGTGTTGAGCTTTGGGAATTTCCCCCTGTCTTTTATTATGTCTATAAAAGTGAAAAGGCTCTGCAGCCACAGTGTCCGTGGTCTGGGAGCTCTGTAGGTGTCACACAGTCTTGGCACATGCTTTGCTGTCTGCTGGTATAACAGGAGCTGTTAGGTTGCACAGCAAGTTACAGGTTTAAGTTCCTAGTATGCTCAGTAAAAGAACCATCTTTTTCTCATCACAGACATCGTTAGCTGTGTTATGACCTGTTTCACTTGCTCAACAGAGGTGTCAAATCTTCTACTGGTTGACCAAAGAGGACCATTTTCCCCAAATATCAGTGCAGTTTAACCCATATTCTGACTATGTGTCAGGTTGCTCTCAGATGCAGTGCTGCACACAGTAGTTTTAGTTGGATTTTTGGTTTTGTCTCTGCACCTTCACCAGCTTTATGTTCCTGAATTTGGCTCTTGCCCCTATTGGCAAATGCTTTGTTCTTTCTAAACAGAACTCATAAAGTGAGGAAGCTGCAGGGGCACAGCCAGTTTCCCTACAACTGTGCTGTGTTAATTAGCTCCAAACCTTTAAGCCTCAGCTATCCATGGACTCTCCTGCAAACTTTATGTGGCTTCTGCTGCCGAAGACAGGGCAGGCAGTGCCGAGGGCTCAGCTGGCGCTCCAAAGCCATCCCTGTGCTGCACGGAGCTGTCCAGCCTGGAGCTCCTGAAGCCCAGACGCAGGTGCCCTGCAGTTCCTCCTGCAGGAACTGTGGGGGGGCAGCAGGGATCCAGCATTGCTTAAGGAGGGTTGTGGCTTTCAGGCTGGGGACAGTCCTGGTGCCAGTCAATACTTGTACCGCTGCCTCTGCACAGGGAATGGTGAGCAGGAGAGGGAACAGAGCCTCTCTGTGGGTTGCAGTTACAGGATCAGTGCTTGTCTTGGCACTGCTGTTACCGATGGCATTTGCATGTGAGGGTTTGGTGGGAATGTGGAGGGCTGTGCTGGTATATGCTGGTATCGTGGAATGAGGCTGTTCTCCAGTGTATGAAGAGGTAAGTTGCATAAGGAAAAGCTGAGCTTTATAAAAAGGGACAGTAAGAAGATTTTACAAGTTTATCAAAATCCTGGACATATGTTCTGAGGTCTCCAGAGCCTTCCAATAGGCTTGAAAAACTTTGTTGTGACAATTCAATGTTGCTGCTGATTTTGTCCTCACCTAGACAAGCAGATACTTAAAAGAAACCTATAAAGAGCTATAGGTAACAACAGCTGGATGTTCACCTCAGACATACTCTTGTTTTGTGTGAAATGTAGCATCATTTGTTTTATCTGAACCATTTCATCACTGCAAGCATGTATGCGTGCATATGAGAGAGTGTGATAACTGAGTTTTTGTGAGTGGGTGTTCAGTTTTGGCTAACAAGATCCTGTTTCACTTAGACTTTGGAATAACAAGTGACAGCAGTGGAACTTAGAGATCCCTCTCTGAGAGATCTCCCTTAGAGATTCCCCCCTTCAGGTTTGGAAGTTATAATGATTACACCAAAACAGTAGGTCTGTATATTGGACAGGTGTATTTTGTTCTAGGAGGGAAAATACACATTAAGTTATATGAATATTTAGGGATGTTAAGAGAAGATCATATACATTTTCATTAAATAAATACTGCAAGTTAAGAGATGAGAGGTACTGTGTATATATAGGTGGGGTATATTACAAAGTAATTACCAAAATCCATGAATGATGGAATAGGAAGTCTCAGTAGACTTTTTTTGGCAGGTTATATTTTAGGGAAGGAATTCACAAACCAGGCTATTTACTTACTGTTGCTTCTCTGAAACCCTTTTTGATAAAATAGAAGATTATTGCCAACATTACTGGGGAAACATCATAAGATTTAATACAAACAATTTCCCTTTCTATCCAAATAAAAGCAATACCTGAGGCATGAAAATAAATACTTTTGTTCTCAGAAAACCACTTGAGCAATATCATCAAAGGAATTCCTTGTTTCTGTATAGTTGCTCTAAGATCAATACAGTGAGCTCAGTCTAGGCCTCTGCCACCATCCTTATATTTTTGCTGCAGGACCCAGTGCTCATCTCCCTCACTGGAGAGTCATTTTGCTCATGTTAGACAGCTTAACTGCAGGTTGCTAGCTGTGAAACTGTACAATTAGTTGTATAATAGAGACATTGCTTTTAAAAATCTGAAGGAGACTAAATAAAAATAAGTAATTTTTTAGACTGGCTTTGCGTGTGGAGTTTTCTTAATTTACTTTTCTGTTTAAAATTAAGTACGTTATTTAAAAATACTTAGATATAAATCAGGAAAAGATTCAGGAGAGCAGAACTTTTAGTCTTTTGGAAAACATGCCCTTGCAAAAGCAGTTACCTAACAGCAGCCATTCCAAGCTATTAGGTGGTTAATAGATGTACCAGAAGAGGAAAAAAAAAAAGTCAGATGTTATAGTTGGAAGTGAAGGCATTCCAAAAGAGTTGTGCTTAGGGTTTGTGTCATTTAAAATGTACCATTATATACATATGGTAGGAGGACGAAAAAAGTAGATGTTTGAAGAGCCTTTGTGTTTCTTTAACTTCTTCAAGCTGTTCTTCAAGCTGTTTTTGGTCATTAATTACTATGTAATTTTTATGGTTGGGGGTGACTGAGTCATCTTTACTGGGGAGATTTTATGATAGTACAATTTTGAGTCTGGTGTCTTCAAAAGGGCTAATAAGACGTAAATATGCAGGTCCCATTGAGTTTCCATTACAGCTGAACATGGTTTGAGTCCTTTGGAGTTTTATTTCAAGTCTCTCTGCTTTGCCTGCAGAAGACAGGAGGAGCTTTGCCCTTGAACAAGGCAACTGTGACATGAGTTCGAGGAAGTGGGTCCTCACCTCTCTCGTTTCAGACTCATGTGATTCTCTTAGCAAATGTCAAGCCTGAGCAGAACTGTTAATCATGTTGTGTGTGGTGTCATATAATCCAGGATTTATGTGAAAGGCAGAAGGCTGAAGCAGTTTCAGTAGTCTTGGATGCTCTACTTCTAATTGTCTGCTTAAATCCCTTTTTTCAAGTAAGAAAAGTCCTGAGTATGGCACAGCAAGACTGAGTTTTCCTGTAACACTGTGATAACTCAGACTGCATTTAATTTTCACCTCCTACCTCTGTGCCTACTGGTGCACCTCATATTGGGTTTGTTTTTATGAAGATTACAAAATAGAGCTTCTTGTGTCTTGAATAATTTTAGTAACTTCTGTAATCTGAGAAGAATATACCTGCAATCTTACAAATTACCTTTGAAGAAATACTGCTGCTGCACTGTTTCTGTGGGTGTTGCTGGGCTGGCAGGCATCCTCTCACCACTTCACAAGTCTCTGCTTTGGAACTTTCCCTTTCTGACCTCTGTTTTTGCTCTTTTGCCTCTGTTGGAGATTTACTCTGTCTCTGCAGGTGTGTACTGGTGGGTTTGTTCTTTAGATGAATATTGCATGAATATTGTCGTGTAGACAATGTTGACAGGGATTTTCTGGTTTTATTTTTTCTCACTTCATCTATATAGACTGTACTTTTCTGAGTTTGAGAAGAAGCACCTGGGACTATTGAACTCGAGGACCTATGTATCCCTAAGGATTTTATCACCAAGGAAATATTAATCAGCTGTCTCTTGAGTTTTCTGCTCTGCCCTGGTTGTTTGTCCCTAATTGTTAGGTGCTCTCTTCTGAGAAGCTGAAACTTGCTGTCTCCTTCTTTTGGAAATATTTTTAATTGAGCAGGAAGTTTTATTGCTAGTTGAACTTTATAGTTGCCCTTGACACTCCAGAGGGTTTGTGCAGTGATCCAGATATTGTTTATACATGGCAGTCTTTTTTAATTACCTTTGATCCTAAGTTCTTAACTGTTCCTTCTGATCTACTACCTGTAAGCCTGACAAAAGGATCATACAACTGGGAGAGTTTAATTCTGCTGTCAGACAGAGCTGAATAAGCTATTAAAAATGTTTACTCATGAGTTAGTTGACCAGGTTCATAAAACGTTAAAGCAACTCTAGAGAAACAATGTAAAATGTAGCATGAATTTGGAAACCTCTGCACTTTCTATGTTTTAGAGGAGCACATGGCTGTTAAAGAGCATACCAGAGTCAAAGGGGCAGAGGCAGCAGCGCTGCTGTATTTTGAGTGAGTCTCTAGCAGGTTCTTAGCTTTGGTCTCTTGGCAACATTTGGTATAAACAGAATTGCTTTTTATTTTTCTGCGAGTCAAAGTGGCTGGTGATGTTCCCGGGGCAGCGTCCATTCCACCTCCTATGGGATTTGTATAATTTTTAGAAGCTATGGATCACTTGGTTGAGATAATTTTTTGTCTTTGAAGAGTTAAACATGCCAGTTCCTGTGGAGCATTCTTTTCACTTCTTGTAGTGGTGTGCTGCAAGATGGAGGTGCTATGGGCTGTGATACCAGATCATGCTCCTTTAGTTGCACATACGATGCTACTTCTATTATTGAGAAATTATGTCACAGCCAGGGCTGTTGGAGCCATCACTCATTGCCTGAAGAAACTTGTGACTAGCAGGAAGATCTCCTGCCTGTCCAGGCTTAGGTGTTGAGGAAGTGATGAAGGATAGGAGTGCTGATGACCTGATTTGGAACTTGCATGTATCATTCACACTTTAAGAGCATAACTTTGATTTGTGTATCTTACAAAGCAGCCTTTTGATTTATTGTTTCCAAACCTCTAATCAACAGCACTTAGCACAGTTCCTGCCTGCAGTGTGATTTTCCTCTCAGCACATGATGAGGAGAACCAGTGCCACTGTTGTAATCTGCTTACTGTTCTGACCTGCCTTGATTCTGTGACTTTTACCCAGCATTTTCCGTACTGACTTCACTTTCTGCTTATCTTCTGTAGGGGAAAAGATCTTACAGAAGGTTTGCCACTGATTCTGTCTTCCCAAAATGGGTCACTCATCTGAATGTCTCCCTTCTCTTTGTCTGCAGGAGACTAAATTGAAATCTAAACATTTCCTTTGGATTATTTTATTGCAACTAATTTTTGTTATTATTATTAGGATTGTTCTGAATCCACACCAGCTATATCCTCAACTTTTTCCCTTTTATTTTTGTGGTATTCATTTTTCATCACACAAGCATTGGACAATGCTGCATTTGGTTGGACAAGTGTTGTCTTATCTGAACCCTGTGTCAGACAGCTTGGAAGAAGGTGCAGAAAACCTAAAATGGGAAATTATTCTGGTTTGTTGATGATTATCTTATTGGGGTTGTTATGAACATGTATATAAAGCCCAGAATGGTGCTTCAATTCTCTTGAAACCAGTGTGAGAAATTCCACAGTTTCCAGTGACATCTGGGTTTCATTGGTGTTTTCTGCCTGCTCTAAAAGTTAAGATAGTACCTGGAAGACATGTACTCCTACACCTGTGGCTTTGAGGATCTACTTTCCTCTGTTCCCTCAATAATATTCTCTTTGTAGGTTACAGGGATCTTTCAGCAGAATAACTTCCCCAGTGGTTATGCCCTTGTCCATTCTTCCTGAATAGCCCATCCCATTGATTTTTGTCACTCTGTCATGCTCAGGAAGTGATTCCTATCAAAGCCTTCCATTATTGGCAGTTATTCTGACTCATCTGTTTTAGCACTGGAGCTTCTCATATTGATAAACATGCCCTTATTGCTTCTGGTTTTGGGCTTGTAAACTTTTTAGCCCTTCCCCATTCCCCCCCTTTTTTCCTTAATATTTTTGAATTCAAGACTTCTAATACCCTGAAAGTATCCAAGGTGCACCTCTTCTGTTTTGGCCTACTTTTCTTGTAATTCAGTTGTGGATATTCTGTCCTTGTCTTCAGTTACCTCTTGATTATTGGCTTTGTCTTGGGTTAGAAGTCCAGAAATTGTCTTTTCTTTAGCATTGCATGGTAGATGTTTTGACAGAGAATGCTCAGCTCATTCAAAATCTTACCAACTCAACCCTAAAAGTGAGCCTCTGCTAGGAGGAGTTTATCAACCCCTAGGAGAGCCTGTTTTCCTGATTTACACAGGAGCTAGTGAGTTATGAGAGAAGCATCCTTCAGCTGTTTTAATCCATTGCTGTATTTCTCACCTTCTAACTGATTGGACCTGATTTGACATAAAGCTCGAGTGTCTGGAACCTAAGCCAGGATGCACAGGAGAGGTGGGCTGGGGAGGATTGTTCACAGTGGATCTGATTAGCACATGCTTTTTAGCTTGATCAGGACTCCTGGGTTTATCACAGGGGTTGCTATCAATATGTACTGGTTTCTTACGTGTAAGAGAGCAAATCCATGCTGGCATTTGTCCAATTCAGGCTTTTGTTGTCAGACTTTCCCTGTTATCATCCAATATGGTTTCACTAAATGCACTCAGTTGTAGAGAAATGTGCTGGGTATTAAGATGTGTTTAAGCAATGGTGAATGTGCAGAATTCAAAGGCAGTTCCTTATGTTTCCCTCTTCCTTTCTCACATTTCTGCTTTCATTAAGTGTATCACTGATGGGCGTCTCTTCAGTAAATAGCAATTAGGCACATTCATCTGGTAAGGCAGCAAGTTCCTGATTAAGCAAAATGCTGCAAGTCTGTGAAATTCCAGGTCATGCAAGGACTGCCAGGCTGGCAGAAGCAGCCCATTTTGTCGGGATGCTTCCACAGTGCTGTTTCTGCCTGGCTGTGGGGGAGGATGTAAGGGCTGCTTTCCTTTGGCAGCTGCCAGTCCTCCTTATATTTCAGTCTATAATGAACCTGCATGTCAGAGTGCACTGGGGTGTTAAAGGTTCTCCAGAATTCTGCAGTTGGTACAACCCCAGGTGGCAGAGCTGCCTGTAGCCACTACAGGCTGGATAGAAGACAAGCCTCAGACTCCTCCTTTCTTGCTGCTCTTTCATGCAAGTGTTACCAGCTTGTAGGAAACCCAGGTGTTGTCTTCAGCTGTTACTTATATCTGTGTTTCCATTACAGTGGGACTCTGTGTCACTCAATGTATGAAAATGCTGTAGTTTTATAATTGGATGTAGTTGGAGGAAAAAAATAAGCAATAAATTGCATAGCCAAAAATTAGTCCGTGAGGAGTTTTGTGTGTTTTTTAAAATTTTTACAGCAAACTTTATCAATCATTCTAGTAAAGGCAGGTTTTTTTTCTTACATTCTTGCCCCACTTGCCTCCCTGTATTATCATGACTCTATTAACCTTTTTATTATAGTTGCACCTTTGCTTCTGGATATAGATAAATTGATGCAGAAGTTGTTCTGCAACATATTTTTCCTAAACTGAACATCTCACCCCAGGGACTCATCCAGTTTTCCAGAGATGTGTTTGTCAGGGTCCTGGATAAGCAATCTCATTTTCTCTAGATTATACTGCCTAAAAGATAACATAAGAAAAACTCTGCAGATGCTTTCTGCATTAAATAAAGAGCTTTCCCTATGAATTTAAATCTCCTATAGCTTATTTTCTGTGATTCAATAGTGAGTTGTATTTGGTTTATATTTTGTAATTAGAGTGCAGAACAGATGGCAAACCCTAGGTTTAAAGTGAAGTGTATTGAATAACCCCCAGTGCCTGGTGCCTAACTGGAATTCAGAAAAAAGTTGCATTCTCTCACTTTTCCTGATCTTGCTCCCAGAGTTTTATGTGAAAACAGTGTTAACAGAAACATTTACCAAATCTCACTTAATAGCAGCACCATGTCTGCTGCTGCTTAGGCCAGTGAACGTAATCTGCTTTAGAGTAGCTGGGGGGAAAGTCATGAAGTATCAAATACCATGAGCAGAGGCATCCTTATGAGACAGACACTATAAACTGTCCACTTGGGCAGCTGGGAGACAAACCCTTCATCAGAACGAAAGGCTTTGGCAAAAATACTGCATCATCTTAGAACACTACAAAGATACTTAAGTGATAGACTTTCAATAAAAGAATCATCTTAATCCTTGGTGAATTTCAGTGTGTGATACAACTTGACCACTTCAGTATCCTTTCATCTTCCAACTGCATACAGAATTTTCTTTTTGTGGTGCTGTGTTGTTTGTTCCATGGACAGGCAGGACTCCATTTCAGCTGAAGGTAAGCATGCACTTTCCTCTGCTACAGCAAACTGTTATGAAGCTTCTATTAAAGAAGTATTTGCTTTTATTTCTCCCACAGGGAAAATGTATCAGGGCTGGTAGGGTTTTGGATGCTGTCACACCTTAGTTTTTCTTTTTAGAAGTGGTGTCAGATGGACACATTCCAGAGATGTAGGCACTTTACATTTCAGAGAAAGTAGGAGCAAAGGAATGGGAAAAGGCAGTGAAAAAAAGTGAGTTCTTTGGTGTTGATTTCCTGAGATCCCTTTCCCTTATCAACCATTTAGAAGAGAATTTATCTGATGTTTGCTGTAGGTCTAGACAAGTGTAGGCTGTACTTGGCAGATAGGAATTACTACCAGAGATGCCCCTGCATTCAGAGTTTATCTATGGGATAAAATAAAGGCCAATTCTAAGCTCTCCTTTCTCTGCCTCTTTGAATTTTTATTTTTTTTTCCTCTCTTTCTCATCCTGACACCGATCTGCCGGTTTTACCACCATCCACCTATTCCGCTGCCTGCGCTTGGTCTCTTTTCAGGTTGTGTGTTTGGAGTTGAGCAGGGTCACGCTTTTAGCAACAGGATTTCTGTGGCTAGATACCATGTTTCTTATTGGCATTGAATAATGCTGTGTTCAGTTTGCAGCCGGTTGATTTTTGCAATTTTGTTTCTGGTTTACTGATCTAGGTGCAAAGGCATTAGAACCTGATCTGACAAGCAGCAGGCAGCGGTAGAAGCTTCCCTTCTTCTTCCAGCCTGTCCTTGAGTTCAAGGCTGATGCCACTTTCCTCTGAAAGCAGAATATTTGCTATGTTTAAGATCACAGTTCTTCCAGATTCCTTGCTCAGACTGCCTGGTCTTGTTACCTTACAGTCCTAAGCCATTTAATACCCACTTTGAGTGAAAATTCTACTTCTGAACACCCTTAGCCTTGGACAGAAAGACCCAAGGAACTCATAACAGTAAGCAGGCATGGCTTGGGAAGCTGGTGCTCCATCATTCCATCCCATGCAGCACTTCACTAAAAGTGTCACCCTTGTGTGATTGTCCTCACAAATTGTACCACTATTGCCAGGCAAATGCACTTTTTCCCAGCTGCCCTGTGCTGCTTATCTTTTTTTCCATGGTGGGATGAAGTGGGCAGCAAAAGGAAAGGGTTGTAGCAACATCTCTGTGTGGCATTCGTGCAGCTGTAAGAGCTGTGCTTTGCCAACTGCTCTTTTTACATAACAGAATCTCGCATTCTAAAAGAAACTGGGGAAACAGAAGAGTGTTTCAATGATTAATATCACTGCTGGGCACCAGGATGTCAGATTGCTCTGTAAAAGAGATTAAAAAGAAGAAAAAGGGAAGAAAAAAGAAATTATTAAGGATAGTTTTCTGTTGGATGCCTACAGGAGAAAACGTCAGGCTTTCAAAGTTGTTGAGGAATCAGAATACAAAGTAGGTGTCTTCATGTCTATGTGTATCTCTAAGTGCATAATTTTTTTCAAATTACCAATCCGTTTTCACTTCTGAAAAATGCTTATTATGCTATAGCGATTACAGAATTAAGTAATACTTTTGACTTCAAAGACTTCTGTTCCTTTTTTATGATGAGGAATCAGCAATAAAGAAATCCCTGTTATTCAAGAAGTAGGCAAAAAAATCCTCAGATCTGGACACGAAGTGTGTGGAGCTGAATCCCTAACAATATGCACAGCTCTAGTAGTTGTGAAAGCAGTGATACTCTGTTCCAGATGAGTTGTTCCCTCACATTTGGGGAAATAATACTGTTTAAAATGATTTCAAGGAGAGGCACACCACCTGTGTTTTCAGTGTTTGTATGTGAGGGTGCACATGGCTAAGGAATGAAAATGGATTTGCATGCACAAACCTTCTTCCTCTAACAGCACATTTTCTGCAGTATGAACTGGTTAAAGAGGTTGGAAGGGAGTTTTATTGATGTGTTCTATTTTTAGCAAGTAATCTGAACCAATTTATTCCTCTTGATAAGGCTGTGTATAAAAAAGAGGAGGAGAGGCAGCCTAGGGGAATGTGAAACATCTTAGTAAGGATGTAATTTATTTATCTGGTGGTGTTTATTTTTGGTGGTGCTTCCATTGCCCTTCCTTCACTTCATTTTGTTAAAGCCATGCTGCTAAATACTGCTACTGCTCTGGATCCTGTTAGGATCAAAAGTATTGTAGGCTACGGGAGTGTGATTCCAACTGTAGCTTACAAGTTTTCTGTGACACATTCTGTACAGGCTGCAGTTTTGGGAAGTTGATCTAACTTCCAGGACAGAAAATCTGTAAAGGTGACAAGCTCTCAAATGACGCTTGAAGGTGTGTAGGATGTATGATTCCTTCCAAGTACATAATTAACCAGTGAACAACTGGCACTCTGATATTTCTTGCCAGTTGGAAACTATTCAGGGATGAGAGAAAGAAAACTGCTTGTACTGCAGTTTTGAATGTACCTGGAAGGTGTGGGGCTGCTCCACTCTCTAGAGGAAAGACACTGTTCTCTGCTTCATTACATTCATTAAACTTTATTACAGACCTTAAGTGTCTGTAGGAATGCCAGGGAATCAATACGGCTCTGTTTCCTCTGCAAGAGTCATTTTCTGAGCTGTAGTGCACTCCGCATTACCACAGACCTAATCCCAAAAGGGTAAGATTAAGGGTACTTAATCCAACAATTCTTTATCTTTGTTGCTCCCCACTAATCATGAAGGCCACGTTCACTCTTAGGTTAAAGATTGAGTTAAAAGATAATTTCTTTGGAAATCCAGCCATTGCAGATGATTGATTTCACCTGCCCATCCGGAACCAGGGGCTTTGCCTGGGCAGGAGCATCCTTCAACCCTGGCAGAATTCCTTCTCCTGGTCCTCCTTCCCTCTCGTTGCAAAGCTCTTGGTTTCTGTGATAAATAACGCTGCTCACAGGCCCCAGTTCCCGCTGCCTGTCTAATAAGCAGCCACTTAGTGCCGGTGACAGGAGCTGCCTGCGGCGGTCGATGGCTGACGCGCGGCCCTTGCAGCCGCTCCGGGTGACCGCAGCGGCGAATACAGATGAGGGCAGCAGGCCCTTGCTGGAAAGGGATTTGCAGCCTGTGTTCGTGTGGCTAGGGAAGAAAGCACTTAAAACAGGATGCTCTTTGGGGTGAAATGATGGGACTGTGGATCTGAGTGCCTGTAGGTGTAAGGGCTATACAAAAGAGGCAGTGTGGATTTGAATGTGTAACCACCTAACATGTGAGACTTGATGTTCTGTTTAGGAAATTGTTACAGAGGAGTCAGTTTTCTTGGATATACATATTGTGAGGGTATTAGTTTGGTTAAGGATTCTGGGACAAGCACTGTGATGAATTCAAGAGTTGTTTTCTTGGCACAGCTGACATGGTGTCTGTGGATGTGAACCTTGGGCTATACAACCCTACATGTTCCTGGCATTCCTACGAATTCTGGTTCTTGGTGGCTGTAATGATCCATTATGACCTTTACAGTTAAATCTCCATGGTCACTGATAGAACTGCTTATGATATTGGTCAGCTACTGTATGAGGAAGGGGAGCTAGAAAGGAGTGTTCCTCTCTGATGGAATAGCTTTTATTGATACTTTGATGCCATTGGATTATTTCCATCTGGTTGAATACTTGTTATGGAGGAAAAAAAATCTTTCAATCTTCACACAAAGATGCGTTCAACACTGCTGCTTTTTTAGCTCATACACTAATTCCCTTATTCGTCCAAACCGATCCTATCATATTTGATGTGGTTGGATTTTCTTTTCCCAATATATTTTCTCTCTCCTGCTCTCTAAGCTGTTTCCTCTCTACTTACCCTGTAAAACTTTATTGTTCCCTTAGGTTGTGATTGACTGTCTTGCAGCAAGGTGATTTACAACACTTCACAATGAGCGTGTTATATAAAAATCAATTGTTTTCTGTTCTGTGGTTTGGGTTGTATGGAGTATTTTTGGTTTGGTTTTAACTTTCCATTCTTCCTTCACCTTCTAACCTGTTCTGTTGTACAAAAATAAAAACTAGTGTGAGTGTGTATTATTCACTACAGATAAGATCTTGTGCACTTTCTTGTGGACTCTAGCAAACTATTTCTTTGTTCCTTGCAGTATGGATTGATTCTGTTCTTGTCTCCCAGATTTTTTCCTTGACTTGGGGATCAATCTAATCTCTGCCTTTTGTTGTACTCTGTTCAGTTTTTCTTCAGTTCTTTGATTAGATCTGACTGGGGCACTGTTCTACAGTGACAAACTGTAATTTCATACTCTCTTGTTTTTTGTTTTTTTCCCCTCCTGAAAAACAGAATAATTTTCTTTGAGGTCTTTACAAGTGGCTGCCATGCTGTGAGCCAATAATTCAACTGAAAATAAGAATGCCCTGGAGCTTCTTTAATGCATATTAATGCATATTTTAACCAAAACAAGGTCTCATGTCATATCTGGAATTCACTAGAATGTCATCAACTTTACCTTAGATTTTTTTGTTCTTGTTGGTTAGAGAGATTGGTATGTGAATATTTTTAAGTCCCTTGAAAACACTTTTCCTCTGTGGTTTTACCAAAGAATGCAGTTTGTGTTACTTTGCAGTAACTGGACTCTCTAAAGACTGTACTGAGTAGTTAAATGTAGTTAAAATGCAGTTAAAAGGTCTTATTCTTTGCCTGGCCGTGCAGTTTCAGGGAATGGGGAAGATGGCAGTGACTGTGTTTTACTTCATGCCCTGCACCATTCATCACAGAACTTTTCTGAGCAGCTCTCCAATAGCTTAAGGCAGCTAGAGCAGAAATATGTTTCCTCTTGCATCAGCCATACCTGGATTTCAGGTGGCAAAACAGCAGGTAACGGTGCAGGTAACAGTACAGGTGACTGTAGATTACCTTCCCATCTTCTTTCTTTTTTGATTATATAGAAAGCTTTGTCAAGAATGTAATTTGGTTTGTTTGCATTGTGTTTAAAGCAGTGGGGTTTTATTGTTGGTTGGTCCTCAAGGAGCACTGTAATGATCCTGGTAATTAGGAGTAGTAAGATTGAAAAGCTAAGCCTCATCAAAAGCCAGTTAAAACAATTGGAAAGAATCTGACTTAATTGGATTTACAGTAGGGCCTTCTCCAAGACTGCCTATCCACTAAATAAGAAGTTTTAGGGAATAGCACTTACAGGTAATTTTGTTCTTTTCTCTCTTCTTTTTTGTTCTGGCCAACCATTTGCAAGTGCCTACCTGTCCCAGCTGGGTGTTTTGTCATTGCCACTTCCTTTCAGTAAGATTTACAAACCACACACAGACTTGCCGGAGGGGTTCTGCTTTTCTTTTTTTCTCCTGCTGAAACTCTGCAAGTAAAGATAATGTAAACCACTATGTTCTCCATCCTCTACATGGCTCTTCCAACATGCACAGTGAATACTTCAAAGAATATTGTTTTACTTCATGTAATTGATTTTTTCATATATTCTTGAACTGCTGGAACAAATACATTAAGGTTTTGATGCTGCAAGTCAGTTAAACTGGTTGTGTGCTCCTTAGAACCCAGAACTGTAAGGGCCAGTGAGAGAGCATCTCCCCTGCCTGCAGGAAGGGTGGGTTCTGTTTCTTGAACTGGAGTCTCAAGGAGTTTATTTTGGAGCCTAGTGTTGCACCACTGAATTAAAAGGATTTTTATTGAAATGCTTCAGTGGATGCACCATTATGCATCACCTTTAGATTTTGTTTTCCTGCACTTTGGAAATCACACTTTTCAGTGCCCCCCGCTTTCACAGTGTAGTATCCTAAATAGTGAAAAAGGGCATGAGTGGGCATTTGGGGTTCTTTACCAACTCCTTAAGACCTTATGATCTCATTTTAAATGAGGCAGATTACACTTTAATACCAGGCATTTACTTGAGTAGGATTATTACAGGAGTAGGCTCATTTCATGGAGGTACACGTTTTGATGATTCCAGTGGGATGACATTTTTGTCTGCTGTGACAGTTTTGCTTACAGAATTGTATTCCTAATGTCTTTGTCATCAGAATTCAGCTAAGCAGTTGTCAGAAGTTTGTAAGGCAGAAAGAAGATCCAGTTGCTCTGAGAGCTCTATATTTAGCTGTGCATTAACGCAAGTAATGAATGAAGACTTGTTTGCATCTATGAAGAAGCAGAGATGCTTCAGAGACATGCATGGAGCAAGCATATGGAATTGCTTGTTGAAAGTTAAGTCCTGCTATTTTCAATAACTCATGCAATAAATTACCTGACAGTATAAAGCAGATTTTTTTGATCTTCCAAAAGCATGCTATGTATCTTTTTAGATATGACAGTGGATAAACAGAGCTTCAAATGCACATTTTCCACACAAAACCAGAGACTGGAAAGTTTCTATTGCTGATAGCAAATTGACTCTTCTCATCAATATTTTGTCTTTATCAGAGGAAAGGCATATTTCTAGTATTTCATGTTCTGTCCTCATACTGGCTGTATGTGTAGTCTCTGTGTGTTTGAATTGTCATCACTGACTGGATCCTGGCGCGCAGGAAACTGAAAAGTCCTTGAATTAGAGTGAGAAGTACTTAACAACAACTAAAATATTGGTTTCTTATCCATATTGTTCTCATCCTAAAGCCAAAACACAGTATTGTACCAGCTACTATGGATGAAAGTAACTCTATCCCAGTCAAAACAAGGACACAGCTGAATGAAGAAAGAACTCGCTAGAAATGGATCTATTAGGTCGCCCAAGATCTGCTTCACCTTCCCAACAGAAATGGGGGAAAAAAAGCCTTCTAAGTTTTTGGAACAGCAGGTTCAACAGCATTGATTTGTAGGGAGTGACGTTGATAACCAGCCCTGGAAGGCACTGCCCAAGAAGAAGGTTGTGCCAGGGCAGTGTAAAGCACTGTCCAGTACTTCAGAAAGAGGTAGGATGGCCAAGACTGTTCTCACATGAAGAGAGCAAGCCTCATCTAACTGCTTTAAGAAGGTAAATTATGTTTCTTTCAGAGACTTATTGGTGAAATCTAATTAAAGTACTGCAGAAAAGGAACTAAAAAATTCCCTATAAGTGGATTTATTTGCTGGCAATTTGATATGAAAGCAGGGGACTAGGAGCAGATGATTAGCCTTTTTTCTTATTTTTTCTTCTCTCTCTCTCTCTCTCTTTTTTTTTTTTTTTTTTTTTTTCTGTGTTTAGTTTTGAGAGATTAGGAACTACAAAATGCATATTACAGACTTCTGGCATCATTAGCAGTTCCTCCAGCTTTATTTTTCCTGTCACTCTGTAATGAGTAATGAACTAAGCTGGTACTAAAGCCAGCTTAACAAGCTATTGCTTTTTATATTGCAAGTCTCCCAGTATGTTCTTCTCATTATTATTAATTTTAAGTAACTCTTTTTTTTGTTGCTGTATTTCTGTTCCTTGTGAATTTGCATAATGTTTGCATTCACATACCTTCAGTCCTCCCAGTAAAGATGCAATGATGAGATGCAGCTCTCTCTCACCAGCTGCCAAGACAAGAACAAAGGATGATCCTAGGCAATGAAGAGTCAGAAAAACTATGGTCAAAGTCAGAAATCTACTTAAGGGGCAAGAAAGTCTCAGAAATTCACTACTATGTTGAAGTTGCTGAAATTCCTGAAAGGCACTTAAAACTTCATGTCTATTAACATAATTTGTAATTAAGCTGCTGAGAGTAGTGATGAGAGTGAGCCAGAAATTTATCTTCCTTGAAAGCTATCTCTGGCCACTTGGCTATAAGGAAGATGAGGTCAAATCACTGGTCCTGTTCAACTCAAATGCTCAAGAGAGTATTATTGATGAATAATGATGATTATTGAGATCAAAAGACATTCTGGTATGTGAAAAATTTAATGTAGTTTAATCAAAGAATGTGTGGTGAATGTAGGGGAGAATGATGACTGCAATATCACATGCTCGTGTTTGCCATTTCCCATAAAGTAAGAACAGATGATGTCCAGCGAATATGGAAGTTCATTTTTTCAATGACAAAGAAAAAAACTTGGAAATTAACCCACTTGTCTTTATTATCTTAATGAAGATAGAAAAACAATTTCTCTTCTTTTTCTAAGGGCTTTGGCATTGAGGTTAGTTGGGTTTCTTGAGTCTTCTTCAATTCCTGGACATAATAAAAGTCATATTAGTGTGTTAAGAATTAAAAGACTTATGGGTTTTGGAAGATGTTTCCTGAATTATATTATATCACTGTGTGCTCTACAGCTTGCTTTGCCTTCTCTGAAGTGTTGAACTCTGTCAGAGATTAGAATAGGTAAGTTACTGGTCTAATTTGAAGTTTCCATTTCTAAATACATAGTGAAGCTTGCAGTGAAAAAAGGTGTCTTTCTATAAAGACAGCTGAATTAAAGGCCAAAACTTTTGAAAACACAGTTATTTTTGGATGGTTCCTTTTTGTTGTGCTTAACCCATGAGCCTCCTTTGACGAGCATTGATGTCTCAAAAATAAGATGCTTTATCTTGAATGTTGCATAAAGTTCTGGTGACTCTCACCTCAAAAAACCTTCAAACAACTGTAAAATGTGCAGAGAAGGGATTCAGGAGGATCAGAGGCAGGAAATGAGTTCCTGATGCAGGGTAGTTAAGTAGACCGAATCTCTTCAGTCTAAGGAACAGGTGACTTGAGGAGGGACTTGACAGATTCTGTAAGCATAAGATTAGGGGTTGATGGAAAAGGGTGAATAAGGAATGCTTTCCTGAAGAATATGGCTAAGCCTTTGGATGCTGTTATTGTCACAGAACATAGTGTGGGCAGCACAAACTCAGAAAGGAGAAAATCAGGACTAAAACCTAATAAAGTTTGTGAAATAAGAAGACAGAATCAGGACGTGCCCAAGAGCTGGAGTGTGAGGTAGGGCTCTGGGGAAGTGTCCCTTTGTGTTGCCTCTGTCCTTGTCTCTTCTCTTGCCTGTGATGTAAGGTGTGGTTAGAGATTCACTGTTGCTCTTGATAGAAGATTGTTCTGACTTGCAGCCATTTCTGAGTAAAATATCGTCCTCTTGCCTCTTGAGAAAAAGGCTGTGTAAAAACATCGCCATTTAGGCACAAAAAAAATTGATGGTTTCAAATCCCTCTCTGCACTTCAGGACCTAAAATGCCAGTTTTTAGAACATTAATTGTAAAGAATATCACCTTGCTCTGTGCCTGACCTCAGGAATATGGCATAGCTTGTAGATTAAGGTATTATTTGCTGCAGGAGGAAGGATTGAAATTTAGCCATTATTTGTGCAAAAGAGAATACTTCATGCCAAGTGACAGTGTTAGGTGAGCAATGCCATCTTATTTCTTGTTATGAGTGTAAGTATAATCCCATCTAAATATGGTTCTGCAGGATGGAGCTTAACGATTGCAGAGAGGCATCATTACAGACGATCAAGTAAATAGAATGTATTTAGAAAGAAGAAAGCTCACCAGCTTGAGGAGTTATTTACCCAATGGCTTAGTGCATGTAGGCAGAGGAGTGGTTATTTTGTCAGCCTTCCTGTGTACCTGTCAGAGTGTTTTCTGCTCCGCACTATACATATTTATACTGTGTGATTGAGGACTCATGCAAAGGAGCTGTTGCCAGCTGTGATATGTATGTGCTCTCTCATGACAGGAATATCTTTTTAAATAGGAAAGCAACTGTTTTAAAATATGCAAGGCACAAACTTATCTTTCACCCCTGTGGTGGATTGACCTTGGCTGGATGCCAGGTGCCCACCAAGCTGTTCTGTTACTCTCCTCCACAGCTGGACAGGGGAGAGAAAATATAATGAAAGGCTGGTGGATTGAGATAAGGACAGAGAGAGATCACTCACCAACTGCAGTCATTGACAAAACAGGCTAAACTTGGGGAAATTAATTTCATTTACTGTTAATCAAATTAGAGTAGAATAATGAGGAATAAACCCAAATCTTTAAACCCCCTTTCCCCCTGCCTTCCCTTCCTCCTGAGCTTAACTTTATTAACAGTTTTCTCTCTCTCCTCCCTCCAGTGGCATAGGGGGGTGGGCAATGGGGCCAGTGGCCAGTTCATCACATGTTGTTTCTGCTACTCCTTCCTCCTCAGGGAGAGGACTCTTCATACTCTTCCCCTGCTCCAGAGTGTATCCTCCATGGGGTCACAAGTCCTGCCAGCAAGCCTATTCCAGCGTGGGTTCCTCTCTCCATGGGACCATAGGTCCTGCCAGCAGCCTGATGAAGTGTGAGTTTTTCATAGGGTCACAGCCTCCTTCAGGCATCTGCCTGCTCCGGCATGGAGTCCTCCAGAGGCTACAGGTGGATCTCTGCTCCTCCATGGACCTCCATGGGCTGCTGGGGCACAGCTGCCTTACCATGGGTTGCACCACAGGCTGCAGGGGAATCTCTGCTCTGATGCCTGGAGCATCTCCTCCCCTCCTTCTTCACTGACCTGGGTCTGCAGGGTAGTTCCTCTCACGTGTTCTCCCTTTGGCTCCCACTACACAGTTTTCCCCCATCTTCTTAAATGTGCTATCTCTAAGGCACTACCATCATCACTAAAGGGCTCAGCCTTGTCCAGTGGCGGGTCCATCTTGGAGCTGGCTGGCATTGCCTCCATGGGACATGGAGGAAGCTTCCAGCAGCCTCTCACAGAAGTCATCCCTGTAGCCTCCTGGCCACCAAAACCTCACCACACCAAATCAATACAACACCTTTAGGCAAACATTGAAAAGGAGGGTGGGAAGCAGAGGGAGGATTACTTTAGCAGTTCTTGGGAGAGTTCCCAGCTCTGTTCACTCTGTTTTGCCCTCAGGCTAACAGAGCTTTCCCTGTACAGCACCTAACAGCCAAAATGCTTAGGAGGGTCAGTCTGCCAGCAGCACCTGCTTAGGAGATGGACCCTTAGACTGATGTCTTGCTCAAGGATTCTGGTTCTCACCCAGCCCTGTGAGGTTAAGTAACTTGCTTAAGTATCAAACAGGGAGCGTGTTCCAAAGACAGCTTTCATGCAGCACTTGAGCACCATGAACAGGCAAGTGCTTGTTTCATGTTTGCTTTTAGATGTAGGCAAAGTAACCTTGGCACGGCAGAACTGCTGACATTGGAGGTGTAAGTACTGATCCCAAAGGCTCTAAGGAGTGCCTGGCCTGGCAGCTCTCCTTGCATCTTTTTTCTGCACTTTCCTTAGGTCATTTGATGGGTTGATCTGAGTCACAGCCTCTGCTGCAAAGAACCTGAAGTGGTAGGAAGGGTCGTGAATCTGCACGGAGTGTTGCCAGCAGGGTTGTATTTACAGACCTGCATAAACACTTCTCCATGTTCTTCCTGGGTACAGACTTGCTTTAGTCTCAGACTTTGCAAAGAACTTAAAATCATTCCCATGGAGAAAAATACACGAATGAGAAAAAGAGGAAAGTATCTACTTATCCACAAGACAAATCAATAGGGGTTATTAGTAATAACAATTTAGCTTTGCTGTGATGCTGGCAGAGGCAGTCTCTTTATCTCCAACCTGAATCAGAGTGGATTCAGAGGCACAGGGCTACACTGTGGGTGACAGTGGCAGCAATCTGCTGCTTGGGCAGCCTGGTTGAAAAAGCAGCCTCAGAGGTGTGTCCAGACTGGCTCTGGCCAGTTTTCCCACCTGCCACTGCTTCCTGTTATTGCAGGGTTGTGTTAATATTTGTATTTACTGACTTTTCGTCCAGATATTTAGATACTGGTACAGACTTGCTTCAGTGCTGCTATCTCTGATGAGTTACTTCCTATATTTCAGAGATTTTTAGAGCCAGAGAATATATATTTTAAAGTATGCTTTTAATCAGGGAAGCAACTAAGTAAAAATAACTCCATTCTGATTTCCGAATGGTTCCCCTAGTGGATTTTCAAGGCACTTGATTATTTTGACAAATAGAAATCTTTATGCTGCTTCTCCCTGCAGACTTTATAAAACTATGGAAGAGTGAGTGGCCTGAAGTCTTTTCTGCCTAAAGCATCTGGTACTTAAATTCCTAGGCACAGTCCTGAATATGCAATTCAGAGTCTTTATTGCCTGTGCTGCTGTTAGAGACAGGAGAAATGTAGCATGATTTTTCCAGTCTCAAAACAATATTTCTGAACTGTCGGGGGAGGAAAAGCCCATCACTGAGTTGTAAACTGAGCAATAACAGAATGAGTGCAGGCTCTCTGCTGTCACTTCTCTATAAGTTGACTGCTCTGGTGGTGGGCTCCTACTGACAGCAGAGCAGGAGGCTCTATGCCGCGCTTTTTTTTCCACTCCTGCCACATACTGCTTAGGCATGCTGAGGCTTAGCTACTGCATTGCTGATTTGAGATGGAGCTGAAATGTAAAATCTCAATTTCAGCCTGGATTTCAAGCCCTGTGAACTTCAGACTCCTTTGATATGAAGGGTTTTGTTTGAAATCTTAGCACAAGTGAGACACAGCTGTAATGTCCAAGGGCCTTCTGAGTTTTGGTGTGACCCTTCTGGCTCTCTGAGAGCAGAGAGGCACTTGTGTCTTGTTGGCAGCAAACCTGAAACTATTAACATGTGCTCATTTAATGTATCTCTGGTAATAGAATTTTAGGTTGTTTTTTTTTTTTCTTTTATTGATTGAGCAAGTTGTTTCTGAAAATTTTGCAGGAGCTGGGGAAAAGACGGGGCTCTGAATCCTACTGCGGGTTGATCCAACTCAACCCTGTAACTGAAAGTGTAAACCAGGGCAAAATGCTGTGAAGTAGATGTGGAGAGGAACTGTTTGCTTTAATTTTACCTTCTGTGTTGCTCCTAAACTCTGAACTCATAATTTGATTGGTTCATCAGGGTTTGGACATAACAGAGATAGGATCCATGCCTCTTGCACCATCCAAATTCCTTTTTAAGCAGCATTCCCTACAGCAGGTCAGGAATGGATCTTTGTTCTCATGTACAGTCTCAGTATAAGTCAAATGAATTTTCATTTACATTTCCGTCCTAGGGTTTTCTTTTGGAGAAGGTGTGGGCAAAGGGGTTTTTTGTTAAACTAAATCTGAAAGCTTGGCTTTGTAACTGTGGCTTCATGCTTTGCTGGATTCAGATGCAAACCAGTAATGAAATCTCCTACACAATTTGGCCACCTTCCTCTAATAGATGGACACTACTGCCCTGGCATGCTCTTGGATCTGTGTGGTTGTGAACATAAATCCACCTCAGACCGTTACAGAAACAGAAGATCCATCAAGATGAGATGTGTCCTTATTACTTAATGGGTATTTATCTTTAGGGATTCTGACTGTCTTGATGCAGGGATTTGGAAATCTTTTTCTGGGAGGAGGCTTCCAGGTCTCAGTATTTGGGCGACACTTGGTCCCCTGTAGTAACTAATGCTACTTCAGGGGAATGGCCTCACTCATTTAAGGTGCATTAAGGGAGCAGACTTACAAAAGGAGAAAGACCGAAATGGAAGCCACTTTTTCTAAAGGAGCCTCTGATTTGGAGTTTTTATTTTGCCATGATCATAACAGCCTATATGTCTGCTTCTCAGTGGTTCTTTAAATGTCAGGAGCTGTTGGAGTTTCAGAGAACTCAAACAGAAGACAGATTTTCACTCATATCACTAAATAAATATTTCAAAGGAAGGGGAGAGGAAGAGTTAAAGGAAATGGAGATGACATTAAAGGTTTGATTCTATCGCTGCTATTTGCTGGTATATCTTTTCTGATAATGGAAGCGAGTCCTTTTCAGTTTAGTACCACTTGTTTCAAGGTGAACATTAACAGCAAAACAAAATTAATCTTGAGATACACTTGATGCCACCTAATTAGTTTAGCTGAAAATCCCAGTCAGAGTCCAAGACCTCCCCAGACCAGACTTTCTATACTCCTAATAGAAAATCAGTCCTTAACTCAAAAGAGTTTGTAGTAAAAGTGTCAGAGGAGAGAAAGCCAACAAAAATGACAGATGGGAGAGTGTGCAAAGAAACAGCAAGCTAATTAAGATTAGCATAATAAGCAATGCAATGAGGTTATTGTAATGCTCAGTAATTACAGACAAGTAAGAAACTGATGGGTGGTGAATTTCTTATTTTCTGCTTGAAAGTAATTGAATTCTTTCCTGCTGTTCTCTCTGTATGCAGGAGTGTATTTTCAAAGGCCCTTCCTGCTTTTTGGTGTGGTAACTTCACTACTTGAGCGTGTTTCCCTGGGCTACCAGATACCTGGCTTGATGGAAGCTGTACCTAGAACCATGGGTGCTCTCAGTGTGTAGAAAACATTTCCCAGTATGGTTTCATATGTCCTTTTGAGGCTTATGTTTCACTATTTGCATATTTTGCCTACTTACAAGTCAGTGTGAGTGAACATACGAAGAACCTGTTACTATTGGGAGAGGAGTGAAATAGCTAGAGTAAGGATGCTGAGATAAATGCTGCCTACTCTGAATGCAGCCCTCCTTTCTTAGTTGCATTTGGTGGTGTCACCTGCCAGAGTGGTCTGCTCAGAAGGCAGAAAGTCCAAGAAAGGAAGCCTGTCCAGTAAGTGAGGCCAGGCTTGTGAGCCACTGCAATCAAAACATGCTCTTTACTTCACAGACGGGGGGACAGATGGCTCTGGAGTTTATGAAATCAGGTAATAGTCTCTTGTTGAGAGGAGCACATTAAATGTGTCAATCAGCCACAACTTGGAAAGCCCCCGTTTGACTACTTGAATAATCAGAGCAGGATCTTCCAGGGCTGATAAGTTGAAAATCTGTTGTTGTTTTCTCTGGGGAGTATAAAGTGCATGGTAGTAACAAACTAAGAGGGCGTGTTTTTGGGAAGAAAATAAAAGTACGGTGATAGTCCTTTCAGTATGTGTGGCCCTGGGATGAATGGCCTTATGTCTATATGCTCTGCTGTGGACCCAGCAAAACCTGACCCCTGAAATCTCAAGTTCCTGCATTCAGGTTTTAAATTGATCTTAGTTCCTTTGAAGTAAGATTAACCTGTGTTGGTTTAGTGTCTTCCTGGTCTCCATGGCTATGCAAACTGTGCCGTTTTCGGCTGTGTGCTGGAAGAGCTGCTTTTTTTTCCCCTTTTTTTCCCCCTTCCTTTTCTTTTCTTGAGGGAAGGCTGTTATCCTCTGGTTTTGGTTGTATTTTTGTACATCTAGCTGATAAGTCCCAGCTCATTTAGTTATTACATCAGAGACCTCCACAGCTGGAACCTCTGTCAGCTGCTAAGCTACTACTCTTCACAAAAAAGAACATTTTCTGAAGTTCAGGAAAGTTATAGATAGAATAAGAGTTCTCAAAGGAAGCTTCATTGTCTCCAAAGCAGGAGTAATTTTCTTTTCCCTGGCAGCAGACTGTGTCTTGGCTTCAGGTGCCTGCCTGCCTACCAGCTCCCTGCAAGCCAGAGCTACATGAGAGATGTAGCACACAAACTTCACAGGGCAGAGTCATCTGAGAATTTCCTGCTACTGCAAAAATAACGTCTGAGGCATGCTAGAGGTTTTCTTTCTCACCTTCTGCCTTGTGAACATCTATTTTGTGTTTCTTTTTTAGGACACAGCTTGGGCTTGTTTTGTTCATGACATGAGTGTTGGGGTGCAGCGAAGGCACCTGAGCGCCTTCACACAGCAGGCTGGGCAGGGGCCTGGCTGGGCAGAGTGCATCTCCACTTTATCCCAGCATGGCAAGCAGGGCTGGGTTGGGAAGGGTTGTCAAGGTCAGCTGGGAGTCCAAATCATTGGACAGATCTGTGGTGATGAGAGTTGTCTGAAATGCAGCTGAGAACACAGGTCAGGGTCAGGACCACATGCAGTGACACCGGGCAGGTCCCTAGCGGGGAGTGAAGCAGTTCCAAAGTCAGGCTAGGAAGATAGGATGCAGAGCAAGCTCCAGATCAGCACAGTGTGTTGCCTGGCACAGACAGGGCTAGAATGGAGACAGGCACATCTCCACAGCAGCTGAGGCACTGGCTGGAGGCTCAGGGCTGAGCCCCCTGGGCAAAGGGTTTGGGAAAGGCCCTAGAGGAGTCAGAGCAACTCAGACCTTGACCTTGAACTTACATTGCAGCACTTGGTGTTGGAATAACTCAGTTTCACACTTTCACTTTCTGCTTCACTGTCAGGAAGAGGAAAGATTCAAAGCAAATTGTGGGGCCTTTGCAGTTCGTACAAATGCCACAGTTGTGCAGGTAAGAGGCAAATGCTACTCTCAGACTGGAGAGGGAATCATTCCCCTACATAGACTCATGTGGGCTGACCACATCAGGGTGTTGGAAGAGCTCTGCTGAGATGAACCTCACATTGTCAGCTGGAAATTTATGTAAGTGAGCTGCTGCTCCTTTTGTACAAAGCAAACCTCCCAACAACAAACCATCTTCCAATCTCTTCTCTTGCCACAGCTGGGATAGTATGACTGACAGCTCTTTTTCAGCCAGTTGGGGTTTGAGTGTGGCTTTCAAGTGCCTTCATGTGCTGCTGCACCAGCATTTGAAGTTGTTCCTCCATTTCCATTCACTCTTCCTTCAAATGCAGGAATATTTATCTAGCAGCTGAAGCAGCATTTCTGTGGTTTGCTGCAGGGGAAGTAGGAAGTGTGTGTGTCTGCTGCCTTGTTGGGGATCCCTGGTAGCTTCATGCTGCTGTAAGTGTTGACTGTTTTGGCTGGCCCTGAAGGCTGATGGCTTTAGCTTTAATTTTAATTTTTTTTAAGAACAATTCAATATCTTCTTCCTGTTCAATTTCTTATGAAAGAGAAAACATGCACTCCAGATGCATGGTCTGTGGCAGCGAATAATCAGCTATAAATGGCTTGATTTCTGTTCAGAGTAGCTGCTTATGCATGATTTTTCAAAGAATTTTGTGGGGGCATGAGGAGGCAGGGGCTATACCCATACTGTTTCTGTAGCATGGAGACATACTGGCCTTCTTCAAGAGGGAAGTGCTAACTTGCTTTTTGTTGTGCCTTGCTTGGGAGCTGTTTGCACAGGTTTTACAGGTGAAAGGAAGCAAGGTAAAGTCAGATAACCTTGAAAGAGACAGTCAGCTGCAACTCCTTTTGTCTGTGCTGCCTGCAAACCCATGGCTGGACTACATTCACTACACTTCATTTTGAAAACATTACTCTTTCAGGGGTCCCTAACAAATCTCACTTGTCTTTAGCACTTTTTTTCATGTGAGTCAAGGGGCAGGGGGCAAATAGAGGAGCTGAGGGGAAAGAGACAGCCCATTGCCTGTTAGCCTCTGCTCTTCAGTGCTTTTGTAGGATTGCCAAAGAAAGCTACCTTTATTTTGTTTTTTTGGAAAGTAGAGACTTGTGAGGCAGAAATGTGACCTAAACCAATAGTTCATTCACGCAATAAGCACTGCCCAGCAGTTGGTGTGTGAGCTGTCTGAGGCCACTGCCGGAAGCTGAAAACAGAAAGTAACCCCCCATCTGCCAGGAATTCAAGGAGAGGGGGATCCCAAACATGACTGTCTCCCAATATCTACTGCAGAGGTGGAGAAGAAAACTGGGCAGCATCCATGGGTGGACTGAAAGATATTTTCTTGTGTTTTACAGGGTTTTCTTTTGTTAAAGTAGTTGTGCAAGTCTGCCCTGTGTTAGCTCTCACCTGATGATGAATGATGTTTGGTAATGCAGTCTTGTCACAGGTCAGGTTGCATTAGTCATAAGAATCTCCATTCCAAGTCTAATTTAGCTATTCACTGGGAATAAAGAGCTATAAAACCTCCATCCATAGCTACAATTTAAAATAAAAATGTCTGTTAAAGAGGAATGATGTTGAATGAGAACTTTCACCATCCCTATTCCTTCAGGGTCTTGAAATCATGCTGGTTTAACTGAATAATGTTACTGTTGTCCAGTGTTTTTATCATCAGTCAGTGCTTTTAAATGGTTAACCTGTGCACGCGTGTTGGGCTTAAATTGCCCAGTTCAGGATGCCAGGCAAGCTCAGACCATCATGGGCAAAATATGTCTTTCTCCAACAAAGTGGAATCAGCATGTTTTCATTTCATTGGTTACCTCAGGACTGGGTATCCTAAAACGCAGAAGGTTATACAGTGATGTTCTTTCAGTTTCTAAACCAAACCATGAGGTAATGTTAAAATGATTTGCACAGAACATGGTGGTTTCAGAAGGAAGCACAACTTGCTTTTGCAAAGTGCAAGATGCCCAGTCCTTGTGGAGATCTACAGTGGTACAGAATCTAATAATAAGGCAGGTCTGGTGTTTTTGGAAGGAAAACTAAGTTTATCAACAGAAATACCATTGGGAGAAGTTCTTTATGCTTCAGAGGAATCCCAAACCACATATCAGATACTAGCTCCTGTATTTGGCTTTTCCTGCTTTATAGCACTGTCATTTGAATTGGATGCTGGGATCTTTGGCTAGATTTGTGGGAATATTTTTCTACCCTTTATATAGCAGCAGTGTTGCTTTCCCTTGTGAAAAAACTTTTCCTTCAAACATTTGCTCCTAAGAAGGATGCTTGAGGCCCTTAACACCTGCCTCATATTTGGGAATGGCATTTATAATACTCCTGTTATTTTCTTTGGAGTGTGGAACTATTTTTAAAGGAAAAGGAGAAACTGCAGCTGTGACCACTTCTATTTGTAATGCCTGAGAGATGAGCAGTGTGTGCCTGTGTCTGATGGTATGCCAGAGGGGAGAACTTCATTCCAGAGGAATCTCAAGAAGCCAGAGCATAGTCCAAGGGAGAGCCCTTAACAAGAAATACAAAATTCTGCATTCTTGGGAGGCTAACTCTGGTACAGGCTGGGAACCAAGTGTCTGAGTAGCTGTGCTGCTGTGAGGGCCTTGCAAGCTGTGAGGTGGAATGTCAGGTGGAATGTTGGCCAACGTGTGACCTAAATGTGAATAGGTGAATCATGTGCTGGGCTGCATTTGAAGGACTATGGCTACCAGATTCAAGGGGAAATATCCTCTCCATTTGAGACTGGTGAGGCTTTGCCTGGCATACTGGGTCTAGCTTTGGCTCTCTCTTAAAAAAGGATATTAAGATACTGAAGCAAGACCCATGGAGACCTGCTGGGATGGGTAGGGGCTGCACATATGAATTGTAGGCAGAGTTTGAGAGGAATGGGTTCATGAACTCTGCTGAGGTCAAGCAGAGGACTGATCGAATAACAACCCACAACTACTTAAAGGGAGTAAGACAAAGGACAGAGCCAAACCCTTCCCAGTGATTGCAGGTGGTGGGTCAAGGGCGCAGTGGTCAGAAGTGTCAGCTTGGAAGCTTCAGCTGCTTAAACTTTTTCATTTGTTTGGTATTGCAACTCTGTAATAGTGCTGTAATAGTACCAAACTGCAGTTTGTTACTAGGCTCTGGAGATCACATATCTCCATTCTTGGACATTTTCAGGACTAGGACCAAGCCATGGCTGAGCTGATCTAGTGTTGGCAGTAGTCCTTCCTGGAAAATGACATTGGCCTAGAGACCTGAAGAGTGCCAGCTAGCACCTCTGCAGGCTGTGCAGCCCCAGTTCCCAGACAGCCCCCTAATCTAGAGAGTTGTGAAGCGGGGAGCAGTGTCCCTGGAGTCATGCTCAGCTTGGTCCCAGAGCACTGAACTGCTCAAGGTGGGTCATGGATTCGGTTGGTAAAAGGGTGAAGGTTTGTCTTTATCTCTTGGCATTTCCCCCATTTATTTGACACGAGCTAAGCTTGTTGCTGCCTCTGGATGAGACTTCATTAAAAAACACTCAGCTAAAAATATACTGATCTAGAGTTCCTTAATTCATCTGAGCGTGTGACCTGCTTCCACTTCTTGCCATCAGCTGTCCTTTTGCTTTTAATTAAATTTAGGGTTTATATTTTAAAATATTTTTTCTGCCCCCTGCCCCCTCCCCCTGAGAATTTTATGTCTACCAGAGGGCTGAGTTTCTTCTGGGCTTTAAAAAGCACAAAGTTATTAGCTGATACATAGCATTTTCCACTGGCTATGATATCTGTTATTCAATCGCTAAAGTTTTCTGGACTTCACTGCTTATTGAAACTTCCAAGAGACTTTGTGGTTCAGTGATGGAGTTTAGAGAGTGCCTTGCCTTGCTTTAGTGCGGCTGTGCTCAAGTATTTTATGGTGCTTGTGACCAGCAATTTCAGCTGAAGCAAAAATGAAGTTTTTCTGGTTAGCCTGACTGGTTCTCAATTGGTTAAACTACTAATGTACTCTAAGAACAAGTGTATCTTTAACAAAAATAAATAGGACCTTATTCTCTGCTTTGTTAAACTGCCACAGCATGGTTGATTTCAGTGAGGTCACGATGGTACAAACCACATCATCCTTTTAGGTTATTTTTAACTCTGTGTTGCAGGTTGGATGGCGTGGTGGGGAACAGATTAGTATCTTTATTATTGTGGAACAGTTGCTAGAGTCCATCAGGCAGAACAGGTTGCTGCATTGTTATTAGTTGGATTAAAAATTGTTGAGAGAAGTGCAGGTGAGTGCTAAGAAGCAGAAATTTGATATGACTTAGGTCTGTTGTTTTCCATTAAGTTTTTCTATTTTAATAAATAATTTGCATAATTTGATATCTGGAGGAGTATTATTTGTCAGTTCTATTAAGTAATTGGAAGAAGTGATAAGAAAGAAGTTCTGAGGTCCATTCAATAGTATGGAATTTAAAGAAATATTTTAAAGAACCTTGGAAGGGTGAATAGGAGTAAGAATGAGAATGAAATGAATCATGGCAGAATCCAAGTGAATAAGTCTGATAAAATAATTTGCACTGATGTTTGAAGGAAATGAGTAATTTCAGAAGTGGTAAACAGGATAAATCAGATGGTACATGTCTACAGCATAGTATGGCAATAGAAAGCACAAGCAGCAGTGCAGGCAGGTTTTGTTGAATAAATATTACTTTTTTATTTATAATAACAAATATATTAATTTTTTTATTTATAATAATTTGTTTGTTGAATAAATAATAATAATAATAATAATAATAATAATAATAATAATAATAATAATAATAATAATAATAATAATAATAAATCCCATAAGAAAGCATCACAACTTCTCCTTTATCTGCCTTTCAAGTAAGATCTAGCAAATCTGGTGCTGAACTCTCTGATACCATTGGGCTTTCATATACTGCATGTAAAATCATGGGAGAGGAAGTGGAGGGTCAGAAAAACATTGTGGTAGTTGTGAGCAGCATGTTTTAAGAATCTGGTAGAATATGATGAAGGAAGACAAGTATGCTAACATGAAGAGTAAGAGGATAATAATTCTTTAGGCATAAATAAATGAGTTTTAGAAGGGATGAGCTGCTGGGGAAAATCTCCTTTTCATCTGCAAAAGTCTTGGTGGTACCATCATGGTAAAATGAAGCTGGATGACTGAGTGCATTTAACAGTTCTGCAGCACCTGGGAAGTTACATAGGGTGAAGTAAATAGTTTGTGCAAAGTGAGTTCAACAGCAAAGTTCAAAATGAAGGCAGTAGCTAAGCCTCAAAGAAGGGTAAACAACTGTAAGATGTGTACCTTGCCATCTACACATAAGAATGAGTTCCAAATGGAGTCTTTGGTTCTGACTTTTGACTTGAGGGCACTGGGTCATGCCTTTCCATGAAGAGGCAAAAATAATTGCACATCATTTTCCAGTCTGGAACACTGTGACCTACCTTCTATGGATTTGGTGACTTAAAATAACTCCCAGCTCATTACATGCACTTTAGTGCTGTCCCAGTCTGAGAACACTTCTTGGTCTCCACAAACTCCAAAGAGGTACTTGCTGCTGCATTAAAACCATCACATTAGCACTTGGCATTTATCCTGAGTTCTCATAAATTTTCATGCACTGAAAAATGTCTAGGAGGTGTCAGTCTACTAAAAGTATAAATATTTTCTACTGAAACCAGATGATGTGTTACAGCTTTGCTTCACATAAACTCTTCCTCTACATTCTTTTCGTAGTGTGGTTCAGAATGAGTGTGAAAGGGGCTAAGAGAATTAACCACCTATTCTTCATGGTGTCTGAATTTCCTCTTTTGGTTTATGGTATTAATCCCTAAGTTTCTTGCACATACAGAAGGTTCAGAATGCTACAGTTTTTTGCTCTGTCAGACAAAAAGTATATGTAAGAAGCTTGAAGTTTAGAGTCATAATTTAGGCAGTGTATATAAATTATTTCATTTCACATGTTGGACTTCATTCTGCCTTAAGCCTGTGAGATTTTTGTATTGCTATTCTTTATTTGTCCACCCAGCTTTTCAAAAATTGTTTTGTCATTTCGTTCAGCATTTGTCATTTTCATTTCTGCACATTGCATAGTCTCTCCTGTTCAGGGAGCCAGATCTGTGTCCAACTGAATTCTGTGTGAGGCACTGAATGACTCCAGCAGAGTCCAGTTTAAAGAATGGAGGCAACCTCAGGACCTCCATCAGCACAAATGACATTCCCCTGCCAAAATAGTTGCATTGCCACTATGGAGCTGATTGTTTGGGGGAGAAGTGCTCTCAGCTGGCTTGGGCTGCAGAAGAGCAGTGTAAGATAATCAGTTACAGAATTGCAACTGGATTCAGAAGGATGGCTGGTGATTGTATAGGTGAGCTGAAAGCAGGTCTTAGTACATGAGATTTTTCTTATGCTTGTCCAGTCAAGTTTTAAGTATCTTCAAAGATGGAGCTCAGGCTCTCTGTGGGCCTCTTTCTGTGGTTGACCGCTCTCCAACAAATTGATTTGTCTTTATTCTGTAAATACATGATTGCAAAAAGAATGGTGCAGAGGAAAAGCTTGGTCTGAGGCATTTGAAAATTTAATTAGAACAGAATCACTTTCTTGTTTGTACTATTCCGTGCTGTAAACCAGTAGGAACAAGCTGGCTATGAGGCAGTGGGAAATGTCACAATATTCACAGTATCTTCACTAATTCATTGCTGCAAAATGGTCATTTTTTCCATCACCATTTATCTGGATGAAGGAGTTGAGAAAAGGTTTTGGATGATTTTTACAGACAGTACCTTTTCCTATCCATTCTACAGAATCACATAGGGCTTTTGAGAGGGGGAGAAAGCTCTTGGGGCTTATACCTGTTGAGACAGAATCAGCAAAAGCCGAGTACTCTCCACTATGAGAACCTTCCCCACGATTATAGACAAATCACTTGAATTTGATGTCTTAGCCTGTTCATGGATGTCACACTGCTTGAAGTTTGTTTAAGGTAGTTGTTGTCTTTATATCTACTGACATAAAAAACATACAGTGGACCATCTCATTTGATTGCCTGTATATACCATCTTGAAAAATTTCACCAAAAAGCTCACGCTTCTGTAAGTTAGCTGTGAAGTGCTTGAGACTACATGGTGAGAGGCTGTCTGTGTGTCTTGCATTTTTAGTTCCTCAGTGGCCCACAGGAACAGGGGGTGCCTGATCTAATGCTCTCAGTCACTTTGCATTTTTTATTGTTCTTGTTCAGCCATTTCAGCAACTTGCTTTCTCCTTCCTTTACAGACTCTTGGGCAGATTCTGAGGTCTCTGACTTTTTCTTAAATCTCCACTTTACATTAAATGGCCTTTCTTTTCACACAACTTAAAAAAAGATCTGCTTGCAAACCTATTTAATTATATTACTTGTTAAGCCTGATTAACAGTATCTTTAGCTTGTGGAATTATTGGGTTTTTGATCTCATGTACTGACTTCATTAGCATTCACCATTTTGTCTGAGAAGTGTTAAGCCTGCATTATTATGAAGAAGGATCCTGTGTTGGTTTGATGTGTGATCCTGTACAGCATAAAATGTTCCTGGTAAGGTGGAGACTTGAAACCCACAGCCAGAGATGAGAGATAGAAAAACTGAGGATGAACTTTATCAATACTGAAAAACAGTGCTTTGGGACCAGATTCCTTGCTGGCTGATGAACCATGTGAGTAGAAAAAAAAGAAGAATCTTTAATTAAGGCCAAATAACAAAAACAAGCAAAAATCTTTGAACTATTATCTCTGATCTCTCTATATGCTTTTTCTTTATTTTGTTTCTAGAATTTCCCCGCTGCCCTTACTCCTCTGCATGATTTCTTTTTTTCTGAGATTTGCGTGTAGAATTAAATTTTCTTTCCTTCTCCCATGTGCATGCAGGAAAGAAAACATTTTTTATTGCTCTAGCTGGTGATATCTGCTCATCAGTAGGATGTGAAAGGCTTTTCATATTTGGTTTGCTATTTTTTGTTTCCCCTGCTACCTCTCCTCTGCGAATGTCAGATTTTCAGCTGCCAGAGTGAGCTGGTGGAAGAGAGTCTGCTTGAGGGAATTGTGACGTGGATTAGGATTGAATTCTGCATACTAAAAACTATCAAAAAATCACTCCAGGTCATTTCTAGTGCTGGAGTCCCTTCCCTTCTCTACTGCCAAGAATAGCACTGGAGGAGATAGCGTAGCTGATAAAACCAAATGTGTTCTCCGACTCATGGAGGATTTTGAGATTGTTGTTCTGTTCTGGTAAATAGCTGTGTAAAAGGTTCAAGACTGTATTTCTTGAACTGTGTTGCTTGTGGCATCAGAATTTGTGGTGCTGAATACAAAGAGGCATTCTTTTCTTATCCATCTCAGGAGACCAATGTAGCAAAATCACACTTGTCCTCATGGAATTTTCTTGTAGTACTTGGAGTATTTGCTTTTTCTTTTCCTGAAATCCCAAGTTTTACATGTTAATATTTTAGAATATTGGGGTTTTTTTTTCTGTGAGCACATTTTAAACTTTGTTTTCCAGAGGAAAAGGTGTCTCTCAAATGTCACACTTCCTAGAGTCTCTCAAAAGTTCTAGAATATTCAGACTCCCAACACTGAACAAAAGCAATGTATACTGAATTTTAATCCAGCCTCACAGTTTTAGAAGTTTGATTCTTGATTTCTCTATGTATAAAATAAAAAGTATTTAATTGAGCTGGATTTTATTCCTTTTGTATCTACAGCAGACTAAAAATGTAGTGAGCTGACTCAACCAGAGCAATTTATAAATCAGAAGAGACTGTGGGAGGTGGTGAGGTTGCCCAAAGATCATTTCAGGTGTAATGGGAAGTTGTCAGGGCTGTCTTGTTATCATTTTGGGTCAGCTACATGACTGATAATGTGAAGGATGATTGGAAGGTGCTGTATATTCTTAAACCTTCAAGGAGAAAATGTCCAATCTTCCAGAATCAATTACTGACTGTCCTCTTGATTAAGAGGAGTTGAGACAAGTGGGGATAATACTGTGTCAGGTTTGTGACATTGTATTTCTTAACACAGTAGCAGGATGGCAAATCTCTGTGGTCAGTTCCATCTTCAGCTGTAACCTGTTCCAGCCAGGGTAATGGTTGGAGTCAGGAGGTAATAAATTCAAGGAAGCCTTTAGTTGACACTGAACTTGAACATGAATAAATATTTTAAGCAGAGGAGCTATGTCTGAAGTGAAGTGACCAGATGCTTTGCTGTGTGTTTGTACACATTGGTTTTATCTTTCTGTAGCCACCTTGCATAGAATAATAATCTTGGCCTGCTTATTTTCTTTCACTGTGTGATCCCTGGCTTAGACTCAACTGTTTCAGAGATTTGTTTGATCTCCACTCCAGTGGTTGAGATCCCTGAAAGCCATTAGGAGAAATTCATCTCTTGGATTACCCACATGCCTTGTTGCTTTTGTCCTGCCTTGACTAACAAGTTTTGACAAGTAAATTATCAGATCAATAACCCTTGTCAGACAAGGCTGATGGAGAAAATGGGAAGCAGCTTCAAAGCACAAATGGTTTATTGTCTCAAGAAACATAGCAGATCTTCAGGGATGTTGAACCCAATTATCCATATCCTCCTTGGATAATGCTAAGCTGTTTCAAGCTAATTACCCAGAGTTTACACCAATCTGGATATGAATTTCATCTAGTTCTAATGAACTTTTATTCTTTGCTGTGCTCATCTTAACTGAAGTGAATTTCACTTTTGAGTTAATGTTGGTTTTGTTTTAATTACATCGCAGCAGACTAATTGGATGGCTCGGGAGTAGATGCTTAATAACTTGATATTGCATATTATTAGTGCTGTCATTTAATATTAGAGGATGAAAGAAAGTTATTACTAAGTATAGGGGTTCTGGAGCTCATTCTTCCAGGAGAAGCATCCTGAATTTTTCCACTACTTGATGTGCTCTCCTTTGACTTAGTAGCTGATAGAGCTCTTAGTAAGGTCTATAAAAAGATTCCCATTGATTTGAACAAAGCTTTTATAGATGCTGGTTTAGGTCTCAATTTAGAAAAGTACTTTAGCAGGTGAATGGATAAGTTTTCCTATCAACAGAACTTAAGTACATGTTCAAAAAAAAGCACTGAAGCATGAATCAAGACTTAAAAGGGTAATTTATTCAGAAATGCTTACCTTCCAACTTCCCAGAAGAAAATACTAAATCATTTTAAAGGTGGGTTAACCTTTCTCTTATAATTTTTACCTTATAGTCATGACTGATTTATCTTTCATATTTTTGCTTTGAGAAATTAGGGAGAAACCTCAAAACTTATTTCCAGTCTCTCTGCTACTTCATTCACCAACAGCTTGTATTTTTCAAGTCTGCTTCTGTTCTCCCTTACTTCTTTTAATGTTGGTTGAGTGGCATTTAATTTATCTAAACTGAGTGGGAGTATTACTGCTTAATTCACTAATTAAGAGATTTGTACCCACCAGCTTCAGAGAGATGGCTCATGTTACACAGCTAGATGTGAGACCAGAATCTGGTCTTTGGACTACTGGGCCTCCATTTGAGCTCAGCCTTGCATTTAGCAAGGCCCTGGCAGTGACGTTTACCTTTGAGAACTACCAGGGAAGTCAGTGGGACTATTCATCAAATTTAAGATGCAGAGATGTTTTTAAATATGGTATTGTCTTTACAGAACAGGACTATATTCTGTGCCTGATTTTGGCATCTTCCAGATAATTTCATGTCTTCTAATGATATTCCAGAGTTTACTGCCTCTGGCAAAGCACATAATTACATTCCTAATTGTTCCAGTTGCTACTTCAGCTTCTCTGTGCAAAGTGCAGATGGTCTGAAGGGAAGGAAGCAAGTGAGAAGACTAAGAGTTGCACCTTGCTCTGCTCTCGTCTTGGTTTCTTTAAATTTTAGGTGGAACTTTCATGGTTTAAATGGAAGTTCTTATATTAAATCCGTTTTATTAGTTATTTTGTTTAAACTCACTTAGGTTTGGGAATGACTGCATTACTAGCAGTCATTAAGATATTGATGGAAAAAACTCCAATTTAAAAAATTGCTCTATTGCTTTGCTTTCTGCACTCCTCTTATTCTAAGATAATAAAACCTAATGGGTCAGTTATGATTTTTGTGACTCACTAGATCAGCACAGTGCAATTTATTTAGAGTTCTGGAAATAGACTGTATTTGGAAAAAATCTATTCTTATCTGGAAGAAAAAAAGCAATGTTTTTAGTCATGTGAACTTTAATAACTTTTCTCTTAAGTTCCTATCTGCAGCTCAAAACTTACAGTGCATGTTGAAACACAAGGATACAGTTAAGTGGAACTTCAAGTCCTTCTATACGTCTCAACTTCATGGAATTTACATTTTGCCAAGGCTGATCACAAGCTAATGCCCGTTTCTTCAACTTAGGGTGATGAGCAAAGGCTCAACTTATTTGGGGAGTCAAACATTCCAGTCTCTAGCTAGAAAACAATGAGACTTTAAACAGAGATCTGAATGCTTTTGTTCTTATTTTGTTAGGTCTAAAGTCTTTCTTAGTTGTTCTTTGAAACCATCAACTGTGAGTAATTTTTATTGTTAGCAGAGACTCTGCTGCTATGCCAGCCATACATCATCTTTTCACTGGAGTGACTTTATTACATGTGACTCTGTTGCTGTTATATTGTTTTCTTCTAGCCATGTCATCTGTACCTAAGAGAAAATCTGAATCTGTATTTCAAGACTTACTTGAAATTATTGTTTGGATGCAGTAACACAATGGGAATGTCAATAAAACGTCATGCAGACCCCTGCCTTTTCCAGTTTAGGTGCAGTTAGAGTAAGAAAGATTTGCATGTAGTGCCCCAGAGCTGTGACTGAATAGCAGACAGCTATTTAAATGTTCTGAAAAAAAAACCCCTAAAAAAATCTCACAGGCATAAGCTAACTAGTTTAAATGAGATAAAATGCTACACTGCAGTTATTTCAAATAGGAGGAAATATGAAATACCTAAATGTAATAACACACCTCCAGAATGCTCTCTCTTAGAGGTTCTTGGCAGGTAACACACTCAATAGAATGCAAATAAATTTGGTTTTAATAGTAATCAATATATTATTGTGTGGGTGTAGAACACATTTACTCTTTGGATGACACATGGTGATTTTGCACTATGTACCCATTGCTCTTCTTTGCTTTTCCCCTTTCAGTGGGAAGCCACAAGATCTGCACACAAATGTGTGTTGAAGTCACACCCAACAAACAGCTCAACATATGGCTGTATTGCAAACAGTGTTTTTTACCAGTGTCTCCTCGTCTGTAGCTAATGTTGGAAAATCCTTGCTTTTTGAAATGATCCCAAATACTGAACATCAATCCCAGCCCCTGAATGAAAGCAGTGTTGATCTGGAGCACTTTGGAAACACTTTTGTGCCAAGCAGGTCTCAGCCAGAGGCTGTGTCCCACGTGAGGTGTCAGAAAGGCCAAGAGGCTGTGCCTGTGCATTTTAACCTGTGTGAGCCAGTGCTGGGCACATGAAGGTGGCAGAGACTGGAACACATTTCCCTGCATTTTCATTTTGTAGGTGAGGTCTTTGGTGAAGGTAGGCAAAGAGCATGTTTGGTTAGCATTCATTCGTGTGCAGCTATATGACTGTTCGGTAAGGATGAAAGAGGAATTAGGTAGAAGATAAGTAATTAAAGTGATAAAATTCTATATCCGACAAAGCACATGAAATACATGACAATCAAATATTGAGCCCTAGTTTTAATTTCCTGAGTCCCCAGGCCAGTTCTTTTTAACCACAAAATAACATTAATGTCACCACAGCTAGTTTTTTTACAAGATAAACAATATTAGAAATTACTCTTGTGTAGCACGTTATAGACTGAGTAATAGTGAAGTCTCTAAGACTTTTTTAATATGTCTTTCAAAGCCTAATGGGAGCAGGACTAACTTTCCAAGAAATTGTATATTTGCTGATGTTACTTTATATTTCTTTTTACTCTCATTGCTACTGAATTGGGAGAGATCATGCTTATTCTCTGCCTTTTTGTTTTTTTACATTATAAAGTAGCAGTAGCTATAAAATATGTGCACTGGTATGAAAAAACACCCCAATGCTTAAAACAGCCAGCAAGGAATCATAAACTGGAATGCAAGTTTTGTATTTTAGAGAAAGGAGCTATTGTAAATTAAGTCAGGTTTATTTATGAGACTTATTAATGTGAAATATAGAATTGGTCAGTGTACTGTGGTTTTCACAGACGGCTACTCTCTTAAGAGACAGGGTAATTATGGTCATAAATATTGTGTGTAATCCTGATGGTTAGAAAGGGGAGGAAAGGTTAGAAAGGGAAGGCTGTGAAAGGATTTTGAGGGGGCGTGCTGTTGCCAGCAGGGGTTTAACACTCTGTTTGGAAACCTGATTAGAAGTATGAATGCAAAAAAAATCTGCATCACCAGCAATTGATTATTACAGGCTTCTTACTAAGTGTTTGGGGAAGGAAATGGGTCTGCCTCAAATGAAGGCAAGGTAAAAATGGTGTTGTTCCACAGAGGTTCCCAGTGGAGACTGGCAGAGCCCTTGTGGAGGTTGCCTGGTGGGAGCCTGAGGCACGCTGTGGGCTCCTGGAGGGGCCACAGCGAGCACTGGCTGAGGCCTGGTGCCCTGAAAATGTGATACAGTTTTCAGAGAAGCAGACAACTTTGTTCAGACCTGGCTGAAGGCAGTAAGGAGGATTAGTGAGCCCCTAATCCAATAACTTCAGTTCTGGTCTTGCTGCTGCACTTCTTGCCTCCTCTAAACAGACCACTCTCAGTCTGTGTGCAAAACATGGAGGGAAGCTTTTGAAATAACTCCCTGTCAGATGCTGTAGATATCTGTCAGAACGAAGCTGCTCCACCTGCACACAAGGTGTTTTGGTGGGCACAGGGCACCAGGAGGCCCTGATGGCCCTGCCCAGCCCCCTGCTGCCGTGGGAGCAGTGCAAACCACCTTTGCTGTGCTCAATAAATGTCATACTGGAGAAAGAGGTGAGAATGGAGCTTGGCAGGAGCTCCTGTCTGTGGGTGCATATGTATATTTGTATCCCTGAGCTGTGACCTTTCCATGATCTCCAGGTATGGGAGAAAGCTGTTATGTTCAGGTGTTGCCTCAGGTACCTGTCAGCAATCAGTGTCGCTGTTGCAGCATCAAAAGTGCTCATTGCTGAAAGCCTCCCTTTGTGGCTGTCATGTTGTTTACCTCTACTGCCTGCTACACAACAACAGCACAGATGTTTTCAGGAGATGCATTTTTCCAAGTGTTTGTCAGAAAAGACCATGTACTGGGGCGGAGTGGGGGCTACAAATACATCAGAATAAAAATATGCAGGAGAAAGGGCATTGCAAAATAGAAGTCTTTCTGTTAGAAAGTAGTCACTTGTAAAGTCTGACATGTAAAAAGAAAAAAAAAAAAAAGGAAAATTTTAGCAGCCCTCAAAGCTCCCTACAATAATGATGGCTCTTCCCGAGGGAGGTTGATTTTTCCCTTGTTCTGCTGGTGGGATGGCTTTAGTATAGTTGGACTATGATGGTGTCATGGTCCCCAAATGCTTTATCCTTGGGTTAGTGCTGCTTTTGGATGGGCATTTATTAGGCAGTAAGTAAATGCTCCTTACTGTATTACTTACTTACACAGCATGTTACTTGAAAACTACCAAACAACCTTCAGGGAGTAACAGACTTGCTGCTGCCTTAGACTCAGGATTTGGTTCGAACTGATAACCTGCAGGTGAGTGGCTCCTCTGCCTGTCAGCCTCTTTCCTTGTCTTCTCAAAAAGGTAGGGAGAGTAAGAGCCACTGTGTCTCTTGCTAACTGACTACCTCCAGTTTCAGTTTGTTGCTTCCCCAGTCTTCTCTTGGCCCCTGTGATACCATTTCATGTTAGATGTTTTCTCTCAAAAGGAGCATTGGTTAGTGTGGCACAGCTAGGTCGTGATGCATGAGGAAATGGAGATAGGGGAGCAGTACTGCTTCTTGAGGTGCTTCCTGAGCAGAGCCTGTCAGCAGAAATGTGCAGTGAGGAACCTGCCACACAGCCATTAAAATCCTGAAGACTAAACTTCTTCACTAAGAAGAAAAATCCTCCCTCACCTGCTGTGTGACAGGTTGTTAATGGCACTGTCCCCTGATGATGCAAAAGTGCAAAAACCACAAATACTTCAGGGTGTAACCTGATTAACAGCTGGGATCAAGCTGAGCTTTCTCACACGGGTTAGTATTACAAAGGGCTATTTGACATTAGTGCAACAGTGGCTGACTGGTGTGGGTGAGATAGGGATGCAGGAATAAGGATGACTGAAGCTCATACACCTGATGGATGGAGAAAGCAAGCTGCTTTAGTGGTTGTGACAGTCATGATGGGGTGATCTTGTTGGCTTTTTGCTCTGGCAGTTATAGATGCTAGTGAGGGAATTATTGGAAAGAGGGGATGGGTAGCAGATGCAAGGCCTGAGTCAGTGGCCTGAGCTTGCCTTGTGTTCGCCCAAACCCACAAAACAATGGCAAATTCTGTTCAGCTTGCAAAGTTTGCCTATATGTGATACAGGTAGCATCTCCACTGGGAATTGAATGGGCCTGGAGTGCCCCTGTGATGAGTTTTGTGGAATGGACTATGAAACTCTCAGTTATCTTTGATTCTTTTCACCTCCTTTTTCTGTACCTACCAAGGGGAGATTAAAATGCCACATCACTTCCAAAGACACCCAGGATAGCAATTTCAAGGTGAGGCATGACTTTGTGAGGATAGAAAGCTTTATAGAACATGGAACTAAACACAACAAAACTGAAAGTTAGATGAGCATCTAAATAGCAGCTGTCCAAGCTTCACTGACGGCACTCACATTTCGGAAAATTGAGAATTTTATAATGAAAAAAAATCACAGAAGGGCAAATTACAGTCCTTACACGCCACTTAAGTTTTACCTTTGAAATTAGAGGAGGGAATTAGTTGTTATTATAGCTAGGCAAAATTTGAAGTTTCCCTCACAATGGGAATGCCTTCATTTCAATATTTGAGTTTGTTCCAGGTTGGTACTAAAAAATGAAATAGGACATTTTAACATAGTGGGAATTCCAAAACTCTCCATTTGATTTTTCTTTAATTAAAACAAAGTACTTTAACACTTTTCAGGTTGAAAATGCTTAATTTCTGTTATTGTTTGGCTCTGCAGTATTTCATTTTGAGCTTGTTTAGTATTTCAGCTACATACCAGATGAGGACTGTGGTTAAGATGCATGATGTGTTTTCCATTCTCCCTTTTGGGTTGGCCTGCTTTTCTGGACTGCATCTCCAGGGATTATTCAAAAATATGCTGTTTCTATAATATATCATACACATCCCTCAGAGGAAGATCTGCATTGCATTATAGGAAATGTAATCTTCTGAGCCATTCAATTTATGTTAGAAAATGTGGGCCCATACCTCAATTCAAAAAAACCAACATGCTTTTAGGAAAATGCAGTTTAGTAATTTCTTAATGCAAATTCAAGAAAACGTTTTTGGTTAGGTCGCACTAAAAATAAACAACAAACACCTTTTGGAGTAAGGAACTCTGAATGAAGTATTTTATCTGAAATTTCCTTTGATGGTTTTAGTAATAATAATTAATGGTTTTCAGTGGGAAATACTGGTTTTGGGAAATTGTATATTTAATTAGCAAGCTCTAGTATTCCTAAAATTTGTATTTGTAGAAGTTTTGTTCTCTCACTGAATGAATAAACCCAGAGGTTTTCCGTCTGCTGATGACTGTACAAATATACCAGTCAGACACTATGAAATTTTGCTACAGACATTCTGTAAGTGCTATCAGTTTGCCATTGCCTTCCGAAATGTACAGGTCACTACAACTCAATAATGGTTTTGTTTACAACTGTCAGACCAAGGAAGAAGAAATCTAAAATAACCTGCTGAATAGGGTGCAGGGGTAGTGAGGGTAGTGGTAACCTGCCCTGGTCAAGGTTTTAAAGTAATGAGTGCCCATGAGATTGGTTAGGGAGAAGTGTGGAGAAAACAGCTGCCATCTGATTAAGTGTCTGGTATTATCTAGTTTGTGTTAGCCTTGTTAAGAAGCTTATCTTAGGTATTAGTGTAGTCAATCCAATGAATGTATAATGGGAAGCATTTGGGGATGTCTTTAATTTTTTTCACTTATTTTCTTTGTACTTTGTTTTAGTTCTTTTGTTTTGCCCCTGAGTTGGTTTTAAACAAGGCACTGGCCAACAGACACAAGGGATAATGGATAAAATAATCCTAACAGCTTTTCAGAGTGGCATAAGTAATTGGGATGAGGCTTCCTTCAACTAACTGCAGTCCAGTATTGTTTCATGTTGTCTTTGAGTGTTGTGCTGACACCAGTTTTCAGATGAGATTAAAGGGGGTTTTAATTTGAGATGAAATGTGGTTGTCACTGCCTGTGTTGGCAGAGGATTTCCTTCTCACTCAGTTTTTTCTGTCTTTTAAAAGTGCAAGTCTGAGGAATTTCTTTCCACCACCATTATGTTGCAGATATGCTTGCACTTGTGCGTGGCAACGTTTTCTGAAGGTTGTCCAAGGTCTTGGCTCCCACAAGACAAAAACCTAATGCTTCCCTCTCTGTGTTTTGGGAAGGCTGAGGGATGCTTTGCAAGCTTCCTTATGTTAGGTTAATAATAGGAAACAATAGTCTGTTAATGCAGACTTTGCCGGATTGAATTAGCTCATTGCCTCCTGCCGCGTATTAGCACACCGTCTGCAACTGCGATGGAGCTGGATCAAGGTGACCCACAGCTCCTTTCAGTAATTTATCTAATCAACTGTGCAGTAATTTACTTAAGGTTGAAAAGGCAGAGGAGTTACTTCATGACCTTTGTATCTGTCAGTTCATACTCCAAAGCATGATTTTTATTTTTTTTTTACTACTTGTTTTATGTGAAGTTGCATAATGATAACACTGGGTCCTTAAAATTCATTCCCTGCACCCATTTTAACAAATTCTAGCAATTTTGTATTCTATGAACTCCCTCTGTGTTGCCTTAAGAAGTCTGCCTTTGTATTGATTTTTAATTCACTGCCCTTTAGCTTTATTGATGAACCTAAATATTTCAAAATACAGAAATGCAGATTGTACGTATCCAAGCATACATAAACCTTATGGCAGTGCCTGAGAGCACTCTTGTGTCAAATATATTCAGACACAATAAACAAGTGTAACTCTGGTGACTACAAAGGCTGGGCCTGGCAATTGCATTAAAGTCATCTTAATGCATGGAAATGTTCTGAATAAAATCCCTATTTAACTATTTCTTCACCTTCAAATTAACAAAGTAATAATTTTCCAGACTTCATTAAGATCTTAGATGCCAAGTGTGCAAATGTCATTAATCAGCTAGTGTAGCTACCCAGGCGAATTTTGAGGCTCAGTTTATTAAAATGAGGGCAGTTCACGGACAGAATAAAAAGTTGGTGTGGTGATGAAACGTAAATTAGAAATACAGACACAAAGGCATTATTTTATACTTAATGAAGTATTTTCTACTTAATAGCCTACTTCATAGCTTATACTTACCAAAATCTATAGTCTATGCACATCTCAAATTGCATCTGGCAGGGGTCCTGTGAGCACCCCATCAGAGAAATCTAACACCACCTGATGCTGGTGGTGCCTCCCCCAAGGGCTCAGAGGGCTCAGTGGTCACAACTTCTGCCCAGGCTGATGAAGTTCAGTTCTCTTCTAACAAAAATCTCAAGGGCTTTGATTGTGCCAGACCCTGTGCAGTGGTGTGCTGTGTTTAATGAGAAAGGGTTGTTAGAAACTCACCTTTAGGGGGCTTCACTGCAACTTCAAGACTCTTATTTCTAATAATTTTTCAGCTGCATTAACGTTTCTCATTGATGAGGTTGCATCCTTTCTCCTTGGCATCTTGTCCCATTGTAGGGTGAGGGGTTGTCATGGTGAGTAGGTGAGCAGCAAATGGCAAGTGAGCTCAGCAAGTGCCTAAAAAACAGTTCCCCTCATGACTGTGTGTTAGGTTACAGCATCCACCGTACTTGGAAAAATGAATTCCTCGCAGTGCAGAGGATTGATGCTGTATGTTTCTCTGTTCTCCCAAGCATAAAAACCTGGTGATGAGACAAGATAGTCCACACATAGTCCCTTGCAAGAAGTTATGGGTACTGTCCCAGTACACTGCACCATCTGAAAAACAGAAGAACTGGCTGCTGGCCATAGTTTATCTTGTAAGGTGTCTCATGCACTCGCCAGAGAGGACAAAGCAAAACTGCATGGATTCAGAGATCTGGTGTTCCCTCAGAAGTACAGCTTTTAAAAGTTGTTGTTCAGAGTTCTCCAAATGCACCGAGAGGCTCGTTCTGGTGCAGATCTGCCAGGTCAGGTTCTCTATTGCCTGGCAGACAGGATATAAGGGAGATTTTGCCCCCTTAATCAGTTCAAGATAATAAAAATGATAGGCTAGTCTAGACAGAAACAGGAGTTAGCCAGTGAAGAGTAATCACTGCCCGAGCTTTTATAAAACCATTCTACTTAATCAGAATGTTTAAAGAGAGTTATTGTGCCTCTTTAATCACTCCTTACCCCCTGTCCAAAGGGCTGTGGATCTGTGTGTAAATACAGATGATGGGGCACTTAGAAACAAGTGGTGGGAGAGGAGAGAGTGTACATACCTCTTGGTTCTGTATTGCTGGAGAAGGCTGAGTCACTTGAGGCTTGGGTAGTGCTGTGTTAACCCCAGCTCCTGGCTTTTCATTACCTTTGTCCCCTCCAATGTATTCATATTAAGTGAAAATGGGAATCAGAGTTGGTAAGTAAAAGAATGCCTTTGTTACAAAGTGTGTGTCTATCTTCAGCTGTATTTCCCACAATCTTTCCACTCAAGTGTTTCATTAATATGAAAGCTTTTGCTCTGTAATTGCTCTACCCTGCAGAGGGTGCAGACAGCTGCCATAGCCACAAAGAACTGTGCCTGGGCAGTTGTGCTGCGTGACTATTTCTGAGCTGCTCAGAGGCACCAGGCACTCTCTGACATTGATGTAGTGTGGTGCATCCCTTAACACCTTCATTTTCACTTCAGACACGCTCACATTCTCCCATTATGGCTGGCTCCAGCAGTTTTTGTTATGATCAGCATGAGCACCTCATTTCCTCCTGGCCTCTCCACCTCCTTTCAAGGCTCCATAAAATCCATCTCATGTCTGGTACCTGACAGATATTTCAAGGCACCTTGAAGCACTCTGTTGTGAGAGGAAGGCAAGGCTCAGATGTGTCTGCCTCTGTAAACCAGCTAAGGGCAGCATTAACTCCATTTAAAACCTGTGAATGTGGTATCCCTCTGTCCCTCCCTCCAATTGTCTGTCTTTTTCAGTCATTTCTTCACTTTCTCTAATTGCTGATGGTTTTTCCCTTGCTTATGGAACCTCTTAAGAGGTTTCTCCCTTATGCAGTCAGCAGGTGGCTCAGTCTTTGCTGCAGAACTTTCTAGCACTTTCCCTGCACATCTATCTCAGCTTATTCCTTTCCTGCTGTTCCAAAAACGTCTGCATTATTATTGTAATTACTTATTTTTATGGTGTTAGTGCCTGGAGATGTGCAGATAGTGTCAAATCAGGCTACAAATGTTAGCAAATGTGGACTTGTAGAGTAGGTGCTTATTTCTACCCAAACAGGTTTGCAAGCTGATATATATATATATCAAGATTCATTTTATAATATCTAAGCCTATGAAGTTGCTTTTTACTTTGGATGTGCTTCATTTTGCTCACTGTAAGACCCATCAGGAACAATAAGGGTCATATATGTATGACCTTAGTTATTCTCTCCAACATTATACAAGTGTAGATAGCAAGGAAAATTCCCATCAGTGGCTTTATCCTCTTGTGTCAGTTGCTGTTGATAGAGTTAATTTTCTGCTGAAACAGGACAGTATGCCTTGTCCTGAGATGGGACAGATATGAAAGCAAAGAGGGGGAAATGGTCAGGGAGCCTGTGCCCTTTTATTTTAAAGATGTAATTCCTCCATATGGAAGAGGTAGTGAATAGGCAAAGGAATAGAGAGGAGGAAGCAAGCAGGCTGCCATGAAAGATTCAGTAATACAAGAAACTGATGCATGGACTTTTGCTTCTACTGTCAGCATCTTCACTGCTCTTCAGGGTAGGGACAGCTCATCCCCTGCTCAGCACATGCTGCTGGCTGATGCTGCAGAGACCTGGCTGCTTTGGGGAACAGGCATTATTCCATTACTCTTAGGAGCCAGGAAAGACCCTCCAGACCCAGCCTGTGGTGAGAGGGATAGCTGCTCTCACAGATATCTGTCTTTGCTGAGCACTGACACGAGGGGAAGGAGGTCTTTTCTTACCCCAGCTTCTTTCTGTTTGAGGGTACAGTAAACTCTTCAAATCCCATTAATGTTTTGGGTACAAATTGAGTTGTTACCTATTTGTTGAACTGTTTTAGCTAGCAGATTTATGTTTTGTGTTTCCAGTTTCAGAGGAAGGAGAGAAACAATCTTTTTACGAAATGGTGGGCCTGTGTTAAAGATTTGAATAACTTGCTATGTACAAGTATCCTCTGGATTTCATACTGGGAGAAGGTTGAGGGGGTTCTGTGATTCTAAATTAGATCTGAAAAAGTGTAAATGCTGATTAAAGTATAAGACTGACTGGCTTTCATCCCTAGTCTGGATCACTCAAAGTGAGGAGCCTCCAGCAGCCAATTTAGAATAGTAAATCAAAGTATGTTTGGAGATTTGAAATTTTCAATTGCTGTTAGGTATGTCTGGTCAAAAGTAAAATATGGCCATGGTCAAGGGACAGTGTTTAGTGTAACAATAATTGAGAAAATTTCCACCCTTCAGTTATCCTAGTATTTTAGTTACCTTGTGTGGGAGGCAGTGTGGCTCTCTCTTAGGCTGTTGTTTTAGATCCAGCCTTGTCAACTAATCTCAGGAAAATGAAAAGTGTGCACCTCTTACAGAACATCAATAACATTTGGACACTTGGTTCTCTTCATCCACCTTGGAAACCTCTGCTGATTGCAAAGGTGTTTTGCCAAGTCTTCACGCTATGCTGTGAAGGGTGTGAATTAATACCCCCTTGTGGATTTTGGTTGGTGGTTTTATTTGTAGGGACTCAGGTAATTGTGCATTGTGTGAGCTACATTTGCTGTAAATAGAACTTCAGAAGTAGGATGGCTTTTAGGGGATCAGATTTGGTGTATGCCCTTCTATACATGACCTTTTAAAAAGCAACCAAGCGTCCAACCCACCCTCCTAGTGCCACACATGAATTATGAAGAGTATATTTTTCAATTCTTTAATGCTGAAAACTCATTTGTCTTCTCTGTCCTTAATCAGACCTACAGAAAAAGAGATATAAGTAATTTACTTTGCAGAATGAGGCACTGGCAATTTACTTGATTAATGACGTGTACTAGCTTTTGCTCTGAATTTGAAATCCCACAAAAATCATTTGACCTCTCTTTACAATTAGCTCTATAGTGACAAAGGAAGCCAAGCCAAAAAAATGTGTTTGTGGTTTCTGAGAGTGCCAAGGGTTTCAAGGAAGCTTCCTGTTTCTGCCCAAGATAGCCAATGGGTCCTGTTGAGCCAGGCATATTTCTGCTCAGTGGTTGCCTTTCATACTGTGGTTTAAGATTGCAATCATCTTAGCCATTAAAAACCAAAGTTGAGATGTTGTTTGAATTTGTCTTTATTTGTTAGGTCTGTGACAAAGCAATGCCTGAAAAGAGCAGTATTTTGTCTGTTACTAAGCTCCTATTTCAGCATGCTGTTTTGTGCCAGAAACTTCATAATCTAATTAATTGAATACAAACAGAGCAAAAGTATTATTTTAAATTAATTAACAGGAAGCTAAAAATAAATGCAAATGAAAAATGCTCCAGGAAGTTTGGGCACAGCAAGGTCTTGCTTGTAGAGTTTTTCAAGGATTCACAGTTAGTGGTTTGGACCAGCAATTTGGCTGGTGGGCTGAGATGCAATATGGGGACTGATGGTACCATGGTGTGTTTTGCTGTTTTCCTCACTTAAGGAGCATGCAGGTCCTGAATTGAAGGAGTCTGCTTTAAAAGAAAATAGCTTCAATTAATGGAAACTGACATGGTGAAGACAATAAAGCTATCTCTGTTTTTCCCAGGAAACTTTGTTAGAGCCATTGTACACCACAGCCAGAGAGGAAGATCTCTAAGGCCCAGTGCTTCTAGCCAGGAAACAAGTTTTCAGTCTTTCTGCTTTTCTCCCTCAAATTCTGACTTACTTGCCTATATATGCTTTAGGATTATCTCTGATTGTTTCCAGCATGCATGTTTCCCCCTTCATATTTGTTCATTTCAGCATATGGGCTTTAACTTAATTCAATTCATGGGGTTGAATTTCATATTCATTATCCCACATCTAATTGGGGCAGGTGACGAATTAAGATCCTAGAACACTAGTTTTAGAAATTTAATAGGTTTAGTTGTTTTTGAAAGGCTAGAGTATCTTCCAGTTTGGAAGACACTTGGGCCTCGTGCTGTGCCTAATTTTTCAGTATCAATAAAAATTGCTAATGAAAGCCCTGTAAAAGTAGTAGTCAATAAGGGAGGAGTTTTTAAACAAAGTAACTACATATTTCTCAAAACTTCAACTATGACTGAGGTTTGTTGGGTTGGATTTTTTGTGTCACTCATTTTAATGACAAAATGTCCTTTCTCTAAAGTAAGGAGAACTAAGTGCCTCTGCTTGGACAATCAATAGCAAATCACAGATCCCATCAGCAAGCACACAAGAGGCTACTGTAGCTCAAATCCCTTTTATTTTCACCTTTAATGAGGTAGAAAGTTGTTCAATTGACATATTGTGCCCTGGCCTTTTCCCAGTAATTGACCTGGACTGCTGGGCCATGCCTTAATATATCTGTTGTACAAAAAGAGGGAGAGATCAGGAGAGGACCAGTGAGTTTTGTCTAGACTTCTCTTACAGATCTGGGTTTCCTTGTTAGTTATTTCAAGAATCTTCTGCTCTGAGCAAGTTTGCTATCATAGTGTAAAACTGACCCAAGTAGTTTGATTTGACTTCTGGAATATAGTTTTGTTTTTGCCAAAATTGCTGTATGTGCAATAATAGCTATGGTCTGCTTGAGGTTACAGTGATGATCCTTGTCCTTTCTGCTGGCTGCTGTTGATGGCAAAGGGCTGCTGTGTGACTGCTCTGTAAGCTCACTTTATCTCTAGGGGAAGAAGGAGTCACAGGGCATTTTCCATGCTTGCAGATACTGAGATTTCAGGATAGAGAACTGTTTGCAGGAAAGGTGGTGTTTTGTCCATACCCCTTTAACCAACTACCTGATGGGGCTGGCAGTGGGTATGCTGCTTTACTGCCTTCCTCCCTAAGCTCAGGTGTATCCATGGTTCCAGCTCTGATCTCAAGCTCCCTGGATCAAACCATAATGGCTTCAGTTTCCAGATTTTTCCTGGTTAACATTGTCCATTGGGTGGCATCAAAAAGCAGAATCTTTCATGTCCTTTAAGAGTAAGAAAAGTTTCTTCCTAGGAGCTTGGCTGTTAGTCAACTGTAGGTGTATTTTCATAGTAAAAACCAAAACAAACTGTGCTGTAAAACCACAGGGTTGGGATATTTTAGATGTTGATTCCATTTGAAAATCAAGTCAGCTGTATCTATATATGAGTGCTGGGACTAGAAAAGAGTATAACTTAAGCATACTAGGTGTTTTCAAAAGCAGGCTTGTAATGAAACCACTTTAATAATTTATATTCCTTTGAGTATTATGTGCTCTGTTTGGGAGAACTTAAAGCATGCTTCTTTGAGCACAAAAGATACATAGAAACATTTAACCGAGCCTCTCTGTTTCAAAATAAGAATTGTCTACATTATGAAATATTAGTCAGTATCTGCATAGATACATTCAGGTGCTGAATTGTCAGGGTATTGCAGGTGTTCATATGCACATGTGCAACCATAACAGTACTTAAAACTGCTAAGAACTATTCTAAGAGTGACTGTGGGGTAGAAGGGACTTCAAACCTCTCTACAAGTTAGTGAATTTTTTTTTAATTTCTTTTTTTAAGTAATGCATAAAAAGCAATTTCAGAATGTGACATTGTTATTGTTTCACACCTCCTGCTCTTAAAGCTTTCAGCAGCTGCATCTTTCACATCGGCTCTAGACATAAAAACTGTAAATGCTCGAGTACATGTGGCTGGCATGCTTAAGGAATTGGGTGTCAGACATCAGCAGATGAGCTTGAGATAAGTCAGAGTAGCCAGTTTTCCTATTTTATAAATATTTGAGTAAAAACTCTGAGCCACATAGTTTTGGTTTGACTGCTGGATTAGTTTGCTTCTCTGGTTCATTTCTCACCCTTTGGATTGGAGTGACACAAATTTTTTTTGGTGAATATTCCCTGTCTCAGAATAAAGGCAAACAGGATGCTTTCATACTGTAATAAAACTGTGCATAAATGCCATCAGTCTCCATGTCTGTTTATGTGCCAAAACCCTCAAAGGAATCTTAATAAAACTGCAAAGTGCTTTAAAATTAGGAAACGGGAGTAACTTGACATTTTCTGTGTTAAATGACTTATGGTAAAGATTTAGCAGTTACATCCTCTAATAGTGGTGATCCTGTCTTACTGAGGAAGATGCTTCACATTCATTGATTTTTTCCAATTTTGTTAATGGAGTAACTGAAGTATCAGTAGCTTGGGGTTTTTAATGGAAAGAGGAATAAGACACATGCCTTTTAATATGTTGCAAAGCTATTTACTATCTGGAAGGGTATTTCTGAAATGCTGAGATTCAAATTTTAGATTCCCTCCTAAGCTTTGGAGGTCCATAGCTTTTTTTAGCATGTATAAAAGCTTTCTTATCTCATCTTCATAAATTGGGATACTTCTCTGCATCCTGTTCTGATCATCTTCCTGTGCCATTTTTCCCACCCAGTCAGATCCTGAGGAGAAACAAGAAACTGTTTATGTGCTTTTGATGATGAGGCTGAGAAGGAGATCTGCATTTGTAGGAAAACCTTGGCTGGCCTCACACAGCCCTGGCTGCAGCCTGCTCAGGGGAAATGGAGTTTTCAGCAAAGTCAGCTGCAGCAAATTTCAATAACTCTGCTAAGGAGCACTTGGCTCCAGTTCGTCTGATGGCTTGTGAGTTGTTATTCTTCCTTGCCAAGTTGCACTTCCACACTATGTGTACAGCCTCTTAAAGAAAATATTATTTCTCTTTGGTTTTTAAATATGAGCAAAACCTGTTCCTGGGGAATGTCTGAACTGTCAAGTCTGAAATTTTCCAAAGTGCCATAGCTAGAGACATGCTCCTGGTATGGCAAAGTCTCTGGGATTTGAAGGGTTTCTCCTTTGGTCCTAGGAACAGTCCTGTCCTGTGCAGAGTAGCCTTTAAAAACATTTCAGAGAATTCAGGATAGAGAACTGTTTGCAGGAAAGGTTCCAGCTTGCTTGCTGCTGGCATTGTCTGTCAGAAATCAAGTTGACAGGGCAAGTTTTGTTTAAAGTTGTTACTGATGCTCCTGTATACCTTTCTAAACACGTAAGGCTAAATGGCACATTGGCCTTTTACAGGAAACTATCATTTTTACCTTAATGGGTTTTTAATTCCCCAAGACATTTATTTGCTCAATGGAGCAGAGGTCTTGCAGAGGACATAAGCAGTCAGTCTGAAATTAAAAAGTAGCTTCCTGACCAGAGTACACAATTCACAGTGAAATCAACAGATGTTATTAGATAAAGAAGAGTTAGAGAGGACAGTCATAACTATTCAGAAATAATTTCACGTTTCCATCATCCTTAGATATATATTTGTTCTACTTCCTGATTTCTCTATTGCAGTGTGCTTCTTTTGTAGAGATTCTCCTCTGTGTTTTTTCTGCTTGAGTTCTTCAGCTTTACCGTTTACTGGAATCCAATTGTTCTTCCAGCTTGCAGAGTGACAATGCTTATTTTTAACTTGGGATTCATAGTTCTGTTGATTTGGGTTGTGGGTTTTTTTTATCTTATCAGTACTGATTCTCATATGTGAGCTACAAAATTTACTTCTTTTTTTATAAAATACTCTAGGGCTTTCCTTTAAAAGGAACTACTGGAGTGTAAGTGAGGAGTTGTGCTTGTGGGAGCATTCAGAAGGAGAAATTATTAATGATGAGTATACTTCAGGAAGACAGTCCATTTTCATTCCTCTCTTCCCAACAGAGTCCTGTGTATCTCTCTGAGTGGTATTATTACCCAAGAGTAAAGAGTGATGTTCAAGTTTTCTTCTACACATCTCTGATTATGGAGTTGTATTTTTAACATTTTGTGGAATTCATCAGTAAAGTAAAATAACAATATAGGTTCACCCTGCTAGCCTTTAACCAGTTAATGAAACAAATTGTAAGGTCAATAAAACAGTTTCAATTGTAAATCCATTAAATTCAGCTGAGTAAAGTATTCTTGTTCGTAGTAATTACAGATCTGCCCACAACTTTTATCTGTTCAATGAAAACCTACATAGAAAAAGAATTTGTATGAACACCTATAAAGATACTTAATGTGTTCTATAAATGCATTTTGAAGTACGTTACTCTGAAGCTTAAATGGAGCATTGTCAAGTAAAGTCAAATTTAATTGTGTTCCACAGACAGGAATGGATTCACAGAAGGACAGGTTGCTCCTAAGATGTGCCTGCTGTGGTGGCCTTAGTGTTTACTCTGCTACATGTTTTTCTCACCTCAGCCTTTCTGAGCTTTTCCTGAGTATAACACATCAATTCTCGCAGGACTGATTTTTTTCACTCTTCAGGAGAGGGTGTTATCCTTGATCAGCAGGTACAGACACTTGCTAGAAAGTGATGTTACAAATTGCACATGTATAGAATGATAACAACAAGAACATTTGTCCATTAAAAGGTGAAGTAGATTAATAAATTGGTAGTAACTTACTAAATTTTTTTGAGTATGAGGAGCTGTCCTGGGATATTAGAACATGTTGGCAGTGGTTAGTTTTTATTCAGTGGTCTCTAGGGCTGGTGTAGCTGATGTGCCCTGGTGTGATGTGCTCTAGTGATGGGTGGGTTCTTTAGTACAGACCTTGTATAGAATATGTGAAGTGTTTATAAATTACTGTTTGTCCAGTTTTGGTTACTTTACACAGCTTTCTACAAGCAATTTACTTGCTTAGATTAACCTTCATATTTATTTGTTGAATTAAATATCTTTTAGTTATGAATATGTGTGTCCAGAGATGTAACTACAAGTATGCCATTAAACTGAAGAAGGATGTTGGCAGTTGCATTTGGCTTTCACCTCACTTTCCAAGGTGATGAATAAACAGTTTCTTTGAAAATGGAAACAGTGGAATTGCCTATTTCAAGTCGTTCATTCTTCAAAAGGAGAGTTGCAGTCCTTAGAAAGGCTGATCAATATCTGTGAGGCTGTATGAAGGCCATCTCCTAAGAGCCATGTTTATAGTACATCATCTTGTGCCTGGCTCTCTCTAATCCCCACTGTGGTTAAAACAGTGCTCTAGATTATAAAAAGCTTTGTTCCCAAATCTATGCAACTTTTGACAGAGGAATGGGTGGACAGATGTGTGTCACAGCAGTTGGAGTTCTTGGTAGTAGTTGTCAAACCACCAAGGTCTTTCCTGAATCACCTGGGGAATCACTGAATTCTGAACCAATAGGGCCTACACCTGACACACCCCAGCAACCTGACAATCTGAAACAACCAAAATAAAGCAGAATTAAATTGATTCTATCCTACAACATTATTACCTCAACATTTGTCCCTCCTCTCGTTCATCTGCCAGGATCCTTCATTCTCTGTTTCTCTCACCCTGCCTCTTTGGCAAGAAACACATCATCATTTCTGAATCACCATGACCTTGTCTGACTGATGAGGACAGAACAGCTTAGTATTTTCTCCTTCTTGGTATACTCCAGCCTAACATTTACTGAAAGCATAGCTCATGGGGGAGAAAACCAGGATGCTTCTATGGTGAGGAAATCTTGCTCTAATGGGGCTGCATCAGCACTTCTAGTGCATTAATATTTTTATTAGACTGTATAGCAAATACTGGAAGTAAAGGCATTAGTGTGGATCAGCATTTTTGAGCTATGGGTGTGTTTTATAGAGGCTATCAACAAGACAGTGCATTTGAAAGCTTTGTTGATCTGGATCAACAATTCAGTGTATTAGTGATTCATGCAAATGTTTAGGCCCTGTGCCCCAGGGAGAATAGAGATGTGTTGCTGTGTGTCACCAATTCAAAGTTTATTAGCCTTTGACTTGAAGCTGAAGTTCAGAATTTGATGGATATTGATTATCATGTGAAAACTTTCTTCTTGATGAATATATTTCACAGTGAAAATGGGAGAATGTGCATGGCAGTAAGTGATTATTTTTGCCTTTGAAATTCAATTTATTAAATCTTTTTGGAGGAAGATAAAATTCAATTCTAATAGCAGCTATAAAAATCCACTCAGCTCTTAATGACTGTATATGGCATACTATCAAATGGGGGCAGAACCAAAAATTAAAAAAGAAATGTTTCCATTATATTGAAACAGCAATATAGACCTGATGTAATCTCTTGTCTTCCATGTCTTATCTCCAACCCCACTTTTTGGTCTTCTGAAAGCTCTTGAAGCAGCTCAGACCTTTCCTTCTGCTTGCTTTCTGAGGTTTTGATCTCCAACCTGAGGGGTTTTCCATATCTTCCTGGTCATCATTACTTTGGATTGGAAACATTGGAACTAGAACACCAGCAGTGGAGACCAGGGGAGGTTGGGCTTTGGTCTTGGGAAGGGAAAGGTAACAAAGCAGCACAGTTCATGTGGGTGGAAGGAGGTATTGAAGTGCGACAGGTAATTGTTAAGGTCTGAAATTGAAGGGCAGAGCCCTTGAGTTTTGTTTGTCTAGGGAGAGAGAAGATGCAGAAGTGAGCAAAGCCTTAGTAAACAACAGGGTATAGGGGAGGAGACAGAGGTGAATCTTGTCTGAAAAGAGACTGGTTTTTAATTCATAGTATTTATTTATTATACAGTATAATTGTTTACATTGTGTAACAAGTATATTAGAAAGTACGTATAAAATCTTTCTTCCATTACCAAGAAATGTGGTCAGAGAGGAGTGGCTACTTGAGACCAAGAGAAACTCATAATTTCTTTTTCCTGAGGTAAGAGATGTAGTACACTCTTAGGGATTTGGGGATGCATTGCACTGTTCTCACCCTGGGCATGGACATGAAGGGCCCAATAATGGGGACATTTTTGTTCATATCCAGAATTATTTCTGATTTTTAAGAAGTGCAGCATTTTCTTCTGCTTTTCCTAATGGCTTTGACATACTCAGTGCCTGTGAGCATCATGCTGGCAGAATGTGATGTGAAAGAGAGTAAAGTCCACTGCGAGTGACTGCTAAAGGTCCCTCACTCTTTGCCTACCCAGATGAGAGAGGATGCACCTGCAATTTCAGTGCAGATTTTTCAGCAGAGAAAATGTAGAGGAAATAATTTCCATTTCATTATTTTCTTCCATCAGTTCTGAAGGTAACATTGCTGTATTCTATGATTTGTTCAGAATTGCAATAGAGTTTCACCTAAGCCCCAATTCACCTTGTGTTGAAGTCCTGGTAGTGTCACAGGGCACCAGTACGAATCGTAATTTAAATGTGCTCACATTGTCTGCTCTGATTCCCTTTATCAACTCTCTTATTTAATACCTGCCTATTACATTATTTCTACCCTTCCTTTCAACACATAGGTGAAAAACCAGAGTAAGTTGGCTCATACTTTGCCCATATTCTGGTAGCATAAGCAAGTGCATGAGCTTTACATTCTTTTAAAACTTTTAAGTTCTTATCCTACAAGGGAAATAAAAATGTGTCAGTGCTGTGAAGAAGACATCTGGGCAGTCAGGTTGAAGTGGCTCCATGAGTATTGCTGATTTTGCTCATAGTCTGATCATACTAGATACAGATTACTTTTGTGAGTAATGACCTAAGGAGGTGAATAGTACAGGTTACTGGTGGAGGATTTGGGAAGTGCTCTCTCAGGTGCCCATTCTGGAGCACAGAAATTTACATGTTTTGCTGGAAAACAGAGAGCTGATCTGATGGTCCTGGCTCTAAAGCAGCTGTCACCTGCTTGTGCTTTTTCATGTCACCAGTCAGATTAAGCAGCAGAAATAGCAGTAGCAGCAGCAACACTGTCACTCAGTCTATTTCTCTTGAGCTCCTTTTACTGTGCTTTTGGGATATAATTTTCAGACCCATATTGGATATCCAGAGAAAGATATTCAGAAACAGCATGTTGTTGGCATGCTGTTCAAAGCCATAGAATCAACTCATGCACTTGCTCCCAGGTGTCTGTATGAACACATTGCCTGCCTCTGTGTTATTAAGTCCTGAACAAAATCAGGAGTGTTGTTCCCTGGTTGTGCTTTGCAGCCCCATGGAAGGGTCTGATTGCAATGTTTATGATTTTAGTGTGCTCACAGATGGCTCCTGCGGACTGAGGGATTCTGTGTAGCCCTCCCTCTGCTGGGTCACTTCTGTTTGGGCATCTCTCTGGGCAGGGACACTGGCAAGCAGAACACATGCAATTTAAGGGTACACAGTGGTAATTTGTTGCCTAATGCATGTAGTAGTCAACTGGGATCAAAGTGCTGCTATGGTATCAATGTGCCCTCCATTGCAGATGCAGGGACTTTTTGGGTGGTGGGTTAATTGGCAGATTGGCATCAGTCAGCTTGGAAAGGGCTCTCCTCTGCTGCTCAAGGCTATTCAATGTGCTAAATTGCTGTCTTTTAATTCTCCATTTTTTTTTCTTAGGTTTTTAGAGCTTCTTTTGTCACTGTTTTTGTCTTGAATCACTGACTGGACCCATCTGAATAGTTTAATTTCTGTCTGCATTTTTTTTCTTGCTTGTCTTTAGCTTATGGATTTGTTTCACAATGCAATATCCATTTTTGTACTACAAGGCTGAGCCAGATTCTCATGGCTGTTCTGCAGCATGCCAGGTGTCAGACAACTGAACCCCAGGGATCTGGTTGATCTTTGGGGAAATGCCAGTAATCACCTATGAAGGTGCAACTTTTATTTGGAAAGGGGAGACACAAGAGGGGTAGAACAAATTTTCTCCCTGGGTTAATTTTAATGTTTTGGTAGAATGGAGGTAAAATTCTTTTCTGAAACTGGGGATGTAGATGAAGAGAGCTTTTGGTGTTATGCCTGCCTGTGCAAAACACAGCTGCTGCTTTCCAACCTGACTAAGAAAACGGTCTGTCTACTTCCTACTGCTATATCAAACCATTGGAATGTTATAAATGTCCCCTTTTTTGGGTGGGTGGGGGTGTGGGTGTTTGTTTTGGGTTTTTTGTTTGTTTGTTTTCCCCCCCATATGATCTGTTTGGCAATATTTGGGTAATAGAATGCTCTTTTAGTCATTGAAGTTATTTCCTGCTAAGTGTGTTCTCGTTCTAAGTGAACTAAATCATCAAACCTCTGCTGATCTGTGTGGGAGATCTGGGCTCAGTCTCCAAAAGGAACAAACAGGTGGAGATATAAATGGCATGAATATCAGTAAAGAGAATGAAAGAGTAAAGTTAAGCAGATCATGGGCACACATAAAAAAGGGGTGCTTTAAAGTGTGCCTAGAGCAGTGGGACTGGAGAGAGCCTTTGAGCATCTCAGCAAGAATCCATTAGAAGTGCTCAAAGACTTGGAAAAAAACACTTGAGGTCCTGTGCTTGCAGGAGAGAATCTGTTCTGTGTGAAAAGTCTTGAGTGAAGGGCCTCCAAATACAGAAATCAGAATCAAACCTTACTTGTGTCTTCTGGGTTTTGCCTCTCATATCGACTGCTGTATTTTAAGAATGAAAAAATACAATGTCTTTTGAGGCTGGAGGTGACCCTGAATACTTAAGCTCTTCAGCATTCTAGTTTAACTTTGCCATCACCCACGCCTTGAAATGAATCTCCCATATTAATTTTTTATTGAAGCAGGATTTGCATCTTTTGAGCTAGGATTCCCTGAAAAGCTGCCCATCTTTTCATGTGTTTTCTATTTAGTCCCTGTACTGTGACAGTGATGAGTGCAACCTGCCCTTCCACACTGTGGAAATGTCAGCTTTGGAAAGGCAGCTCTCTGGGGTCTCCACTAGTGGGAACATTCCTGATGCTGATTAACTTAGTGGAAATGTTGCTAGTCAGCCACAAGGGAAGTGATGACACAGATAATCCCATAGTATCCCAGAATGGTTTGGGCTGGAAGGGAGGTTGAAAATCCTCTAGTTCCAATCCCCCTGCTGTGGGCAGGAACACCTTCCACTAGACTGGGGTGCTCAGAGACCGCCCCCATCCAACGTGGCCTTGAACACTTCTAGAGATGGGCCTTTCTTGTAGGCTTCCTTTAGATACTGGAAGGGGCTCTGAGGTCTCCTGAACCCTTTTTGTCCCCAGATGAACAACCCCAGCTCTCTCAGCCCATCCTCACAGGACAGGTGCTGATCATCTCTCCCCTTGAGCCACTAGAGCAGGTTAGGAAGTGTGTGTGAAAGAGGCACTGAGATCCTAAATTAAAAATAAAAATAGGACCTTTAATTGCAGGACCTTTAATTAACAGAAACTGCCTGTTTTGGCTGCACATCTGTGACAGCTTTGAGCTGCTTCTTTGGCTTGGTGGGAATGATAATGCTGTAGCCACGAGTCTGAAGCTCATGAACTTGTGTAGGCACAGGCACAAACATACATGTGCACACACAGTGGGTAATTATTGTGAGATGATTTTAAAGGAGCAGGCAGGAGTAATAAATGGTGGATATACACGATTGCAAGGCCCAACTTTCTCGCATGCATAAAGCCAGACAGTGTGAACAATCCTGCAGTTAGACCAGAAAGGTCACAGGGTTTCAGACTACAGACTGTGAGTTTGGCTTAGGAGAGAAAAGGGGCTGTCAACCCACAGAAGCAGATGTACTTCCTGGGCTTGTATAATTGGCATATCAGATCTGAGTAATTTCTCCTTGCTTTTCCTACCCACTTTGTTACTACAGAGAACAAATAAAGTACCCAAAAGGAAGTGGATAAGTTGAGTTGTAAAAGAGTGATTCTGTTTAGTTCAGTCTGTTTTTTATGCTGTCTGTATAGTAAATTGTTTTTTCATGATCAAGAGCACTAAAGAAAAAAATTATGTAATAAATATCATGGTAAATCATCTTGTACTCAGATGCTCAATCAATGTTCCTTCTATTAAGCCCAAAGTCCAAGCAGATTGAGGAGTTGCTTTTCTCAGGACATGAAACTGTGCTCCTGGCAGCGAGCAGCAGAGCTGAGAACAGTATTAATTAAAATATGTCCACATGATTCTAACAGGCAAAGTATGCATTGTGCAATGGACATAGGCAAAAACCCCGTATCCCCTGAGGCCTTTGGAAATTTCCTTTTCAGTATCACATCAAATGATCTGCATGCTTCTGGGCATCCAGTAAAGCTCACCAGCCAGCCCTTTGGAGGACTCCTCTACAGGAGAAGGACTCTCCTGCAGAACACAACAGTGGCTCTCCATACAGTTCCCACAGCTCCTGCTGCAGCTGCTCTGGTGCTTCAGACTAGCAAGAAATATCAGCCAAGGAAAAGCCACAGTGTGAGTGGTCAAGCATGCATAGATGGAAAAATCTTTCCGACTTCCCTCCACAGAGCATCTGTGCAGTGAGTTTTGACTTTACCTATGCTGTAAATAGAGAAACACAAGATCAGGATGTGGAGTAAATTTGGTCCACTTTTGGGAAGTCGAGGTCAGCAGGTTCCCATGGAACACCTAGAACAGTTTCTTTCTTCTTTCCTATCTGTCTAGACCATAAAATCTCTTCTAGAAGCAGCATTAAAATACATTTTTTTAAGTCTTCAGATCCAGGCAAGTCTGTCACCTCTTCTGGTAACCAGTTTTGATACTTACTTATATTTTCCCTAAGAAATTTTTCTCATGAGATTCAATCTGTCTCACATTAGCTTTCAGTCAGTGGATCTTGCTATGCTATTGACAGCAGGGTTAGAAAGGCTGATTATCTGATCTCTTTTCTTAGAAAAACAGTGTTTCATCTTGTTCACATCAACTCCTGATTTATTCTTTAGTACACTAAATTCATCAAAAATTCCTTAGTTCTTGCATTGTCAGGATGGTTTTGTCTGTTCCTGGGACACTTCTATGATCCTCCTTTGCAGTTGCTTTATGATGCCCACAGCCACACTGTTATGTGTAAGTCAGATCTGCACCCTCCACTTGAATAATATTGTCCCCAGGGTTGTGCACAGAGGGCCAGGAATTGCTTCCCTGGGTGTCATTAGGGCTGAAGCTACCCTTTTTATAAATCTGCTGTTCTAACAAGTTGTTGGCTAATCATTACCTATTGAAACCAGCAAGTTTTTTTCTTAGTTACTCTTCCTGCAGAGTCTCTCCTGATACAGGGATGCTTGTATTTGTTGTTCCCATATGCACAATGTTCCTCGAGGTCATGCTGGATGGTGACCATTTATTAGGTTAGCAGGAACTCAAGATTCTCTGCAGTCTGGGCAAAGTTACTGACCCAAGAAGGCAGCCTGTGCTGAGCTAAGAGTGGGGCTCAGAGATGCCTGCTTTCCTCTATGCCTAGAGCAGGGCTCCTAAGCAGCTGGCTTAGGTGAGGCTTAACTGGTTGTCCTCTGTTTCTTCTGTGACAAATATAGAGATTAAAGGATAGAAAAACAAAGCAACACACCTCTTAAGTCAATAAAGAGAAACTGCACTTGCATGATGCTTGGTAATGCTATCTTCCAGGATATATATGTACCTTTTCAAAAAATAGATGAAATAATGGGGAAATAGTAGGGATGAAAAGTCAAACTCATTTGCAAATCAAATATTTAAAGGTTTAACAGATAGGAAAATTAATCGCTGCTCAAATTGACTTACTCAAAGCTGTAAGCATCATTTATGCAATGATGACACATGAGTGGAATCAGTGATGAAGCAGGAAAAAAAAACCCCAAAAACCTGTGCTAAGAATTTTTTGATGTGCTCATTATGTTACAGTAAGATAGAATGGTCACAGGTGTAGTGTAAAGCACTGGCTGGCTGAGATAGATCATACTTATATCAGAATTTTTAAACAGGGAACAGGAGGCATGTATAGTTTTTGCCAACCCCCCCACATCCTTGTGTTTACCATGTCATCCAGTTTTTGTGGGTTTCTAAAGAATTGTAGGAAACTGTAGGGTAGTGCTTTTGTGAATCTAGTGAGGATGTTTCTTACATTATTACCTAGGAAAATACACTTCACTTTTTTTGAAAGCAGCAATCATATAAGAAATTGAAAGGTGAAACCCACCTGTGTAGCAGACACGGGAATTTTGGTTCATTGTCTTTGCAGTCTTAATTCTCTCTCTGCTCATGCACTCTGCCAGTCTTGAATTAGGTGCTGACATTCTGTTTTGTTCCTCATACACCAGACAACTGTAGGACTCTTCAGGGATTGAGTCTGATCTTGGTAGAGCCCTTATCTTGTTTGGAAACTATGCAGCGAATGTGGGCAGGGATTGCTGACAGGCAGTGGATGTCAAATGTGCAATGCCAAAATACTCTGAGCACAGGCTGCACGTTCCTAATTATGCAGGTAGATGGTGCCATGTGTGTTAGGCCAGATTTGCATAAATGCTGAGCATTCCCAGCTGCAGGCATGAGGCTTGGATCAGTGCTCTGCACGTGTAGGGTGCCATAAAAATGGTAAGTACCTTGGAATTATCATACTCCAGGGGGCTCAAGTTTGTTTCTAAAATGTGGAGTTTTAGCTGCTTCAGCTTTACTTATGGCTAGCTTTAGTTTCACATCTGCCAAAAAAAGATTGTAATAATGCCAAATGTTTTAAGAATATTGAGGCAAAATAAAAAAATTTCTGGTGCTAGCTAGTGTAAAACTAAAGGCTGATAGTGTAATGCAGTTGCTTAGGGTTTATGGGTGTACAGAAACATGATGTCGTGCAATGAACTGAATATGGAGGTTGAGAAGAACTACCGAGTAACTATAGAGTCACAAAATGAGCTCTAATTCCTATTGGAACATGGGTTTTTTGCAGTGCATCCCAGTGCATGTGCACTGCAGAGGAACCTGAAGTGCAACAGGCAGCTTGTTATTGTCTGGCACTGCAGTCCTAGCTCTGATGTGCTGGAGGGCTTTCTGGTTTCTTTTTCAAATTTAATAAAAATATGTCACTGCACTTCACCAGCTGTTTGTGTGATGAGAAGTGAAGACATCTGAGCCATTAATGCCTGAGGCAGGCCAGGTGTGGCTGTGGAAGGAGGTCCTTCTCTGTGAGCCTAATGAGTCATTCAGGGAGATGACTGCAAACTGTGTCACTTTACATCACTGCTGACGCCTGATGGATTTAATGACACTATTTATATCAATAAGATTAGCAGCAGATAGGTTCAGTGTTATTAATGGTGTAATTAGCAACTATGAATTTGTATCAGTGGCATGTAGTACCTTCTACATTAGCATGTCATAAAAGCTATCACTGATAGTAAGGAGATGTCAGGTGCTGAGTCAATGAAATGCCTGCTTGCACATAATTGTAATTTAAGCAGCCACATTTACCTCGGTGAGTGTAATCTTTTCTGTCTCTAGGGATTACCATAATGCCATGAATTGCAAAAACAGCACCAGAAATTGGAAACATCTAGTAAGCTCCATGGGTCTTGCAGGTCTTCTCAATGCATCTTACTAACTAGTATTGGTTTTACCTGTTCTTGAATATTTACAGTAATGGTTCTTAGCCAATGTCCCTGGAGGTGCTATTCACTTACCAGTTATTCTTTTCCTTACACTGCCAACTTACCTACCAACTCCTGAGGCAGAACAATTCCCATCTTTCATTTATACATTTATGTTATTGCCTTGAAGATATTTATAGATTGTGATCATCTTCCCCATGAATCATCTCTTTTCTCAACTATTAGTTCCTCCAGCATTTCTGTATGTGTGACCTGTTTTTCTAATTTTCTGGGTCACTGATGGAGGAGCTGCCAACAGTTTGTAAATAAGGTGTGGGTCAAAGAGAAAGGACCGTATCAGAATTCATATGTGAACTTTCTATCCAAAACTTCTTTTTCAGTCCCTGCTGAAATGACTGTAAATTTAACTCGGTGTCTGCTGGTTCACACTCCTGGTTCTCAATATAGCAAAGTCAAACATTCAATGAACCTCAGTCATTTAAGTTCATCTGTATTGAAATAGTTGTCCACAGCCATATTGAATTGAATGAAATGATGTACTGAAGATAAACCACCATAAAATTCATCACCTACTCAAGATTCTAATTCAAGAGTTAACTTTGAACATCTTCCTGTTGGGCTGAGAGTGTTTTATTTGCAGAAATAATGTAGTATAGCTGGTAGGTACCAGATCAGGCTTCTTATTACTTAGCTCGTATGCCAGCTGCAGTGGATCTCAGCACAATTAAATTTGTCTGGAGTGAAGGTACACTGTACATACATCTGTGTACACACACATTATGCTATAGCTGACTTGATGTTAGCATAGAATGTTTTGCTGAATATAAATGCTAGCTATCCTGTGTAAATAAAATGTGCAGACGAGAGGGTAAGATCTAGTTGCTGTGGAAAACTCAAAATTTAAGAGCATGTTTTAATGTTTCAGGATATAGTAATTTACTCTGGCATCCTGTCATTGTATCTTCATTCTATGCATTCACTATGTTCCAAATAAGATCAAAGAAAAGCAAATCCCTATCATCCTTCAGTTAAATAAATATTTAATGTGAAAAGAATAGGACAAACAGTGCATTAAGCATGTCATTCAGCCTGAATCTGATGACCTGACCTAGTTCCTTGTTTGCACAAAGTTCTACTTATGGAGCATCCTAAATTACAAATATTCTTCACTTGAGAAAACTCTTCAGCACAGTTTCATGTTAAGTACAACAAAATAATACAGCTCATATGAGATGAAAGTGTCTTCAGGGACTCATAGAACAATGTCTGCCATAACATTGATGTATTTTATAGACTCCCTGCCCTTCCTTTAGTTCTAATCTGCTCTTGCAAATGGCTTGCAGGAAGTTCAAGTGTTTGTGTACCAGCCAAGTAAGTTACAACCTGTATTTACAGCTGGCTCTTTCAAAATACTTGCTTCAGCCCATGCATCTTTATCTGAGGAGATTCTCCAAGTGATATTTGCTTCATATTTATAGCAGAATATAAAGTAACTTTTCCAGCTGTGGCTGTAGAAAAATATTTCATGTGTGGTAGAAAAGCTGTCTCGCTTGTGCAATAATCGGCGCTGGGCATTACGGAGTGTCATAATGCTGGTACTTGCGGTGTCTCTCAAGCAGTAACAGCCATTGCTGTCAAAACCATTCTGAATCCACAATATGTACATAGAAAACCAAATGGCTGGTAACTGCCCCATAAATTTAATGTTGATTGTCTTTATGTTACTGTTTAACATAAAGGGAAAAGCTCAAAATACTGGAATGAACTGTTTTGTCTTTTGTCAGTAACTTATTCTAGCACTTGGTAGAGCCTCAGTATTGTTTCTAGAAAAGCTTTTGCTTCAGTCTGGTGCCCTGTGGAAGTCAGACCTACTCTGGATTCTAGCTTCTGTATAGACCTTACAATTGACATTTCTTAAGGACTGGTGGAAGAGAGAGGAAAGAGCCCAGTGAGGGCAATGCCAGTGTAGCAATGCTGTTTGGGAATTACTGAGAGGACCTTTGGGGATCATCACTAGGGAGTAAAGAGAAGTGCTTGGTTAAACAGCAGTGTAACTGGAGAAACTTTTGGTTCATTAATCAATGAATAAGCAATGTCCACTTTCACACAGGTAAGATAGTAAAGTATGAGCCAAGAAATTCAAACTGCATCACCAGAACGCTTCCATAAACAAAATATTGCAAAGAAGAACAGCTTTAGAGTCTCCTGAAATAGGAGTCTGAATAGGGTTTACTTTTAAGTGGAACATTGATCTTCATTTCTTCAGGGATGATATGTCACAGCCTTAAAGTACATGTAAGTGTGCAGTGTGTATATTGAGATAGAAAACACATCAAAAACAAGTGCTGTATCCACCTGTATCCAACAGGTCTTACCTGTTGTCTGTTAACTTCTTTTGTCCATTAATGCTGTTCGTGTCCTGATCATGGGTGCAACCTCATAGTGATTCTTACATGGGTTAGGATCAGTGAACGAGGAAACTCCATGGAAAAAACTGCTCACACCACCAAAAAAAATATTATAACAAGCTTCCACTTGCTTCCACTACCCTTGGAGGCAGAGCAACATCATAAAGTGTAGTCTGCTTCTGTGAATGCTATTCATAGAAAAATATCACAACTCATCACACTGTGTTGTATCCTGTATATGAAAACATACCTCTTTTAATTTAGATTTTCTCCTCCTTCCTCCATCAAAGGGAAACTAGATTTTTAACAGCCTCTTCTTTTTACCTACTTATTAAAATACTTTAGCAAACTTGAACACTGTTGCAAACAAACTCATTTAAGCCTGTCTTCCCCTGATAAGGATTAACACAAGCCAGACATTCTTTCTCTGTTTGGAGCTTCCTGAGAAAGTCGTCTTTGTGACAGACCTGTAAACCAGTGATTCAGGCTGCAGTGTGCTCTGTCTCCCACTGCATTCTCTGGGATTCAAGTCTGTAAACCCACTCCCCCACTCCTGCTTCTGCAGAATTGTACAGAGTGTTACCTTTATATTTTTCAAGAACAAAGTGGATCTATCAGCAGCCCAAGCCAATAGAAAAAAAAAATTGAACAAATTAATCCAAGTAGAGCATAATTATCTGGAAGGCAGCACAAATCCAGCAACCTAAAGGGGGGGTGTGTCTGTCTGTCTATTTACTTAATCTAGCTATCTCTGCAGAAACATTCACAGGTGGCTCCTCTCTAAATAAAGCTGAAAATGTTGAATGGCAGTGCTCAGGCTGAGGACGCTCGGGCTCTTCAGCCTGGAGAAGAGAAGGTTGTAAGGAGACCTCACAGCAATGTTCCAATACGTGAAGGGGACCTGTAAGGAAGCTGGAGAGGGATTCTTTGTTAGGAACTGTAGTAATAGGACAATGGAGGAGTAATGGGATCAAATGGAAAGAGTTTAGGGAATTTAGGCTAGGTAAGGGTGGTGAGGCACTTGAACAGGCTTCTCAGGGAAGAAGTTCTAGATGCCCCATCCTTGGCAGTGTTCAAGTCCTGGCTGGATAATGTAGGAGAAGGGAATACAGGTGACCTCACTCCTAATAAGTAACAGCTGTGTTAATTATCCAATACAGCCTCCCCCTGATGAGTAACAGCTGTATCCAATAAGGATGAGTGGGATAAAAGAGGGGCTTAGGTGGCAAAGGGCAGTTCATCATGGAGGAGCAACCTTGAGGAGCATGAAGGAGAGAATCATGAAGCAGGATCCCAGGGAGAGAATCACTGCTGTAAGGTGAGTCTGGGCCTGCAGTTAGAGCTGTTGGAACCTGGAGTTATAGCCTAGCCAGGTAAAAGCATGCAGTCAGAGTCTGCAAACTGATCCCTGCAGTCAGAGTTGAGCAGGAAATAACCAGCAGTCAGAGGCTGCAAGGGAAACCTCCAGTAGGAGCTTGCTGCAGCCAGAGTCAGGGAATAGCTGGAGTTAAGATGACTATGCCAAGAAGAAGGACAAAACAGGACACTTTTCATGCTGTGTTTAGCAAGAATGCTTTTGCTGTGCCTTGGCTCATTTTTACCCTCTAGTAAGAGGGCTGCTGCAACAGGATATGGCATTGAGCAACCTCATCTAGAGGGAAGTATCCCTGCCCATGGCAAGGGGGATGCCTGTGGTTATTGCATTGACCTTATCAGTTCTGCAAAGGCATTAGTATGCAGGATAGCAGTGGGTGAGAAGGCTGGTAGGGACTGTCTCTAGTTCATTAAAATGTGAATAAGGGGATTAAACACATAAACTAAGCCTTGATGCTAGTCACCTAGTGCAGTGTGTTTCCATGTTGTTGTGCAAGTTCCAGTATCCCTCAGCAGCAGCTGAGGCAGAGTTTAGAAACACTCTGGACATAGAAAATAAATAGTGAGGTGGGCTGAATCATCTTTCTGGTATCAGTGATGTAGCAGATTGGCCACTCCAGGGAGCTGGAGCTCTTCCGTCACTCCTGTTGTCCTGGAAAACAATCCTGCTGAGAAAGAATATGAGATAAAGGGAAGGCAAGGAAATAGTCAGGAAATTTCACCAAGTGCAGTTCATTCTGCAAGCATTGCTTGATCCTAACAGTTCAATGGCCTAGAACTCCCACCCAGAAATCAACTGTGAGCAAGAAAATTGCATTGCGTTTGTACGCTGGCAGACCACATGTCTTCAGTACCAACCTATTTGGGTTTTTTTTTTAATCTTAAGGAACAAGGTTACTAGGAGCCTTCTCTAAGGTGCCTTTGTGGAGCTTTTCAATACTTTGAAGTCTCTAACAGGCTCTTTAAGCTGCTCTAGAGATGCATCAGTGAAAGTACAAAACTGGTAAAATAAAGGGGAGAAAACCTGGATGTAATTAGAAGTTGTAGCGGGAAGGTAACAGGCCTACATTACATTCTGTACATAATTGCTTTTATCTAGAGCAGACATCCTCCTAGGACATGGATGTTCCAGAGATAAATTGTATAGGACAGGCTAAAGCAAAGGTTTTCTTGCTGTTTTACACTTTCAAGAAGCGTGTGATAAGTTGTTGATCTGGGAAGAGAGTGAAATGGTTAAAACCAAACTCTCAAAACCTAATTCATGCTTTCTGACCACTGCTTTCTTCTGGTGCAGCAGAGCAGCACCTTCTCTGGGGTGAGTTGCAAAGGGGCTAGAGCAAGTCAAAACAGCCAAGGAGCCCCATACATAGACTGAAGGACAAGGACCATGGAGGCCACCAAAGGGTAGCACTGCTAAGCAGCATTCTGCAACATGGCCCCGTACAAATGCCAGGAAGATTCCTTACTCACTGCTGACAGCAGAAGGCATAAATTGAAGCTTCTTTGTTCACTGAGCAGATGGAAATGTTTGGCCACTTTGTGGATTTCTTCTTGCAGTCTGGACTGGAATTACCCTTGTTTTTGTACCATCCAACATTAATGTTTCCCAGAGTTGCCCCTTAAACAAAGCAAAAATACTCTAGCATATTAACAGCATGAGCATATCGCAGTAAATGGTTTTATACATAATACAACACGGTCATTAGCCAGCTGTGCACATAAAACACCGAGTGAAGGCAGCAGGATGTAAACCAGGTTCTTTAGTTCCAAAGGCACTAGGCACAGAGGGCTAAGGGAGCTCTCCCAGCCTGTGTGTTGCAATGGAGAGTGCTTTTCCATCTGCAGTAGTCATCCTTCTCCAGGGTGTTTTACAACACTGCAAAATGCCTGTAAGCCATGGGCTAGCTCAGTGAGAACAAACTAATTACACAGCAGGCAATAACTCCTCTGTGATAATCATAGATCTGTTGGCCATGATAAGTTTTAAGCTTTCCTAAATTACTGCCAGTCAGATTTGGACAGGTTTATGTCTTGTGATGTACCGCAGTTAGAAACATCTCACACTGGCCTAGCCTAATGTCTGAGTCTACCTGCTCATCATATTACTGTATTTCTATATAATTAGAGAAAGAGAAAATATTTGACAATATAGTATAGAAGGTTTTTATTAGCAAAAGTTTATGACCACAAGTTTTATTGGCTGAAGTTTTATATCCACACCAAGTTACGTATGTCATCCTTAACAAGAGCAAATAAAACTTGTATATTGTGCCACATACGCTGCCATGTATTCAGAGCATACCTCAGGACTGTTTCTGCTTTAGTGTCTGCATTGCCTCTTTGACAGTGGAAACACAAAGACAGGGGCTTGGTGGTCCTGAAAGCTCCACTGGTGAAAACCAGAGTAAGACACTGCTGTGGGTTCCCCATTCTCTTTGATGCCTATGTATTTGGTAAGTTACGAGTACATGCTAAGGACTAGTATATGCTGTGGTGGCTGGCTGGTTTCTGAAGAGTGAAGCTGTGTTTTCTGTTGTCCAGGAGGAGGATGGAATTAGGCAAGTAAATAAGTTGATGGTATTTGATAGACAGATTTTCCAGCACTGTTTTGCCTAGGTCAGTTAATGCTTACAGTTGAATTGCAAAGAGTCAAGGAGATTTTTGTTGTGGTTGTAGGCTCAGTGTACATTCATAGAGTAGTTAAATAGCATAAGCAGATTAACATCCTTTCAGGGGCAAAACTATTTCCTGATAAATACCTGTAAGCAATTAAGAGTGCATCAGTTTTCTATAAGGTCTAGTCGTAGCTATTGTGAAGGAACTGAAGCAAAGGCTTTTGTGCTTCTTTCTTTTAGGGAATACAAATGATTTGCCTGTCCCAATTTACACTGTCAGAGTTTGTGCAGTGCAAGTGAGAGAGGAGAACGTCACATTTCTGGAACATTTGAATCCTAGACTTCACCCTAGTGTGAAACAAAGATGGAGTTTCCTAACCCTCTGCTATGCTTTCACACCTGGGCTGTAGTGGAGTTGAGCTTGGTGGAGTATTTAACTTTATCTCAAGCAAAAACCTCTCTGTCTCAAGTGGAAAAAAATCCCTTGGAACTGCAGTTTTATTTCAGTCTCTGAGATACCTATGCTGCATGAGATCACTCTAAGACGGAGAAGAAAAAGCAGGAGCTGGCTCATAGAGAGATTCAGCAAACATCAGCAAGCTGCCAAGTGATCATTTTAGTGCTGCAGTTGTTTGCCTCTGCAACATTTCAAGGACAACCATCAGAAAAGCTTGATGGGGAAAAATCCTTTAGAAAAGGGGAATTCTGTGGTGGCAGTTTCATTTGGAAGAGAGAGAGACAATGCAGTATTTCTTTCATAGGAGAGAAAAAAGCAGATTTGATAATAAACCGTTCCTATATTTACTCTGCTACTATTACATTGCCTTTTATAAAGCACTCTCATCTAATGTTATCTCCTATCAGTATGTGCCTAAAAACTCTATAGGAGCCTGAGATGGAGTTTACTGTGTATTCACTGTGGTTTTGTATCAGTTCTCTCTTCTCTTGAAGAGATGCTGGCAATAGTGAGCAGCTTTACAGTAGGAAAGCTGTTGTGCTTTCTCATTGTAATGGCAATATAGGAGAAGCATTTAAGAAGGGTAAAACAAATGGCCTTTTTATTTAAAGGGTAGTGAGTACATTCCTTTTTATCAGTGGTAACAGGTGCTGCTTGGAGAGGTTTCCTAGTTAAATGGAATGTTTCCAAAGTACATGAATATGACTAAGCTGTAACCCAGTGTTCCCTGAAAACTTTCAGCCCATGGAGTTTGCATTATTCTTTGTTTTGTCCTATAATACCTCTCCTTTTCCTAAAATTGATAGAATGATATGTTCTTATATAACAGTGTTCCTTCAAAGCCTAAAATCATCTGACTAAACAAATATTCGTGGCAGAACCATTTAATTTCAAAGAACTTGTACAGTGTCATAATTCAGCTCTTGGGTTTTGGCTGAGGCAAGGGCTTTTCTCAAAGCATCAAGTGATATGAACTTTCCTTCCCTCAGTCCTGCTCTTTTCAGGTATTTGTTCTGATGCTGTCACCTCTGCATTAGCTGGTGAGTGCTGAAATAGAGCAGAAATAATGTGGTGCTTCACTGTGGCAACTTTACATATAAATAACTCACAGTTGGAGAGGTTATTACCTGACGTTATACATTCTGTTGTATGTAAGTCTATGCTCTTGGACATTTTTCCACAGCAGTTCTGATGGGAGTAGGGTGATGATATTGTTGTTTTTTCTTATTTTTCCTGCAGATACAGAATTTACACAATGGAACTACTACAGAGAGTAGTTTTTCAGATATCAGAGCTACACATTCTTGGGTTGTTTGCACTTACAAGGAAGGAAGTTGCAGATCTGCAAATTTTGTAGTCCTGGTGCCAAGGACTATAAAAGATTTGATTTGTGTTGTGAAGAGTGTAGTCTTTGCTACTGATCTTGCTGCAGTGTCCTTGTTGCGAATCAAGAGAGTGTAAAACCTCTACTCCCTTGAAGAAGGCACTGGATTGGGTTAGGTCTGCTTAGGATCATTGGATAATAATTCATGATCAATTGTCTTGTAAACCTCTTGGCTTGCTACTGCTGAACTGGTTAATCATAGATGAGTAAGAATCTGGGCAAGTGAGCTTCCAGAGGACACTGACATCCTATTTTATACAGCTGTGGACTTCTTCTGATGCTGGAGAAGGAAAAAAGACTCCTTTCAGAGCAGCAGAGGAATCAGATACTTTATCTGTAAATTCTGGGACTTCTCCTATTCAGACCTTGTCTGTGCCCCATCACAGTGCAGTCATTTTTACTGTATCACATTTGCCTGGGCAGCTACTTCAGCGTGCAGTAGCTGTCTCCATCCTGCTGTTCGTCACTGTCAACCTTCTCAGACCTAATTCTACCTTTCAAGGGTCAGGAGCTGCTGCTGAAATAATCTTTGATATCCTCTTACTGCATCTCACTGTACTAACAATATAGCCTGGAGTTTTGCATACTGAGTTTGCTGAGATACCAAAAGCAGAGATTATGGCAGAGATGTGGCAGTGATAGCAGCAGGAACTGCAAATAGCTTTTGGTTCCATATCAGGCCCTGTGCAGAGGCAGATGGTTAGGAGTTGTTCAGGCAATAGTCAGTTTTCTCGAAAGGAAAAGATGGTCATCCTGATTCCTCTTTGTGTACCATGGTTTGGGAACAGTTCACATAGCCACAAGCACACCTCGTCACAGATCCTAGAGACTTGGATTGGCAGTGGCTAGAGTTTGCAAGAGGAGAATTGTAATTTTTCCCCAAAAATATTTCCTTGGTAATTCAGTCTACTAAATTTCACAGAAGTTTTCCTTGCTCTAACAATGCTGTATTACTAAAAATATCCCAGAACAGCTGTATTTTATGTTTCTGCACCCCACCTCTCAGCTCCAGTTTGGTACAGGCATAGACTGCTAATTCATAGCATTATTGCCAGGTCTGTACAGCCCAGAGTCAACAGTGATGAGGGTGTAAAATGAAGCAATCAGGCAAATTTCAAATTCTGTTTTGGGGAAGAATAAAAAAGGGAAGCCTTTGGTTTTTTTCTTTCTTCCATTATAGGATTTTACATAAATTTTAATTACTCCCTTTTTTCCCACATCAATTTCAATAATGTAGTAGGGATGAGTGGCAGGCCCAGTATGCTATGCTGGAAAGGGATGGGTTTATTAAGAAAACAGATTAATCGAAGCTTCTGGTCATTGGAACAGCTGCTGTTGTAACCAGACTGAAAACCCTGAAGTACCATCTTTTTAAATAATCAGAAAACTTACTGAAGTGCTAAAAAATGTCCTGTGCCTGAGATGAAATTCTTCATATTTGATGAAAGGTTGAATCAAGTTGGACAGTGATGGAATCTCAGTTCCTTTGCTTGCTCTAAGAGTAAACTTTAATCTCCTTTATCCAGAGCATTTATACTTTGCTTAGGAGAGTATTTAGCTGACCCCTGGCAGTCCCTTGTACTAAAACAATGTTTATTAAATCAAGTATGATTTTATTAGAACAAGAATATTTAGACAGAATGGCCCTTGACATTAATGTTCCTTATCATATGGAGCCTGCTTACTAATTTTGATTAAGTGTGTAAACACTCTTTTAAATTTTTTTCTCTATTCTTCTCTTGGTATGGGCTAGTGACTAGAGAAAGGACATTATTTTCTTTGTTGTACAAGACAAGTGTTTTTGAAGATGTAGAGAAAACTGTGCAGTTACTCTTTTTAAAATGAGCTGTTGGAAATGAGAGACATTATCCACACCCTTTTGAACAGTCACAAAATACATGGATGCTTTTCCTCAATAGTGAATTAAACGTTGGTAATGTCTGTCTCAAGAGCAGATTTTTGTCTGCAGATAAGACCTGAAGGAGCAGTTAATGCCAAATGCACCTTTAAATCTTATTATACAAGACTGAGGAGGGTGGAAAAATAGAGGCTGAGACCAAAGAGGTAGTCAGCTGTTTCTTAAATCTTGCTGGTTGTGATTTATCTCAGTTTAAAATGTTTCTTTTTTGTAATCTTTGGGTTTTTTTTTTCTGATAAGTTATTGATTTTATTATCAAATCTTTATGAACAAGAATTATCTGATATTAACCATAGAAATTGAGAAGAATTGCTTTTAGTATAGTTGAAAAGGTTTCATATGGTTTCATGGAGTATATGAAACAGGTTGCTAGATTTTTTTGTTCTGTGTTTTGTGCACGGACGGTTGAGTGAAATGTTTCCATGTATTGCATTGCATGGGCTGTTTCTTCCCCCCAGCATGTCATTGATAACAGAGCCTAATATGAGACAGGCTTCAGTGGGCTTCAGATTGGGCCACAGAGAATGACCACACCTGCTGGAAAAGAAATCAGCAGCAAAACGGTAAAGACCTGTCAAAATAAAACTAAAATTTTAAAACCACAGACTGGGAATCTTCGGGCTGAAGTAGTTCTTGGACAGCTGTTGTCTAGTAGCAGGTCCAGTGCAAAACAGCAGATCCAAATCATGGTTCCTAGTTGACATCCTGTTGAATTTTTGGACTCTTTTTCTGTGTGTTCCTACTGTGATAAAAGGAAAACGTTTTTAGAAAAAAGTCTAAAGATGTGGCTGCCTTTTTTCATTTTTCAGGATACATCTCTTGTCTAGTTCAAGTTGATGCAATTTACTCAATGCTGCACAGCGATATCTGTTACTGTCAGGCTGAGAGTATGTAATTCTGTCCACAAGGGAGATACTTTTCTCTCCACAGCAAGGCACAAGAGGTAAGATGCAGGACAATGTTGACATTTCCAGCTCTCAGCAGAAAATGAAGACTTGACAAAATAAGTCTTGTTAGGAGTCAGGGAATATCTTTGCAGGGTGTTTTTTGGATGTGATGCATAAAAGGGGAGATGGTGTTAAAATGATGCTTTTTAAAAAGGTGCTTCAGGGAGGAGGATAACAGAGGTCTGGTTTCCACTTGGCTCTAGGAGAAGGGAGAAGGTGCTCAACAGTGTGTGTGCTGTTGTATTAGTAGCATGAAGATCATTCCCTTGAATGATGTTTAATGTTGCAAGTAGCAGCATATGCTGTCATTGCAGTACAGGGGTGAGTGCTTGCATGCAGGAGTATTGTTTTTGAAGAAGAGTTGCCTAGAAAGCCCAAAGTTGTCCTTGTAGTTTACTGGGACACATGGTTGATGAATACTGCATAAATATTTAAAATTACTTTTATGGGATCCTTTGTAAGCTTCACTGAATCTGCAGATGAGGAGAAAAGTGGTTTTGGATTATGTATGCTAACCTACCCAAAGTATTGCATATTGATCTAACATGAAGAAAATATAATACCTAAAGTGAACAGATTCTCTCGCCTGGTCTGACAGTAGGGTTTCCTGGTATCACTGAGCCTAGCACTGTGCTTCACAGTCCTCCTTTCCTCCCCTGGCAATTCAGAATAAAGATACTGCTGAATTTAAGCATTCTCACTTGTTTCTCTTACCACTTCAGTCTGGACCCTTGCCTCTGCTTAAATGCTTTTTTGAGTCAAAGGTGCCATGTAGCCCTTAAAGGCAATCACATGGCAGAAATGGCTTAATTTTTAGAAAAAAGGCTTCTCGGCTTTTTTTATTGCCTCATTTAATGCTTCTTGCATGGTAAGACATACAGCAAAGGTAGATTGTTCCTCTCTCCTCCTTGGCCTTGTGAGAAGAGAAAGGTTTAGATGTGAGGTTGCATTTTGAGTCCCATGAAGTTGCTGCTGGCTGTGACCATCACAGTCTGTGACCTCCATGTGCTGGACAGAGTTAGTTAGCAGAGTCCCTCAGCAACTCTGGGCCAGGATATCTGGTATCAGGGCTCAGCACTGGGCTTCTAAGTTTCCATGCTGGTTGCCAGCAGCACAACCTGTTTCTGCCACAAATTGCAGAGTTATTAAATCAGAGAAGGTCATGGAGGCGAAGCCCCAGCAGTGCTCCTTCAGGAATAGAGTTGTCATATGCTATAAGCATCATTGAAAATGAAGGCATCAGGTGATGGTGTATTTGGATCCTGTGGATGACATTTATTTGGATTTTCACTCTATTTCTACTTGCAAAAAACCCCATCCCTGAACGCTGTCTGCTGCATAGCAGACTTTTGACAGTTGTTTGAAGCAGTCAAGACTTTCCATTAATTTCTCAGGATAACAGTCTGTAATCATGCTTTGTGACAGGCTCTGTTTGACCTGTTTAGTCTCAACTATTTCACACGCTGTAAATGGGGTGGTTGAGTCAGGAAACATTTCTCTCAGGGAGAGAAATCACACCTTCCCTGGATACCAGCTGAGAAGGAGCAAGGGAAGGGGCTTTGGGAGACACTGAGTATGGGAGACAGGAGAAGCATTGCAAGAAACTGAGATCAGCAGCTCAGGGGACAGAGAAAACTTCTTAAAGACCGTGTTCCTTAAGGACTTCTTAAAAAGTGGGCACTGTTTGCTGCAGAAAGTGACTGATGGCAGGAATAGTGTTTCAGGACAAGGACATGCTTCTAGGGAGACCATGGGTGAAGAGAGTATTGGTTTTAACTCATCTTCAGTTCTCTTCCCTTTGCAGTAGTCATTTTTTTTTTATTTTTCTCTGTAGTTTAAATGTTAACTATTCTATTTTATATTTTTAACAAAGCCTGACTTTTTTTTTTTTTTTTTTTTTTTTTTTTTTTTTTTCCTTTGGTCTGTTTTGCAGAACTGTCTATAGAAAGAAGGTTTGGGACCTTTTCACACATTAAATATCACATTAAATAAAGTTAATCCTTATCTCTATGCCCGCCTTCTGCCACATGGCAGTCCTAAAGGGCAAGGTGGAAAGGGATAAAGCACCTTATACTGCAAAATGTGAAACTGCTTTGACCTTATGCTCAGTAATTCTCCCAGCAACTCAAGCACAAAAATCAGCAAAATTAATACAACTGTGCAGGGTTAAGTATCAAGCAAATCCTGTGATGACAGAGAAATTCAAAATGGTGTTCAGTGTTCAAGGACCAGTTAAGCCCTAGTAGCTCAGTGCCTGCAGTGGGCATCATAGGAGGGCTGGGCAGGGTGCCCTGATCTAAATACTGTCCATCCCATTTGCTTCAGGACCCTACACTCAACATGGGGTATGCACAAGATTGCATATGGATACATATATATATATATATATATGTATATGTATGTATGTATATGTATATAACTGCAAATACATTACACATTAAATCAATTCAATTAGTTTCTGCATTTGCTTGGAAAAGTTGAGTTTAGCAAAAGACAAGCTAAGTGTTACCAAAGCTTTGCATTTTTTGTTACCTTTTTCACCTCTTAAAGGATGCATGCCCTAAGTTCTTTTAGGTCTCAGGAGGGTGTAAATGTTTGCAAGTGTCCCTAGAGACAGGGCAAAGCAGTAGGGTTGTAAAGTTGTGCTGTTGTGATATGAAGTGGCAGAAAGCCAAATTACATTGACAGGGTAAGTGCCAACAAAATAATAAACTAAATGCAGATTCTGTGTCCAAACCTCTTCTGCTTTCAGTTCCCACTGGGACGCTGCTCCAGTGCCCTTGTTCTATTTGACTTTCTTGCAGAGAAATTGGGACAGTATCCAGTTTCTAAAATTACCTCAGTTTTAATTTATTCTGGTTTTGATGTTTATTGCACCAAATAACTAATGGTCCCCAGATCTTCTCCTTAGTCTGTGAGTCTATAATTTACCTGTGCAGTGTCTCAAAGGCAGATACCACTTACTTTAAAAGTTATGTATCATTTTAATATCCATATGTTTATGTAATATATGAGATTTGTGGGGTCAGTGATGAAGGGAGATGATTCACACTTCACGAACATTTCCAGCCATTCAAAAGACAAGTGAATTTCAGTTTTACAGAGGCATCTTAGCAGAAATCTGCACAGGTCCAGCATATTTAATATAACTTACACTCAGCAAAAAAATGAACGAGCCATGCTCCCTTAGGACTTAGTACCAACCTCACAGAACTACACGTGATCCAGCTAAATGCATTCCTTTTCTATTCCTTCTTTAGATTTATTCAAAGAAAAATGCAGAGATGAGGGATTCTGGGAAAAAGGCACATGAATTATGAAGCACTGAATTTTATATGTCAGGACTTAGGAGTACTAGGTTACAATTTCCACTGAGGCACCTTTACGTAAACCTGGAAATGCAATGGGAAATCAGTGAAACGAAGCTGTAGCACTTGCTAGGGCCCCTCCTCAGAACAGGATAAATTTAGATAAAGCTCAAATCCTAAGCTCTGTTTCTCCCATGATTGCAGGGCTCTAGGAATGGGAGTTTATATATATAAGTAGAAGAGAATGGTGTGGGAATTATATTCTGAAGACTGGGCAGGTAAGGGCACAGAATAGCTCAGGAAAGTAAATCTGAGCATGATGTCCCATGATTGCAGAGCAGCTGGTGGAAGTGAGCTCTGGTCCAAGGTGAGTGCTGATTCCGGAGCCCTGCAGGCACTCACCCGCTGCCTGCCGCATCGCCTCGTGTGGCTCCCCATGGCTGGCCAGGGCACAACATGGACATTGATTTCCTCTGCATCTGAGCCTGGTAGGATCTCTGTGTGCTCTTGCTGTTCTCCTGGCATTAAGGCGTTCAGACATGGTGGAAAAGGAAATTGGCCTATTTGCTGCAAAGCAAGTTAATGTATCTTTTGTCACACATCTTGCGCTTTGAGATGTATCATCTCCTCTTGTTTTCACTTGCACGTATGCACTCAGGCAGAGCCCAAGGTGTTGTAACTTTCTCAAAGCCCAGTAGAAGCAAAAAGAACTACAGAGATCTGGAACCTTGTCTGATGTTAAGAATTTCCATCTGAAGTAATATGTGAGAAGTAATGTGTGTAACTTAGCATCCAATAGCAACAGAAGCAAAACTCCTCTTAAGGATCAGACATGTATCTCTATTTCAGTCTGTGCTTGAAGGAACTTGTAACTTTTCTTACTGTCCAAAAATGATAGTTCTTTTTAGGGGAAAGACGGAATGCGAAGACACTGCTTACCTCGTATCTTCACTGCCCAATAGGTTATCCTAAACAATGTGAAATATTCTTTTGTGTCTTTCTAACAAGTTTCTTTTTGCTTCTTTTCTTTCATCCTTTGTAGGTGATGAAATAGATTAACTCCAGCTCTCCCCTCCTGGCATGCCATATGTGCTGTGTGATACCCTTCTTTGCTAGGTTGTTCCAGCTTTTGGGGAGGTGGGAATTTATTCCTGGAATCATTCCAGTGTCCAGATCCCTTTCATTGTCTTTATTAGTATGGACTGTAGCCCATCATGGTTGAGGAGAGCAGTTGGTAGGGAGCACATGAGATAATTGCCTAAAATGAACTCTGCCTCCACGGGGCACAAAAACACTCAGTGGCACTGAAATATTCTTAGTCTGGCTTAAGTCACCTTTCTCTCTGTAGGCAGTATCTGTTCTTACATGTGTAATGGGGACCATATGCTCAGCCTAGACCCAGTCCCAGGCTTAGACCACCTGCTTATAAAGCAGTATACTTTTTCTTTCCTGTGGACTTTTCTAGGTGGCATCTCCATCCTTCAGATGCAGGATGGCTGGCAGCAAAGAAATAAACTTTTCTGCAAGCTCAATATTGAGCAAAGCTCAGTGCTCAAACTCTTTCCATCTTCACATTCCCATGCCTGGAACAGCTCTGTGCTGTAGGGCTGGCATCTCAAATATTGCTATGCCTCATGCAAGTGTATATGGCTTTCATAGAGCCATTTAGATTGGAAAAGACCCTTTAGATAATCAAGTCCACCACTAAACCATGTACCTAAGCACCAGGTCTTATAAATGTCTTCAGGGATGACGACTCAACCACTTCTTTGGGCAGTGCTTGATAACTCTTTCAGTGAAGAAACTTTTCTTAATGTCAAATCTAAATTTCCTCTGGTGCCACTTGAGGCCATTTCCTCTTGTCCTGTCTTGTCACTTGTGGTAATTTACATGACTTCACTGTTTTTAAAATCTGTTGTCAAGTGGAGTTTTCACTTGAGCTTCCTTCTTGCAGCACGTGTGGTTCTCAGGAGCATCACAACCCTGCGGCACCTGTTTGCCTTGGGGCAGCTGTGTACCATCACAGCTCACTATAGCAGCTGGAGGGCCTCTCTCCCCCTTTAAGGGAGAGAGAGTTTGGCTGTTTGTTAGACTCTTATCTGGCCTCCCCCCAATTTGAATTTGTTGGGTTACTGAGGAGGGAAGAAAGCAGTAAGCTCTTAGATTCTGGACATAAAACTGAACTATAACCATGGCCTGAATTAGAAGTATCGGGACAAGGGCAAAACCTCATAAACCAGTGAGCTCTTTTACAACCTACTGTAAATGTTTGTTTTACCCTTCCAAAGCCACACATCTCTTTGCCACTTGAGTGAGCAGGAAGCTTTATTAGAAAATGTTTCCCTGCATTTGTGTCCTGCTTGGTTTGCTTGGTTCTGATTAGTTAGTAATTGTTTCATTAGTGTAGAAATAGGTGTCATGTTACTTTTTCGTGTTGGTTTTTATCCACCCAGTTGTTGTGTGAACATTTTTTACAGTTATTTGCTGCAGGGAAAATGTGAAACAGGCTGTACAACAGGAGGCAGAAACAGAGAAATTGCCTTAGCTTGGGAAGAGCCTTGCTTCTTGCCCTCAGCTGGCATCAACAAACCCATCAATATTAAAGTCAAGTGTGTGCCCAAAAGACCCAGCTTTGCAATTATAAAGAAAAGGGTGAGGGAAGATTGAACCAGGGAAGATTAAGAGGCTGAAAAAGAGTAATTTGGAGGTTTGCACTGCTGAAAGCCCACCAGTTTCTAGTCATTACTGGTTGAATCAGAAAGGAGCAGAAGCACTGGTGTGTTTTATAGGGTCCTTTGTCTGTTTATACCTTTACTTTCTCAACTGCAAATGCTTTCTGTTCCATGGATCTCCAGCAGGAGTCCCTTTTAACTCAGCTCTGCCTCTGCAACAGGGTGGCACAAGGAAGCAGTGCCAGTGGGTCTACGTGGTCTTATGTTTACGGAGTGGTGCTGGTGCTACTAGATTCTAGTGTCTGGAAGAGCTGCTGTATTAACCACTAGTCAGTCCAGCTGGGCACCAGAGGACACAGATCCTAGCCAGGTATGGCTTCCTGACAGCAGCTGGTAAGACATACGTGGTATTATTTATGGTGAATAAATACTGAATAGTTTTAATGTGTGTTCATCCTGGAGTGATGGAAATTAAAAGGTGTGATGTAGGGGAGAGAGAGGGCTTAACAAAGCTTTCCTTTTCTCATCACCCCACAATCTAAAATTTTCTGCTGCAACTGGGAGGAAAGAGATGTAATACATAGGGCTTTTGGAGAAAATGTACTTGAAGAAGAGATGTGAAAGAGGGATTGAATGAAGAACAGAAGGAAGTCCAGGCTTTTGCAGTTGAAGGGAAAGGGAAGACTGTGTTCATCTAGACATGAAGACTGTGTGCTGTTTGGCTGGGGAGGAACAGGCGGGTAGAAAACAGCAGTTAGCAAGTGTCCAAAAGCAATCTGAGGTTTTACAGAAGGCTAAAAGTAGTTCAAAGATCATGATGATCTTTATGTGTGCAGGACAGATACGCAGTAACTCTGCATGATGCCAATGTTTCATTGGAGCCTTTGGAAAAACACAGAGCACACTGCTGGAAGTTCATTTCTCTCTGATGTGCCCTGTGCATCTTGACAGCAAAGAGGCTTAGGGCTTTTATGAAGGATTTTGTTTTTTAAGCAGAATTAAGTGGCAGGCAGTATAATCACAACTTTCCTATGAGAGAACTTGGCCCAATATCCCTGTAACCTGCTGTGGCTCTGTCCCCTCCTGGACCTTGTGGTCATGCTCATGCTTTTGTTTTCATGGTAAATTGAAGAAGCCAACAGGCAAGTTGAAATTCAGGTGTAGTCTTGGTATTTCAGGCAGAGATTGCACAGATCCTTTCTTGCCCCACAGGTAACTTTAATGCAGAGAAAAGAGCTGTAGCAGAGAGGTTTGCAGGTGAAAGAACTGATGATACATGAAAGAATGAATGATACATGGAGCACAGCAGTCTGGTATTGGCAGTGCCTGCTTTGTGAGTGAAGAGGAGTGATAGTAACAGTGTATGCTGTACATTAGTTGTAGTACTGGGGCAGTGATGGGAGCTGTTGGGCTGGGAATGAACAACAGGGCTCCTCCTTGAGCTATGGAGGCTGAGAGGTTTTTGGGCACCAGGGACAGAAGACTTGTTCTGAGCAGAGCAGGAAGAAATGCAAGAGAAGGCAGGGAGGACACAGCTCTTGGCAGGGCTGTGCTGAAGAGTGGTGGAGTTGCTGCTGAGTTGGCAGACCCAGCACAGGCACAGTAAACTCTGCTATGTAATGGAACAGTAGGACCAACACCTAAAGCATCATGTCAGGCAGTCCATGCTGCCTGGGCTTGCTGTCCTGCAAAGCAAAGGTGGAAGGAGAAGGAGGAAGCAGTGGTTAAAAAAAATCTTGTTAAAGGTGAAGGTTGACTGCAGAAAAGTAAAGTAAAGGGGTAATACTCTGCGGTGCTTTAATGTGAGGTCTGTAGCTCTGTGTGACAGCAGACTTGTGGAGTTACTGCATGTCAGAAGCTGTGAGGTAATGCTCTATAGGTAAGTGGTTCAAGCGATTTGCCAGGAAATTAGGTGTCCTAGAAGTTTTCCAAGCCTTTGTGATTCATCAGCAAAAAGAAATTACCACAATTGCTGGCAAGTTGCCACTTCATACTTATAAGGCAGTTATGTTTTTGCAGTGGCAGTAGTAAGACCTTGGGTTTCCTTGTAACTGTGGTTTTCTCTAAACCAAATCTACATCTTCCATCATTCTTTTTTTTTTTTTTTTTTTTTCCATTCAGGATTTTCAACGTTTATTAGGAGGAGCCAGTTCCTACAGCTGTTGAAAGTGAGCTGTATTGCTATGAGACATCTGAAACCCAAAAATGATGATTTTTCTTTCTTGTAGTGTTGGCTATTTTCCATTTTCCACAGAGCTTTGTAAAGAGCAAGCTTTTATCCTTCATGGTGGGAGAGTATTTTCATTCTCGATTTGCATATGGAGAAGCTGACACAAAGAGAAGAACAGTCTAGTATTTTCAGAAGTGTCTTGTATTAGGAGGCAGACATTTCCCAAGATTTTCAGAGGTGCTGATTGTGTGGGGCATCTCAACATCAGCTAAAGTGCTTGGTATTTATGAAACTGGAAAGCATTGATACTGCACAAAACTTGAAGCTACTCTGGAAAACATTGGCCTAGGAGACTTCCTGGGGCTAAAGGGCTCAAAAGGAATCCTGGACATCGTTCTGATTAGTTCTTCTTTGCTCCTGTACCAAGGTTGTTCTTTATACTTTTTGTTCTTTAGTTGGTGACTGTGTTTGCCTTGGCCCCTGTCTTCCCTGGCTCTGTCAGAATCCTTTATGTGATGAAGTTGTGTATTTGAGTCTTGCCTTTTGGACTTCTTGTTCTGACTACCCTTAAGCAGCACAAACAGGTGTTGTTTTATTTGAGCCTCTCACTGGATACTTGGGTGTGGAAGTGAGAAGAAACCCCAGAACTCTCAGAAAGGTTTCTACCCATGTGTAGGTTCCGCCTGAATTTCATCTCACAGCTCTTCTCAATGTCAAAATTGTTGATTATCTAACAAAATTATTGAAGAACACTGATCAAATTGGGAGCTCTCTTTCCAGTGGATTGGCAAAGCTTTTGTTCTGACTCTACAGTGTCTCCAGTGTACACGTGACATGGCAGTATGTCATTACTGTATTTTCAAGCAGTGTTTATTGAATTGTTTTATTTTATATTTATTTGTGTGGGTATGCATGAAAAATGAAACCACCCTTCCTAACTGTAAGCAGAAAGAAAAGTATTGTACTTTGTTTTTATTTTTGGCAGAGTTACTTTCTAATGCAATTATGCCTGTGCCTAGGGGCATGTGGGATTGGAATATCAGGTATCCACCTTTCTGCACTTTTCCAATAATCCTATACTCTAAATTATGTGAACCCTTTGGGAACCACACTGTTTTATAAGTGTTAGCTAGCAAAAATCATCACTGTTGCAAACAAACATACTTCCCTTCAGAACCATTTTGTAGGTGACTTTTCTTTTTATTAATCTAAGTGTTTTGAATATGGACTTTAGAGTTCTTTTCAAGTAACTTGTTAAGATAATGTTCTTCTGTGTATGGGTACAAGAGACAGCTGGGGAAAATATGAATCACCTACTCTGGCCAAAAAAGGAAAAGAGGAAAATGGAAAAAAAATAAGTCTTTTGGGAAAAATAAGTCTATTAGCTTAAGTGCAAACTCTGGTAATCCTTTTTCAGACAAGACTTTTATTATAACAAGGTTAATTTTCCACAAATAATCTTCTTTATTTGCCATGACTTTTTGTGTTTTCAATTTAAGTTTTTCAACAGTTTATGGAACATGGGGTGTGTCTGATTTTTGTTAAGATGCCTAGACAGGAGCTACTTGTTGCAGGAAAGAAATTACGGCTGGTATCATATGTCACTAATGTCAGTTTGGCAAAGATTTTTTTTTTTTAAGTATTCATAATTAAGGAAAAGGAAATTTTTCCATTCTTATCCTGGCTTGTCCCTATTTCTCAGATAATCTAAAATATTATAAACTGTTTAGAAGTGCATGCACAAAGTTGTTTACAATCAGTTAAGTATAAGAGCTTGGAGCCGGATTAATATGAATTTACTCTATAGATTTGCAGTAGTAATTTGTAAGCAGGGGCAATACAAAATAGTTTGATTGAAGTTCTGGCTTCTCTTTAACCTCAGCTAAGTTAACGGATGCAGATGTTTTGCCATGCAAAGACTTGATGTGAAATCTGGTTTAAACCATGGTGGTTCCACCTCCTTTAATGCTGCAATTGGTGCAAGTGAATGCATATCCAAATTTTCCAGTATGTGTCTGTGTGTATCTCCATATCTATCTGTAGCTATAGAGATCCCTCCTTCTTTAACCAAACAGAGATATGGATACTGATTCATTTTGTATGACTGTCTAGCAGGTTATTCCTTCATTGTTTCTCAACAGCTTTCAAAGGTCTTGGTTCCTTTGCATTAAATGTAAAACACTCTTACTCTGTGTATGTCTAGTGTATGCTCGTGGTTACTAAAAGGTATCTATTTCTTCATAAGCCAGGCTGATGACTCAGTGTCAAAACTCATTTGTTTCTTAAGCAGAAATCTTCACTTCTGGTGCTGGTCCAAATGGAGTTTTTATGGCTGGATCTTTGCTTATACACAGAGGTGTTCTTGTGATTGCTGAAATTACACTTGATTATTTACAGAAGGATAATAATATGCACTGTGTGTAACCTCCTCCCTTGGCTTTTATTTGAATACTGGAAGGAGAGAAATGATCTGCTTAAAGAGGTTTCCTTTGTGTTTCCCTTCTCATCCTCTCTCTCTTTCAGAGGAGGAAAAAAAACCATAAAAAGCCCAACTGCTGTGTTCTCTAGCTAAAACCCATTCAAACAAAAGAAGTCTTAAATCCATATTAATCACCGCCACCTTTAATTTTTCAATCACTGCTTGATTAAATTGCTGCCTAGATTTGTCCTTTCACTGATAAGGCCTGGTGAGTGCTCTGCAGTGAACTCAAATAGAGAACTAATAAAGTGCTTTCTGTCACAGGCACTCCCTAAAGTGCCAGATACAACACAAGTTATTAAAAAAAATATCAAAGAGTGAGCGTCTATAAACTGTGCATAGAGGGAAAAAATGATTGTCCAGGGAAAGGGAAGAAGATTTTAATTTTGCATCTGCAATTGTGAAGGCAAATACATCTGTATAGAGGATATTTCAAAGTCAAAAAGAAATGTGCAAACTTGAATGGCTGGGCCTGTGTCAAGAAGCAGGTTAGTAATGGTTTTACCACTGTCAGAATGCAAGTGCCTGTTTTTTTTCCCTTTGGGTATGAATTTCAGCACAGAACATGTCTATCACTAAATTCACACTGATCCACAACCACAGAGTCACAGAATGGGTCAGGTTGGAAGGGACCTCCGTGGGTCCTCTGGCCCAGCCTCCCTGCTCAAGCAGGGCCATCCCAGAGCACGTGGCACAGGGTTGTGTCCAGATGGATCCTGAGTATCTCCAGTGAGGGAGACTCCACACCCTCTCTGGGCAATCTGTTCCACTGCTCGTTCACCCACACACTGAAGTGGTTCTTACTTATCTTTACCTGCCTTTAAATCTTCCCTGTGAGAATGCAGATGTTCCAGCTCTGATTCCAGTGAAGGCGAGCAGGGTTCTGCACAACCCTTTTCCAATGCTCCACAACCATTACAAAAATGGTTTATGTTGCTCTAGGATGCGGCAGTAGCTCTGTGGGTCCTGAGCCACCTTCCCAGCAGTGAGAAGTCAAGGTGCCATTCCTGTGCTGGGCCATTGTTTGGAGTCCAGTGCTGGAACAGAGGTTACTGTGGAGCCTGATGGAGCCAGCAGGTCTTTTGTGGTGACTGCCCTCACTCTGGAAGTGAGCTGCAAAGTTGGCTTTGGTGTTATGTTCTGATACAAGTAGACTTCGTCCATTACAGCACAACTGCTAATCAAAGCACGTTAAATCAGTGTTAGCTTATCCTGGTGTCTCAACACTTGGAATAATTAAAATTCGGGCATTTTACAAACCCTGTCCTTCATCTGTGTGTTAGCTGCCAGCACAAACATTGATTATGCAGTAAATACAGAATAAAGTGGACAAAATGAAGCAAATAGCTGGGGCTAGCCATGCACGTTTGGTTTCCCAGCTCTAGTTTAGGAGAAGTAACATCCAGATGGAATGGGTGATTTTCTTTAAATTAAAATTTTGAGATTTTTGCACATGAATATCTACTTGGCTTTATCTCTTGTCTTTGATTAATCTTTAAACCTTGATGTTGTTAAGGGTGTATATTGGACAACCTTGTTCTTCTTGTTATGATATTTCACGGGATTGAACATGTATTGCTGTGTTCTGACACAAATCCTATTTTTTCCCTGCTGTGGCCGCAACCCTGAGTCAATAGAGACTCAACATATGCTCAATCATTATAAGTCAATTTTAAACCAATTCAAGTATGTCCATACTAGGGTTTATGTGGACAACAATTTAGTGAAAAAATCAATGTTTGGCATCATCTGTGTCAGTTAAACTAGCTTGCTTCCCATTCAGCTTCCAGCCAGTTGATTGCTGGTACACCCCTGCTACACATAATGTTATCTCAGGCTTACATAATCTTCACTGTAAAAGGATTTTAAAAGTTGATTTTTCAAGTTGATTTTTCTTCCTTAAGTTTCTATTGTGCAGATCTTTACCCATCTCAGGGTGTGCTGGAGACAGCCTGTTTCATGCTGAGAAAGCCTGTAGCTACAACTTTTTGAAAGCAGAAGAGGTTTGTAGACAAGATACCTGAGTAGGATTCAAGAGAGCCAATGGCTCATTTCCTTCATTTCTACTTTATTTTTCTATCTTTTCCCTTCCCCAAATAAGTACATTAGTACACATCTCACATGGGGTCTATGTGCTTTTTTTCATTCATTTGTGATTGTGAAGTCTTTTTAAGAGTCAGTGATTACAAAGGTAATGAAACTACTGGTGATTGTCCTCATGAAGTGTTTGGAGTGGTGCTGGCCTGTTGGTGATATTCTGCAAATGTGCCTGCTTTTATTGATACGCTGTGATGTAAACCTGGGGCTGCTGTTACAGTGATAAGGCTGCTCTGAAGTACCTGTCACCACACAAAGTGTCCTCTAATTGTTTAGCAAGTGCCTTTGAAACATCAAAACTAAATACGGATTCCTTCTTGTTAATAAGGATGTGATTTCTGTGAAAGATATATTTCTTCCCTGTTGTCAAAGAATTCTGCTACTGTGCTGGTTTTGATGCAGTGCTGACCATGATTGCAGAAGCAGCATTGTCTCCATAAGAGTTGCATGGGGTCACAATGTTAAAGTTCATATTTCTTTTGCTGACCTGTAGAAAGATTGGGGAGTGAGGTGTATTTCTATTCTGTGGTATGGTTACATATTCATTGCTTGCCCTACATCAGGCTTCATGGCCCTCAGCTGAAGTTACTGCCAATGTCTGTAGTGTAGAGACAGAGAGCTGGGCTTGGTGATTGCTGTTGTCTCTTACTGCATAGCAATGTATGTACCCTATGCATCAATGAACAAGCATATCTCATACAGCTCTGCAGAAAAATACAATCATCTCACAATGAGCAATAGCAATTCAAAAGTGTTCCATAAACATTCTGTTTAAACAACAACCCCCCCCCCCCAAAAAAAAAAAAAAAAAAAAAAAAACAAAACCCAAAACACCACCACAAGATAACAGTGATATTTCATTTTCACCAAATTACTTGGAGAGCTCTTTGTGGCCTGTACTAGAAATATTATTGGAGCAATGGGTTAGAGGCTTTCCTTCCTGCTATCTTTTCCATTTAGCATCCAAATACATTTGGGCTTCCTTCTCTGATATGATGCTATTGTTTGCAAATATGTCTTTGTTGGTGATGCTCTGAAACCCTTACTGAGACATCTTGTGCTATTAGCTGATTGTTTGAGAAAAGGATCCAGGGTTGAACCCTTTCAAAAGGCAGTAGGTTGAATATAGAAAACGTCAGCAGGATATGTGTTTACCACTGTTTCTCAGAAAGTACAATCACAGTTTTTGATTTCTGCAAGTCCCTGAGCAAGTACTATCAGAAAAAGCTGATGAGGGAAATTGTTTCTAATCCTGCAGCATGCTCTATCCCTTCACTTGTCTAGTTATTATTGTATTGTGCCAACAGTTGGATGCCACATGTTCATCACTCCTTTGTCCCATCATGTGCCACAATCACTTTAGTCCTTCCACTAGAATAACACAACCACAACCATAATTTCCTGAGATGTAACATCTTGGGATACTGAAGTTGTTAGGCAGGTATGGGGTTAACCTTTGCATTCACTGTAATTTTGTCTGCTAGTGGAAATTATTAAAGGACCTGTAACATGAACTTCAGAACAGACAAAAACTGTAGACAGGTAACCTCTTGGGCTTACCTCAAGTAATTAAGTCTTATAACTGAATGGCAGATGCCCACTTTATTAGTGAGTCATTAGTTTAGCAGGGAGATGGTGTCACAACACACAATTGCTTTACTGCATGAGCTGAGTAACTTCTAATTTAGACAGATGAATAATTAATAGAAAAAGAGCTTTAATAGAAGTAAGGTCATCTGTTTTCAATTATAAAAGCTGGAGTTATTGCATAGATCGAGAAGGGCACAGCACACAGGAAGTGTTGATCCTTCAGGCTTAGATTGATTTGCCTCTTCAGATTAGAAGTAGAAGAAACTTGAAGAGCAAGAAAAGAGGGATGTGAGGATTTTTATCATGAGCACCCTCACCCATCAAATGACAAAAGAGCAAGTTGTGTGAGGGCATGACCAGACTGTTGGTAGAACATCTCTACTGTGATCTGTTGATTTATGCATCTGTCTGCAGGTGGCCTTTTGGGCAGAGCAAGGGAGTCTGGAGAAGTGCTTTGTCAAAATACACCATTGACCAGCCACAGTGGGCTGGTCACTGGATTCCCAAAAATGAATATTTCAGGGATAGAAGTCCCTTATGTCACGTGTGATTACTATGAAGGGCAGGAGTTTAATCTTTTGCATGTGCTTGACAGCCTTTTGATTGATAGCAGATGTTGTTAGAAGAACATATGCTGTCAGCTTCGATTGTCTTCCTTTCTAATTTTGACAGACAATGTTCCCTAAATGTATGATATGGAGGATTACTTGGTGAAGGCTGTCACATACCAGGACAAAGGGATTTTAAGAGGTACAGCAACAAGTAAACATCCATCTTTGGCAGACCGTCGTTACAAATCCTTTGAGAAGAGATAAAAAAGGTGTAATCAGAGTTTTAAGGATTGCTGTTGTTCAGAATGAGGAATTTCATCTTAACTATGGCAATTAAATATAATGCAAAGGTTTGGATTATTGATTATTTTGCCTTACTCTTTCTCCTCCCCCCGCTTCTTTTTTTCTTTTTTTTTTTTTAATGCTCTCCCAACAGATTAGGGGGAGCTGAGTGATACTGTAAGGCAGATGCAGTTTGGATGAAAGATCAGACAGGATGCAGATCAGCCAAGAGGTGGCAGTTGTATTTGCAGATGGTAGGGGAACAGCCAAGAGGATGAGACAGGGAAAAGCCCGTTTGTAAAACTGGGAACTGCTGACTTAGCTGGACAAGGTAAAAGATACAGGCCTGAAACAGAAACTTTTAGTGAAGAGAGGCTCATAAACATCAGTACCAGACCTAAATTGTATGAGCCACGGAGCTCCATGATTTATGCCTGTGAAACATCTTGCCAGTTAGGTATATCTTTTTTCTTTTGCCCATATGCACACATGCGAAGATGAGGTTCATGTTTTATGGGTTTTCTCTTGCTTGTTGTCCCTATCCTGGATCTTTTTCTTTTTATTTTGTATGTTAAGTATTGAAGGATAGCTGAGGTATTTCAGGTTTGTTGGTTTCCATACTATATAATCAGAGTTTTTTGAGAGCATGGCCTTTACTGAATGGCAGAGCTTTTCCAGGTCTCTGAAAGGACTTTTGTCTCACTCAGCTTTAGCTCTTTCTTCATGTAAAGCCTTAGTCTTTGGAGTTCACAGCTCAGTGACACTGGTGTCTGTCCTGGGACACACTAAGTGGCAAAATTTGGGCATGCAGAGAAAAACTGCACATCAGCTCTAGTTTTGGGTGAATTCTCTTCCTGTTTTATTTTCATACAATAGTCTATGTGCTGACAGTTTTGTCAGGGTTTTTTCATTATTTTTTAAATGCCATTGTTGTGGCAACAAAAAGAAGAACCCTTGTGCCCTCCCTTACTGAATTGTTCTTTTACCAGAAGGAAAATGAAATAAGAAGTAGAATCAACAATAGTGGAAAATCAAGACAGAAATAAAACCACATGACTCTTTCCTTTTTTCTCCCTCCCTCAACTGAAAGAGAAGGTGAACAGACTCTGCCCTGCTGTGGGAAAGCACAGCAGTCTTTATGGGCCTGTGCACTTTTTACAGCAAGCAGTAAATAGTTACGAAGCACTTTAATACAGTATATTTATGTGGATGTAGGTTCTGTATTCAAAAGACAAAAATTTGTGTGGTAGTGGGAGTATTTGTTATAAAATCTTCAGAGGAGCCTGTCTCAGTTCAGTTATCTGAACACATTTCTACCTCTGAAAAACAACCCTACCAGAAAATGTTTGCAGTGACAGGAGGAAGAAAGAAAGGCCTTCTAGAAGTTTTCTTCAGAACTAAGAAATCTGTCTCCAGTGTCACCCTTTTATTTTTAAAAGGGTTACTTTGAAAATACTACATAGTGTTGCTAGGACCACAAAGCATTGTGAAGGTTAAACGGCTGGGAAGCTGAGCCAGAACTCTGAGATCAGAGAATGTTTGGGAATAGCTCATGGCCAAAAAAACGGCAGGGAGTATGGCATTGAGTAAGAAAGACACATAATTTTGCACAAAATGTTTTTTTTCTTAGCATCCGTCTTTAAAAACTGTATGCTTAATCTCACTAATAAAATTTTATAGTCAGAATTTCTGTAAGCATGTCACTGTTGCCATGCCAGTCAAAATTAAAGCCTCGACTACGAGGTTTTGCCACATGATACAAAAGAGACCTGAAAGGGCAATGTGGGCTTTTCCTTCTTGTGATTCAGTAATTCAGCCAGAGGCAGAGTTGGTGAAAAGCACCAAAAAGGTTCATTCCTCTACTTGCTCTCCCTGGCTGGCTCAGATATGCTATTTGTGTGTCAGTTTTTCATACCTGCTTTGAAACAGCAAGGGAAGATAACGTGAGAGAAGAGAGAGAACTGCCTTATTCTTTTCTCTTGTACCAATGCTCAAGCTAATCCACGAAGGATTCTTTCAAAAGACAAAACTCGTATCAATAGCCAACCATGCTGTGGCTTTTAACTCAGCAATATAAATTGCTCCTCTGTTTTGGATTGATACTCTTCACCAACTAACTCAGAAAGTGGAATTTAAAACAAAAAGAAGGGATTCAATTATTTTAGCTTCATTACACTTCATGTTGCTGCTGCTCCTCCCCATGGAGAGACTCTCTGGCTGTTTCAGGCTCTTCTCATTTACAGAGTGTGATTGTATGAGTTGACCAAATTTTCCAAACCATTGATCTTGCTGCAAATGCTCTGCTGACTTGTTTCTGGCTTATGTGCAGAAAGTTCATGGGTTGGGTGGAATTTTAATTGAAGACAATTGGGGGCCCTGTATTTTGCTTTTCTGCATTACTAGATATTATATCCCCTACATGTTAGGTGAAAAGGGGAGTTAAACCGTATGGGAAAGGTTCTCCCTGTTTGCATAGTCGCTTGAAATCAGTGCTGTTTGTAGGAGCTGGGTTTGGCTATGTCATGTAACTCATGCCTGTAGGCAATTGAAATACTTTAAATGACATCAAAGGTTTGGAGACTGAATACCCTGTTAGGGGTATGCATTATACACTACGAACCTGTGAATGGGCATGTATGAGGGCACACAGCTTTTTCTTTTTATTTTTCTTTTGCTTCTTGTAGCAATTCTTTTCCCTTTCCCTCAACTCTTATTGTATCACAAGTGGCTTTATCTGATGTTTTCTGCAGCCCAGACAGACTTAAACTAGTTTATTTCTTTCTCTCTCATCTGCTCTGCCTGTCTGCAGGTTTACCCCATTATTACACAGACAGCAGAGGCCATCAGTAGCAAATTAGGATTGAACAAACTTTTCTGTGCATGTTCAAATCCTATCACATACTCATTATAGAGCAGCTGCACATCTGGGCAAGGGAATTTCATTGACCAGAGTCTACCTAGTGTGCTCTAAACTTTGTGTTCTGTATCTATATTAATCCTGCCACACTGGCAGCTTTTCTAAGTGGAGAACAGAGTGTGTGAAAGTGTGTGAATGTAAAAAGTCTTTCACACAGTCCTCATCTGCTATTTCTACAGAAGCCACCATGGGGGTGGGAGGCATGACCAGCACATGTGTGTAATTTAGCTGGGAGTAACATCCTTGTAAAAAATGCTCTGATATCAGAAAGGTGGATGGCAGGTCTTGGTGCAGGGCATTATGTGTCAAGTTGTTCTTCCTTCTCATTCTGCCCCTCTGGCATCACACAGAAATTGTGTCCTCAGAGCTAAACATGTTGAACTGTCTCATATGGGCCAGATGAGGCTGGAATTGCTGCAAATTCCCCTCTATCTCTTGCTCGGCTTATATATTTTCTCCCATTTTATGCTAGAAGGACTTTGGCTGGCTTTGCATCAATCTGTTTGCTGTGGGACAAGTGGTGGTAAGCCACTGTGGCCCCCAAGTGTCAGCCTTTCTGTAGCCAGTGCCATCAGGAACAGACTGTAGTGAGCATTTGGGGAGGTACAGTTTAATGATTGGGGCTGGATATTGCACAGGATGCAGCAAAACAGTCTTTTAATGTCCCAGAGCATAATAAACCCTAAGGTCTGGGGACAGGCAATGAGTGCTCTTTGGTCAGCACTGCAGCTGCAGAGCTGGAACAGCCTTCCACTTCCCTGTGGCCATTGCTCTGCAAAAGGCAGTGCTTTGGTTTGCAGAAGGGTTTGGCTTCTGTTTAACCCTGCATCCAAGCGCTTCAGCGGCAGCTTCTGTGGAGAGCTGTTGAATATGTCCATACATTGAGAGGCACCTGGAGAAGTGCTGAGCTCTCTTTTCCTGCTAGAACCTCTGAGGTTCCATTTTACAGAGGAGGGCATTTGGAGGGTGATGTAAAGAGAGGGGGAACCTTTTCTCATTGGCAGTGCTGAGCATTCCTCCTTTTCATACAAATATTGCCACTATTTAATTCTGCAGTTCAAGATGGCAACAGCAATAAAGTCAGCAAGCAGATGCTTTGCAGAGAGAAATTATTTCTCTGCCATTGGTTTTCTTGCCCTGTAGCAAAGTTTTATTATGAGTAGATTGTGTCTGCAATAAACCTGGCTTTCTGGAAGCTGCTCTTGGGTATGAGACATGAAAGTTTCCCTATTATCCTCTTGTCCCCTTTGTCAGAGTTATTTTCCCATTTTTAGCTGGCTTTAAGGTAAGGATATGCTTGTTTTGTCGATTCAACAGTGAGGGAAGCCAAAAGTTTTACTTGTCAAAAGTCCTTTAAGGGGAGCAGCCCAAAGTGTGTAGTATGTTAAGTATCACGTGCTGTTGTGCCATCAGCAGCACTGTTGTTTTGGGAGTGTTTTAGCTGCTTGTAGCATCTGGCTTGTTTTGATGGAAAGAAATAACCTGGCTTTTAATCTATTTATAGTAATACAAAGTAGTAGGATTCCTGCCTGAGTTGGGATTGTTCTTCCTCAGTCTGAAAAGTGTTATGTTGCCTGAAAGGCTGTGCTGGACTTTTGTACCAAATGAAAACAAGCGTGACAGACTCAGGCCTGTCCCAAATGAGCCCATCTTTCAATGGCAGCAGTGGCTGGGAAGGCACTTCTACAGAAAAGGGTCTCAGTGTGCAGCAAACTGTTTCCTCTTTCCCTCTAAAATCTCTTTTCTTCTGTCTCTTCTAATGTGTGAGTTTGTGTAAGAATGTAGAACATGCATAATTATACTCACAAAGCTGCTGGGGAAGATAGACTGCGCTTTCCTTGGGCTTGGCAGAGCAGGAAGATGTTTTACACAGAATGCCTGAAGAGAGCTGACCTTGATGCAGCATTGAGCTCACCAAGAACAGTATCATACCTGGAGCACAACTCCTTGGAGGTCCTGACAAGTATTTATTAAAGTCTTTCAAAAACTTGCTCTAGCTGCTTGCACCAGACGTAGCTATTAAAGATTATAACTGAGGATAATTACTCTTCATAAGAACCAGTATTTATTAGAGAGGACTAATACAGAGCTCTGATAGTGCCATGAATGTCTTGGTGGTGCTTTAGCACTTCCTCGTAATCATTCACACTAATGCTGCCTAACTGAGCAAATCCCATGGCCATTTTATCCAGATAAAATGGAGGAAAATAGATGAGCTTTTCACTGTCCCTGGAAGGCTGACAACAAGTCTCAGATTCATTAGACCAAAAAGGAAGCAATTACGCAGACAATAGCTTGCCAATAGCAACTTTTTCCCTTAAAATAAAAGGGTACAATGACATCATATTTTCATCAGCTCTTCCTGTGCTGCTACAGTGAAGGGAAGGCAGATGCTGGGTCTGAGAATGCTGCCTTTTCCTCCAGAGCTTTCCTTTAGGGAAGTGTTTCCAATCCCCAGTGTTCTCCCTGTGATTGCAACACTCTCTGGCTGTGCCATACCAACCTTTGGCTTTACTACTGCAATTCTCTTGGTATCCCCTTGCCCCATTAATTCTTTCTTTCCCCCTCCATAGGCAAGTCAGAGCCCACGGTCATTGAGCAGACAGCAGACTTGGTTCACTGAACACATGAAGTCTTCAAATTAGGCATAAATGCAGAATTTCTGTAGAATAACAAAAATTGCTGAGATAGCATATGTCAGGATGAAGGTCAGGGATGGAGAGGGAATAGTCATGCAGATCACTGAGTCTAGAGGGTGGTATAGTTAAGTAGTATAGACTGTTTACTCAGAGGATTTTCCTTTCTGTTTTTCTGCTTTATTTTTCCACTTTTGTTAGAGGACTCTCATCCTGCTATCCTTTCCTCCCTTTTCAGCTGTGTACTTTTGATACCTCCCTCTTGTGAGGGAGCATCTTCTTACTGGCCAGTCGTACCCTTTGAGGGATGAGAGGAAGTGGACTGAAAACTGAATGGCTGCTTGTTGTTTTTGCCCTGGCAAACTTGTCCTGCTCTTACTTGCAAGGTAAAGCTCACTCCATCTTGTGAGAGTGAGAAAGGCCAGGAATAATATTGAAGTGAATGCTTCTTGGGGATTCACTTCATCATCTGAAGATGAGAGCTCTCTGCCCCTTTGATTGTGTTTTGCCTTTGAAATTATTAATGGAATGGCAATGAAGGTGGCTGAAATAATCTTGAGACATTTTCTTCGTACAGAACTGCTTATTTACAATTTGAAATCAGTCATTTCGCGTTAAGTGGCTACAGGTCATTAATTGTGAGCAGGTTCTCTGCAGCACAGCTGCAGACTCCAAGTGGCCTCATGATGAGTTACTAAATAAGACTTTTCCCTTGATTGACAAATGTGATTTTTAGCCTGAACTTCACTGAGAGATTTGATACTGAGACTCCCACTGCTGCCTTCCACTATCCTATCCAGAAAAGCTAATTTTGTAGTTAATGCAAGAATACAGTTTGCTATCCAAAATATCTTCTTGTTCTTGTTTGGAGAAAGTTACGCTTCTCAATGTTTGCCTCTCTTTTCTGTCCTGCTCCCATGTGTGTCTCTGGTTTTATTCTTTTGTCAGGCCTGTCCCACCCAGCACAGACACATCCAATCATCTGTGCCCTGAAGCTCGTTTATCTCATTTATTCTCTTGCCTACTAAATTTACATGAAATTCCAGTGTTTTGTTTTGGGGGACATCCTAGAATTAGTACACACCCTGGTGTCACAAGGCCATTCTCTACATTCCCTCCCATTGCTGAAGGCAGGAACATTTATATTTCAAAGCTTTTTATTATTTCACTTGCGGAATTTGAGTTGCAGTGCACCCTGCGGACATTTCAGCTTTGTCAGCTTGACTGTTATTAAACTGTAATCATTTATCATCATTGGCAATGATTTTATGTCTAGGTTTTTTTTAAAGCAGGTATTGCAGAACATTTATTGGTAAACTGCTGTGAGCATGCAAAAATTTAAGGTATATAATTTATGAAGTCATATTTATGTGCTTTATGGTGGAAGGATGTGCTGAGGAAGTTTTGAGATGACCATTTATTTTTAGATGAGCCAGAAGACTTTGTTTCCATCCCATTTCAGGCCCTGGCAAAGAATGATTGAGGATCTGCAGAATCCCAAAAGCTTTTTCCCATCTAATGGCAAGAAAGAGTGTGTAAATAAAACTGACAAACATAAAAATGCAATAAACTACAACTGTTCCATGAATTTATAACCTGAAGGGGCAAAGTAATAAAAAAGCTATAAATTCATGTCAGTCATGTGCCTTTGTTAAGAGCTACTAAACAATAATACACATAAGGGGCAGTGCAAGAATGAAAGTGTATGTGAATACTTTCCATGAGCATTGGCTGGGACTTGCTAAACTGAAATAATTTGATTCTTCTGCTCTCTGCGTGTATTTTACCACACATGGGAGTTTAATATCTATGCGCTATCATATGTTTATAATAAGGAATAAAAAACCCCCAATTTGTACATTTAATTAATAAGGATAGATGAGTTAATTTCCAAATTACCTCAGGGGGAACTGCAAAGATTCACAATCTGACCTTTGGAAAGAGAACCATCTTTTCTCTCTTTTAGGAGGTAACAGGGTAAGGAGGGATTTTTTGCTGTCCATGGTGTTCATTCTGGCAACTGCTCAGAGTAAGTTTTCCAAAGAGTCATTTGGCCTGCATGCATATTCTAGAATAGGCTGGAGCAAACTTTGAAGATGCCTATTTCCTTCCAATGACAAGTGAAAGAGAGTGTGAGCAGGCAAATTTGAGCTGAGATATGAGTTGCTGTAACTCCAGGCATCTGGGCTGCCCTTGTGGTCAAGGGAATTCTGATCAATGCTGTTAATGGTGTTCAGGGAGGTGTTCAGCTGATCAGAGGTAGCCTCAAGCCACTGGCAAGCCACGCTGATTTCTAGACACCACTAACAGCATTGGCATCAAAAGTCAGGTGACCTGAATGCCACCCTAAATGTCTAAATGCTGGTGCTATAGACTGGAGATCAGAAGAAATATTTGCAGTCTTCCTGTGTTATATCCTCTAGCATTTGACAAAAGTAGTTTAGTCCCGAAATCTTCGGCAGTTCAGAAGTGTCAACAGTACTTATGTGACCGGAGGCATACTTGGAGGGAGCCCTTAGTGTAAACTCATTGTTTGGACAGTTCCAGAGGGAGTGTTTGCGCTCATTTTTATGCCATAGTCTCATTTCCTCTGATCCATGAAATAGGAAAAACCAAACAAAATGTGCAAGCAGAGCAATCTGTGGTCCTTTCTGCCTGTATGTTGCAGCGAAGCTGCTGATCACAGATCTGTTTAATTCGTTTATTCCAAAGGCTCTGAAATGCTTCCGTAGCAGATATTTGGTTGGTGATAAGAAGGGACTGTAATGTTTCCTTTGGGGATAACTAGTGCAGAAAAAAAGGTTTTTTGAGGTGGCATTCATTGCTGATGGCATACTGCCCATGCTTGCAAGTGGCTTGGGATACAAGTAATTGTGTATAAATAGCCTCAGATGTGCTATTGCATAGCAAAGCCTAATATAAATAAACAATCATTAAAAATTGCTAACATAAAACAAGGGAATAGTCTTTGCTTTCTCTTGTACTCCTACCCAATTAGAATAGCTTTCTTGACAAGGCATTTGAGCTATTGAAGTGAGAGATGCTATTCCAGACGTAACGCTGGTTTTGCTACAAGGGACTGCTTACATGGAATTTAGGCAGTTGAGATGGTAGTAAATACTTTGTTTACTTGTACAAATATTATTAACAATCCATTAAAAAGAATCCATAAAAGATTCAGAATGTGTTTTGCTTAGCTTCCTGATGGAGTTCAGTGAAAGAAGATGAGCTTTGTGATGTGAGGCTATTAGGGTGTGATTATTGCTTACAAGCCTGTTATTGATCAGGGGATCAATATTGAACATGTCAGAAATCCTTCCTATGACCATGTGAGCTGCCTATTGATGGGACTGTTTAAAAAAGACTTCTCATTATAAGCCAGCTGTGGTGTACAAGTTTGGTCATTTTCCCCATCCCCTTGATAAAAACCTCAGGAAATGAGATACTGTGTCCTACTGCTTCCCAAAACCTTTCTGTCCCTGCTCACCATCAGCTCAATTCCTGAGCAGGCCTTGAGCTCCTCAAAAAGAGTTGGGCCCACCAGAAATCAACTTGAGAGTCCTGTGCTTTTTAGAGGGGTAATAGTGAGAAGGGGCTTCCTGAGGTACAGGATATTTGTCTGTCCTCAGGTGTTGTCAGTACCTGGGCAGAAATAGCAGGTTTCAGGCACAGTATCAATGGTGGGACTGAAGAGGGGAGTGCTGCAGTGCTGGTGTCCCCACTGACCCTCACCCCCAGCCCTCTGCTGTCAGCTGTGGGGTGGGGAGCAGTGGTTGATAGTGACCCTGTATGTGTATACATCCTTCCTGACACTGTCACTGGCTGCTGGGTACACTTCAGAAAGCTGAATGGGAGCAGGGAACGTGGCATAGCTGCATTGCCACCAGAGAAATTGGAGAAGACCTGTTGTGCTGACTATGTTTGCAGAAGTCTCCATCAGGAAGATTAGCCATAATCACAATGGAATACATCTGCACAATTTGGGGCCTGAGAAAGTATGCTCAAAATCAGCCTCAGTTATGTAAAAAGCCAGATGTGCTGGGAAGTACTATCTGCCCTCAAATCCAGGACTGAAACCAGAGGCTCTTTTTGTGGTCTGGCTCAACTTCCAGAACTTAACTTCTGCCACTGGGCTCTGCAGGAGATTCTTTGTTCGGGATATTTAATCAAATATTGGTTTATAGAGTAGAGACTTATTTTTTGAAAGCTTTTGTGAGGGAGGACATCACCTTTAGCTGTTATCTGGTAGGGGTTTTTTACAGTATCAGCAGGTTTTTTTTAAATTCACAACTTATTTTGCATTTCAACTACAGTATCTATGTTCACTATGGATGTTTCTATAGCAACCAGTCTTGTGTTATCTACATACCTCTATGGATGGATTAAACGTACAGTATAAAATTTGGTTTTATTTTATTTTTCTGCAAATTGTGCTTGCTGCAACATGTTTTTAAAACTTTCTAGGAATGTGAAATAGAATGACCATCTCTGTCATCTTTGTGTTCTGTCAGGAGTCTGTTTGTTTATCTTTTGTTTTTTTATGGACTCGTATCATCCTATTTCACTGCCATTTGTTCTAAACCCATCCAATACCTCCAGGAGAGGGAAAAACACTAAAGATACTGAATAATCTGGACATTATCTAATACAGGAAATCTGTGCTAAACCTAAGAACTAAGCTGTGGCCTCTGGAGTCACTGTTTGAGGCTTATTATTCTCAGTTTCTCTCAGCATCTCACCAAATGGTTCAGGTAAAATTCTCCACCAGCAATCTCCTTTACAAAATCACAGGGTTTGTTTTGTATTACCCCCAAAACTTGGCAATTATGTTTGCTTCTATTGCTTTCAGTATTTAGTGCTAGGTATGTGACAACAGATGACTACAATTGCATCTGGAGCTCCAGATCTGGGCTTTTCCTGGTTTATGCTACAAAGTAATTTTAAAAGTTATTTATTGCTGTAGGGATGGAACAGAAAGGAGACTCCTGGTCCCACCATTTAACAAAGAAAAAACTCCACCATATCATTTAACAAAGAAGCAGCAGTGGAAGAAAAGTGGGTGCACTTTTCTTCCACTGCCGCTTCTTTGTTAAATGATTGCCTTCATTTGATGGATTCTGATTCCAGACCTTGTATTCCTCATTATGCTTGTATTCCTCATTACAACTGTATCTATTTCATTACAGTAATCCCAGGTGTATTTAGAATTACATTTGAGGAGCAGATGAAAAAGCTTTAACACTTTCAGTTTGGCAGCAGTTAAAGCTAGAACCTGGAAAGAGTAGTGGTAGTGTATTCACCCCTTTTCCTTTTCTAACTCATGCATTTGCTCTGTTTCAGAAAGTTGTCATTAACTCACTGCTTTCCTCATAATCTTTAATTTGAATTACAGTTTAGGCAAGTTGCCAGATTGGATGCTTGTGACACTGATAATCACCACTTTTTAATATTCTTTTATTGTGTTTAATCTTTTATCAGCAATGCTGCCTTAATAGGCCATTCTCAACTGTTCTATTTCTGCTAGTTTTTACATCCTTGGTGACAGAGCTTTGCAGCACAGGGCAATTCATTGCACTACAAAAGGGCCTAATTAAGGTCAGTGGCAGTTAAGCACATTCTTTTATTGCATTGCTGAAGAAGGGTGCCATTGAGCACACATTTAAGTGTTTCAATGAATTTTGAGCTCATGAAGGGAAACCATCACTTTTTGGGTTGGAGGTATGAACTCATAAATGTTGCAGTTCTGTTCTTCTGTACCTGTAGTTGATAGCTAGCTATGATTTGGAGGAGCAAGTGTGTAGGAGAATGCTACTCATAAAACAGCAGGGATTACCTGAATGACTCTTTATTCACTTTTCCATTAGTGGGGTGTCAGCATGAGAGTCTGTCTTTTGACATCTTCAATTGTCCCCAAATTTACTTTAGTTGTATGAGACTGCAATTTAGTGGTGGAACTCTACTGAGAAGGAATAATGAATTTCTTGGGGCTTAAGTTCCTGAGGCTCAATCCGCACCAGGATAACAGAAAATGCAGCATTTTGAATGTTTCTGTTATCAGTAGTATGAAAAGGAATGCCATTCTTGTGATGTTTCCTTGCCCATATAGTTTACAAACAGGACTTCAGAGCTCCTTTTAAGCTTGATAAAATCACTTGGTATTTGTCAGGCTCGTGCACTGGGTGGAGTATCCTAAAACAAGGCCTGTTTGTAGGAGAGAAGGCTCAAAAGGGAAGGAAAACAGCTCCACGAGCTATTGATATGTGTTTCTTCTAACCTTTTACAAGACACAGTGGAGTTAGAGGGCAGTGAGGGCACAAATGTCATGCTGGCAGGCAGAACACAAGCTGGGATTGTAGCACTCAGCTGCCTGTGTTCATGTAACAGTTGCTTGCCTGTCATGCAGGATGTCAAGTTCAGGCTCATGGAAGTTGGCATGGCACACCTACTTTGAAATTATATTGAGTGCTGCACACTGTGTTGCGCTACTGACAAGACACTGGCTTGTAAAGGAGAGGCAGGCAGGATATTAATTCAGGAGAAAATGTTCAGTGGGACGTTCAGGCTGGATCCTTGGCTGTTGTTGCTCAGGGTGGTGACCCATCAGTTGTGCTGTTGACACCAGCTGGGGATGGAGGGTCTTGGAGGTCTTGGTTGCTGCTTGTCTACATAGTGGTGCATATTGCAGCGTGAGATTTTTGTATTCAAAACTAATTTTTAATGAAAGTGGAAAGGATGTGAGATGGTAGGGCCAAACAACTAGTTTCATAGAGCTTTAAAATTGTTACTGCTTATATGTAGGGCTGAAGAGACTGGCATTTGAATGCTTTGTGCTTTACTTAGTTATGCACTTACCTTTCCCTTTCCTGGGAGAGAAGAGGCTGAATACAATTTGCATGCTGACTGGAAAAGAAATACAGCGTTTGTAAGTCCAGTGGATCTGAGGGAGATAGGGATTTTGAATTTTTTTCTAAATTAAATAAATTTAATGTAATAAATGATCTTTAAATTTTGCATTGGAATAAGCTGTATATTCATAGATATAAAACCAAGGATATGATATGTAGGTAAGGAGAAACAGGGGTTTAACTCCTTGATTGGTGTCTATATTCATAACCCTGCCTCTGAAAATAGGCTGATGCCAAGTCAAACAAGTAAGCAAAAAAAAAAAAAAAAAAAAAAAATTCAAACTCTAATTGAGCATTTAATCTAGTGAGGGAAGAAGGTGAAGTAAGGAGAACAAACAAATGCCCATAATGTTCAAAAGGTTTTAGCTGGCTGAGTACCCTATTTTTGGCCATGGTTGCTCAGGGATGCTTAGAGAGAATATAAGAAAAACAGAGAGACAAGACAAGATATTTTAATCAGCTCCTCCAATTAATAGTTTAAGGTCTTCCCTTGTAAGGGCTGCAAGTAAAATATCTTTTATAAGAAATGCTGGGATACCTTGTTCTCATTTGGTTTGTGTAATCCCTTTTTGAACCTGGAATATTTCAACATCCACAAAACTCTGTGGCAGTGAATCCCAGAATTTAATTAAATGTTTTGTGGAAGAGTACTTGACTTTATTGGTTTTCAATCTGCAGACCAAATAACCTCTAGCTTTTTTAATCTTCAGAAAAATGAATAATGATCCTCTATTCACCTTTCTTATCCCATATTAGTGTTTAGGGAATGCTATTGTTCCACTCTCCTCACTCCCAGGACTGTGGTCCTTACTAACTGATCTTTTTTCAAGTATTTTATTTGGTTTTTGTTTTTTTCCTAGTTCTTTTTAAATTCTTGCTAAAAGGACACAGCTCAGATCATGACCGTTTTGGATGGAGTTTGTGTATATCCTTTAATTTTACACTGCAGAGCTCTAGAGCCTCAATACTCTTAAGGGTAGAAATGTGCTTCTATCATCCCATATTTGTTAAATTTCAGACCTCTGGCTAGTGGAAGAAATGCAGCTTGTGTCACACTGAGGTGACACTCCTAGTTTACATCTCACGAGCTCTGCCAAAGAGCTGATCCATGTGGGGGACACCGCCTGCAATTTCAGTCGTGTGCACGCTGGCAGTTGGTCCTGGTGGCATGGTGCACATGGATGGCCGTGAGGGTGTCAGTGGCCTCTTCCAGAGGCCATGAACTGCCTGCTGGAAGATGTTTTCCACCAGTGGCCAATGTGTTTGAAGGTGTGTTCCAGAAGTGGCCACTCCCTCCTGGCCAGGCTCCAGCTGCACAGAGAGGTCCCTCACAGGGGTGTGTGTATGTGGGGCGCCGCAGCCTCTGCGCTTACCCCCGTGCTCCTGCTTCTCCATATAAGAGTCTTGATTCATTTGATCCTGTCAATATACATATATATTCAATTTCCACCCCCTCTGTGTCTAGCTGAAAGCAGCAGGAATTTAAGTGTGCCTGATATTAACAGAACATTTGCGGGATAATGTTCACATGGCTACTGTTGCTTCTTAGGTGCTGGTTTTTTTCATTGTATACTTTAACTCCACTTGGTGGGGGAAGCATATTTGTGCAAGTGGGATTGAGAGTCCCCTTCTAGTTTAAATATGTCGAGACTGGGGAGAAAAATCTTCAAAAGGAGTTAGTTTAACTGCAGAACAACTGGTCATATCTGCCACTTGGATTCTCTTATCAGTGTATTTCTTAACACACAAGGATTTTTTTCTTCTTTTGTTAAAAGAGGAAGTGGGATGAGTAGATCCTAATCAGATACTATAGGAGAAACCTCAATTAGATGCATTTTCCATGTAATAAAACCAATAAAAAAATCCCACTTAAAGGCGCCAACACCATTATAATGAACAATGAGTCAATTTCTCCTGCAGTATTTTAAGTGTGTAGCTGTAACTTCAGAATAATTTTCTCCACCAACAGGCATATATCCAGGGCTGTTTGGGATTACTTTGATTATCATACTGTAAGATCAATTCTAAATGTAGGCACTGAAGCCTGAATAATTTATTTTCTAGCCCATTAGAACAATTTGGAGGATCTAATTCCAGCTCTTTTGCCAAGAGAGCAGGTGCACGTGTCTGTTTATCTCTTGGGGAAGAAGAGACAGATAATCTCTGCTTTTAGAGTAAGACACCTGCTGTACTGCTTGACTCTGCTCTATAAATGCCTCTGAACAATTTGTCTTGAGCAGAATATTCTGCTACTTCCACAGCCAATTGCAAAGTCCAGGGCTTGCAGAGAACTCACTGCTTGTGTCCTTTCCTCACAGTTTTGCTGCTCAGGCACAGATACACCAAATAGCCCATTCAAGATTGACACTGAGGTCTTCCCTGGAGCAAACACCTGACTCAAATATCCTGTGTCTTAGGGCTGTGACAATGTTCCCTCTGTTGTCCCACTGTTTTGACCTTAGAATAAAAGACTTTGCAAAAAAAATGCAACATTTATTGGAAAAAAAAAATAGATCTGCATTTTGTTTCAGGTTTTGTCATGAGTTGCTTTGCTTGTAAGAGAGTGGATTATCATGAAAAGTTAGGCAAATAATGTGTTAAACATTTCACAAGGGAATTTTAAACAATGCTGTTGTCACTAGCCTGGTATCTTTGAAAGGGACTTTTTTTAAAATTTAAAGTCAACTCTGCACTTAACAAATGGAGTTAATACAGACTTCTGTTTGGCTGCCAATAGATCAGGTTCAAGCTGTGGACTTCTCTCTAATCTTTTTGTCTTAATGATTTATCTTTTAACCATGACAGCATCTCTGTTTGTGCAGAAACCCCCAAATTGTCAAAAGTAGCCCTGTTAATATTTTAGTTTTGTTGAATTGCACATATCAGGAAGCCCAGAAAACTGTCAAAACTCATAATTTCCTCACTATACTTCTGACAGTCTTTGACACAAAAAAAGAGCGGGGAGTTGGGGATGGGAGTAAGGAGAGAAAAAGTGGAGCAGCAGGAACATCGTAAATAATTATTTAAAATTATCCATGACTTAGATACCAAGAGGAGGAAGTAAAAACAGTCACACAGCATGGAACCAACTACAGCTGTTTTCTTTTGGTTCTGATCCACAATAAGTAAATGTGATGCCTCTAATCCCAGGGTCTCAGACTGGGAATTACAGTTCAGTTCAGTTCAGAATGGAGGGTAGAGGGGATGAGGAGCAAGCTTTTTGAATGTTCTGGAATAGAAAACATTCAGCTATTGTTGTAAAGGCTCCTGTGGCTGTCTTGGTGGGTCTTGGTTCTTTAGACATTTCCTTAACCACGTGCTTGAGTGTTAAAAGGTCACTGCATGGGGACTTGCAGGTGTGCTTTGCTTCTTGGGGAAAAAGGGGGCTTTAAAGAGTGGTCTAGTCTAGAGCTAAGGACAAGCTCTGTTTCCTGGGTGTCCCTGGTATGACAGGTTAGTAAATTTATTCTGGTGTGGGAAAAGGAACAGAGCTAAACTAAGGTGGAGCAGACTTCAGTAATGTGTGTGACTTTATGAAATCCAGTTTGAGCCAGGTGGTTTAATGTTCAAAGGATTCCTTTAGTGCGTTTCAAGTTTGGTCAATCAACCTAAGGAAGAGCTGTGCATTAACTCTTCAAAAACAGGAATATAATGAGCTGCTGGAGAGCAGAATATCTCTTAATCAAGGGCAGTGTATTGAGATACTCCTACTGAACAAGTGACCTGAAATATTCATCCCTGCTCTAAATGGCTGCAGCCTCAGTTGTGGCATTTTGCATGAACTGTGTCCTGGTTTTCTGATGTTTCATGCTACTGCTGAATCTCCTGGTTTTGCAAACATGAATGACTTTGGAGGCAGAAGATGCTGAATTCAAATGTCCAGGCAATGTCTTAAGCATTAAGCATTGTGCATCATAAAGAATTTCATGGATGATGGAGGAGCAGGCAAGCAGGTCTTGCCTTTACAGCATCCTAAGTGAAACCCATATCCTGTAATACAAGTGGTGGTTGTAGGTGTTGGTACCACTCAAAGCAGTGTAGCAGCACGGGGAGCATGAAAGGTGATATGAAATAAGCTGCCTCTTATTGGTGCTGTTGAGTTGCTTCAGAACAAAGAACTGAAGATAAGAGCTAAATGTATTGCAAGGTTATGGCTCTGCTGCTCTTGGGCATCCACCTTCATTAGGCTTAATTGGGCTGTTTGAGCATCCTCCCCGTGCCCACAGCTCTGAGGCTGATCTTGAGGCAAACATCCACCAAGCTGAAGAGGCAGAAGTGCACTTCTGCTTTTCATCCCATTCCTCAGCCATTTTAGTGCTATTCCTGACTGTGTTTCAGTGCTCTGGCCAGTCTGGTTTTAGCTTAGGTCTTTGTGACATCTCCTTCAATGCCATTCTGTTCAGCAGACCTTCAGAGTTTTATTCCCTCTTCAGGGAATTTGTTCCTAAATGGTTCCATTTTTTTTTTTCCTTGGGCCATGATGATTGCTTTCCTTTATATCCCCTCCCTTAGCCTAAATGATTTCCTGTGGGTTGCCTTCTCTAAGTATTCTTCCCCCTCCTCTCCCTTGGTTATCCTTTAATAATTTTGGAAAATGTTAACGATCATCGTCTGTAAGTGGGAATAGAGAGAGGTATTTCCACTGTGTATGGTCAGGACACAGACTGTCCCTCCATGGCACTTGTAACAGGGTACTTGTGAAAGGCTGAGTAAAGTGTTGTGGGATGCCTGGAATGTGCAAAGACTCCTAAATGAGGCAATTCGAGTCCCTGTGTCTTGGCATTTGCTTTCTCTCAGTGGAGATGCACAGGCTGGTGCAGCTGAGGTAGAGTGTAGTGAGGTATAGTTTGGTTCCTTAGCTCTGAACAGAACAGACTGGTTTGCAGCTGGAGTGAGGAATGCTGCCTTAAAACCCAGCTGTCTTTATTGTCTATTGTTTGGGGAGGAATTCTATGACATTAAGAGACAACCTTAGTAATTAGTATAAGGAATTGCTTTAGCTTTTGTGTTTCTCCCCTGTGTTTCATTTCTGAGGTTTAGCTCTGCCCCAGAATTAGCTCTATCTTTCTCCTTCCCTGGTTCATGAGTTGCCTTATGTTCATCCACTTTCTTTATGCAGGTATTTAGTGGATGTGCTTCTGCATATGTCTGGCTTACTACTCTGTGAACACAATTTCTTTCCAGGCCCTTAATTGATTTGGATAATAAAGCGCAATTATAAACTCAATAAAAAAATTGGTTATTTTAAAGGGAGAGCAAGAAAGAAAGTAACCTAAGTGATGCTGTGCTGTGTGACTAGATAATAATGCAAAATCCTCTTTGCCTTACACTCTAAATGCTCTCTTGCTTCCAGGAGAGGCTTGACCTTAGACAGGAACAAACTAAGAAGTATGAGGTGTCCTGCCAGGGGGATGCTCTGGCAAGGTTTGTTTATGGTGCGTGTCAGGGATGAGAGACTGTACTGGGATGGGAAGAATGGGGAATTGACAATGCTGCTACCATTCTGGGCAGTTCTCTAAAGTATCTAAATAGGACAGGAATTTTTTCAATCCATTTGAGACCTGACCCTTTGGGAATTTATCCTTTATTCAGTGTCTGCTTTTTCACTGGAGAGCAAAAGACCTGGTATCTGAGGTCATGTCTTGGATTTAGGAAATCTGACTTTTTGAGTGTTGCATTCTATAATTTTTTTTCTTTCTCCTTTGTTTTTCCTATTGAAAGTATCATAGGGAGAGATCACTTATTACTAGGTGTGACTGCTGGTTTGCTCCACTGCCATATTGACATGGTTTCAGATCTGGATACAATAACTGAGTTTCTTTGTTTCTCTTTGTTTTCCCAGTTGGGAGGCTGTGGAATCCTTGGTGTAGGCATCTGGCTGGCTGTTACCCAAGGGAACTTTGCCACCCTCTCCTCTTCTTTTCCGTCCTTGTCAGCTGCCAACCTACTGATCGTCACAGGGACGTTTGTCATGATCATTGGCTTCGTGGGCTGCATAGGTGCCATCAAAGAGAACAAGTGCCTCCTGCTGAGTGTGAGTATTGAGCTGCTGCAGTGTTTGCTGTCTTGTGCTGCTGGTGCTATTGCAATGCATGCTGCAGTGACCTGTATTTGAACAGAGGTTACCCACTTGGCACAGATGAGACGTGAGTCGTGTGTGAAACAGGCTTTGATCATGGCTCCAAGCAGCTGCCAGGTCATTCCTGACCACACTGTCCTTGGAGGATGAGACCTGCAGGAAGGGAATTGTTAGTGGTGGTGTGGGTTTCCTTGAACTCTTCAGAGAAGAGGAAGAGTTTTGTGAAAACATCTTTTTTAGTGCATCTTTAAATTTTTTTTCACTCAGCTTTGATAGCAACCCACTCCAAATGTTTGCCCTGGTGGGACTGATTATCTGAAGTCCTGGGCTGAAACATCAATGCAGGCAGGAAACAGGTTGATTTTTGTTTAAATTGAAAATTAAGACCTTCAGGTTTGACAATGCTGGTTTTTCCAACCATTAACTCTCCAAAAGCTGAGATGTCAGCAAGCAAAGATGCTAGCACAAGGAGACTGCTGTGAAATCAAAGATTAATAAGGTGCCAGCTGTCCATGATTTCACAGAGGCTTGAGCCACATCTCTGGTGTATTTTATCAAAATGCAGTTTGATGCCACTCAAAGGAGAAATTTAGGAGCAGTGAATTCTCTAGTTGATGTTAGTGTGTATTTTGCATCCTCTTCAGCTGAGGAACAGGAAGTGAGGTGATCTTGCTGCTCAAGTCTTGGACTTCACCACGGGGTTTGGAAACCTCAGAGTGAAGAGGAGCTGTGGTTCAGCTGGTCATCTTCTGATGCCTCTGTAAAAGGCTGTTCCTTACTGTGCTTCACATATTAGGTTTTTTTCCCTGGGAACTACAGAATGAATAAAGGCACACAAGCCCCCAAATCACTTAAGTGACTGAGTCCAAGCTTCAGCAGAGGACTCTTTCCAGGTCTTTGCCTTAATCACTTGTTTCTGCTGATTTTTAGGCAGTCAGAACTAGTCAGTCTAGGCTAGTAAAGGCTATGTATGTGGCTTGAAACTAAAATGAACAATAAAAATGGAAATTAAGGCAGTTATGTGAGTGAAAATCTAAACTGGGAAGGCTGAAGTCAGAATCTGAAGCTGAAAATCCTTGACATTTTTAACAGTCCTATAAATAAACACTTTGTGGAGGAAGTGTGTGCCCAGACAGATGTAATGGATTACAGCTTCAATGCCAATTAAAGCAGAAGCCCACAGGGTGCAAAGTCTAATGGTATAAGTTGTATGTGCAAACTGAATCACCTGCTTTGTGCTTTCCTGAAAGCCTAGCCCAGGTGTGACAGCAGGGAGCAGTGCCTGCTTGGATGTCAGGATCAGGTCAGGATCTGGCAGAGAGTCCTCAATACTGGAAGAGTTTAAGGCTTTTATCCCTTGTGGTTCTTTGTCCCTCATCTCTCCTTTTGGCAAGGGCAGAGACTCCCTTGATGAGCCATTATTGCCCAGGTAGGGTGAATGCACTCAGCCACCCCCAGCTAGCCTCCATGGGAGATGGAAATGCTTGCAGGTACTGCTGCTCCTGACAAACTGCACAGCACTCAGAACCCAGGGTCCCTCAGTGCATGATGTAAGGACTGTATTGGTGGATTAAGTAATGCAAAGGAATCCAAATTCATTTAGGAACTCTCTGCACAGGAGAATGGGGAAGCTTGATCTGATTTGGTACCCGCATTTCACTCTGTCTGCCTGACCTTACCTTTCTGTACTGTAGCTATTCAGTGTGGGTTCTATTTTACTCAATTTTCTTCAAAATTGAGTTATGTTAGAGCTGATTATAGCTACTTTAATTCTGAATAAGCCTGACTGTAGAGGGTTGAAATACAGTTTCATTAGTCCACATTGAATTCAGTTTTTATTTGGTCTAGAGTAACTTTCCACATTGCATTGCCTCGGCACTTTCTCACTGTCAGTAAATACCAGTGAGATTTTTGTGCTCTTGTGAGTTGTTTTTGTTGTGCCTATATCTTTGGAAGAGAAGTGGATCGTGGTAGCAGCTCCTGTTTCTGGGAGCAAAGCCTTATTGTGCAGGTTTGTCCTCGGTCTTCCTTTCTCCAGACTGCTGGTTCTATTTAACCTCTGTTTGAAATAGTGTTTTCAAGTTTAGGGCTGGGGTATTTAGTTTTGGCCAGCTCCTGTTATTCTAGGAAACAGAGATGCTTGAGTGAAAGAAATTGCTGAATATCAAACCAGGGCTGCTCTTAGGGTGTGTGTTTGCTACATCCCTTCATCTTTTTCTTATTCCACAGGTGTTCCTAACACTGTGTTTCTGCCACAGTGAAAATTCTCTTCCCAGAATATCTCTGGGTTATTTAAACATCTCTGAAAATGCCCTGTCCTCTTTTTTTAGGAGAATAGTTTTGTTGCAGCTGGCTTGCAATAGGATTTACCATCTAAATTGTAAAGGGAAAGCTCCCAAGTGTTCCAGCATTGTGTGTCTGTGACACACATGGTGTTTAACAATTGCTCCTGGATCCTTACACTCCTTTCAGCATCTCCCTGGACACCACTTAACATGTGACCTTGGTCCTGGTAGTAGCTAAGGTTGCTTTTGGAACTGAATTTGTGTTCTTCAGAAGGTGTTGCCACAAATGTGACAGCCACTCATAGAGTAAGTTGTCTAGCTTGTGTGTGATGCAGCTGCCATATCTTCCTATGAAGCACTTGCTTTAGCTAACTTTTTGTAATATTTTATTCTATTTGGAAATAGGAGCTTTGAAAGTAGAAATGGAGAAACTGAAGTCTGCTTGCACAGGTGTTTAAGAGGGGAACATGGAGGCTGTTTGGTTGTGTTGCACTAGTCCGTGGATAATGCATTTGGGTAATTCGCCCTCATCTCCTGATATCTGTTGAGCCCCAGCACTGGAATCCCAGAATGGTTTGAGTTGGAAAGGACCTTAAAGATCATCTTGTTCCAACTCCCATAACACCAGCAGGACCAGGTTTACTCAGAGCACTAAACAAACTTGGGGAACTGGGGTAAACAGGAGATAGACAAGGTCTGCAGGCAGTTGTAACAGATTTGTGGTGGGCTTAAGAACATGGAAAAGTTATTAATGGAAATGCAAAGAAAAGGAAAGCAAGAAGTAGAAGCTAGAAACTAAAATGAAGTGAGGCTTGGAGTGGACAAAAAAAAGAGAGAAAGTGGAATAAAGCAAGTTGGGGGAATACCTCTGGATGTTATCATGGTGGGTTGGCAGATACTTATATCCTGTGCTCCATTGAGCAAAACATTGCTGTGTATCTCTGAGTGAGTAGCAGTTTTCACTCACCTCCTGTTTTCCTTGGCTCCACACAGGGTGACAGAAAGCCTGGGATGTTAAGTATGAATGTTAAGTATGACAATAGACAGTACTAAAGATGATGTGAATTCTCTGCCTGTGCTGTATTCCTTTTGCAACCCACTCTGAAATCACATCCTTATGATCTCCTTGAAGACACTTGTGGCATTTTAAGCCCACAAACTCCATGGTCATGCCTGGTTTAACCAAGTGCAATTTGGACCTCAACTTACTTGTATCTCCCATAGTGCACCTCATCCTCATGCAGGGTTGTTGGGAGCCTGATCTGCAAGGACTGGAAAGACAAATTTCCCATACAACAGGAACACTTCTTGCTCTGCTTCCTAAAAGCAGAAAAAAGAGGAAAGCCTGTGGTAGTTGCTGACTGAGGGGATGTGCTGCTGTTATTGGGGTAGGCAGTTTGGAGGAAGACATTGGAGATACTGCAGGAGGCATGAAGCACTGTGGGGATCCTAAAATGAGCTGGGGGGAAGCAGGACTAGCTCAGCCCATCTGCACTGGACGAGCAGAAGTTTATGTGATGGTAGACACAGGATGTTTGTGGAAGGTCTTGCCTTAGGAATAGTGCTACTGTTTGGTGATGTGATAAGGGATGAGATTTCCCACAAAGTTTGCTTGAGTGAATGAAAAGTGAGCAGCATCAGAGAGACATTTCAGCCTATTTACATTTCTTACACTAAGATGCAGAGCAGATGAGACTCTGATCATGTATCTTTTTGTTCTGCACATATGACATTTATATTGGGCTGTCAGAGCACACCTGTAAGCTCTTTGGTTTTAGGCTGCTGTGGTATTAGGTGTGAATGTTAGTAATTACTTACCTCTGGCATTTACCAATGACTTTTGAAAGAAGGGAGAACAGACCAAGTGTTTTGAGAAGTAGAGGATAGATGGGGAAAGGAGATTGAAAGTAGAAGTAAAGTTCAGTTTGTAAATAAGATTTTCGCACAGCTGTGTGCAGTAGTCAGGAGGATTCACATTAAGTCTCTGAATCAAGAGTTTAGATAGTCTGAAGCTTCACAGATTTACTGACTTGAAAGGAATTACCTGGTGTCCACTGCAGATATTCTTTACTCAGTAGCAATGTATAGTCAGGAAAATGTAAAGTCAGTGCTTCCTTAATCTCTTAAGAAACAGGCCCATTCCTATTCCTCTGCATTCAGAGGAGTAGAATAATATGAAAATCTTAAGAGCGTAAAGGAAAAAATAAAAGGTAACCTCAACCATTCTATGAATTCTGCAAAAATACATAGATGGGGTGAATTTTACAGCTGTCATTCTAAGATGTGAGTGAACAAAGAATGGGTATTTGCACTGATTCTTATTTACTCCTGCTACAATATGAAAGAAGACAAACTTTCCCATTATTAGATTTCCCTAGGGAAATCAAAGCAACAGGCATTCTTGAGATAAGTATGCAGCCTGGTATATATAATCTTACATTTCAATATAGACGAAAATTGATGAATGAATTGGGCAAACAGTGCTTTCCTGCTTTAGTAAGACTTGTTTTACATTTCTCCAAGTATTGTTGCTCAAGACTGTGTGACTGAGGACCCTCTGCTACAAGCTCAGGTGTAGTTAGAAACCAGCAGCTTTGTTCTGATGGGTTGGGTCAGTGTCCTGAACCAGTGTCAGAGATAATAAGCCAGGAGTCTGACTTGAGAAGGTTAATTTATGGACTTCCACTGATGTTTTTTTCATAGGTATTTGGTCCTGCATTGCTGGATCATGTAGCTGTACTGTAAATCTCTATGGGTTATCTTGATATGAAATTAGGAATCCGTCTTTGCTGCTTTTCCCTTTGGAATTGCAATACAGTTCTGATGTGCATCAGAGCTGTTAGCCATATCCATCACCTTTGTGAATTTTAACCAAATGTTTGGCTTGTGTACTGTTAACCCCACTGCACTGCATGTGCTTTCCTGCTGAGGGCAGGAGCTGAAGCACCACTTTGCTCTGCCACTCAAACACAATCAGTTGTAGTGGCTTGATCATAGTGCTGACTTCAGGCAGGTGCTGTATGTACACCTGAACAGACCATTTCTTTATGCTAAAGAGATTTTTGCCTGATTAAGTACTTCAGTGCTCAGATGTTGACCCAGCTGATTCTTAAGGGTCCATGTAAACATAATCTTTTATGTTAATTGCTTAAGGTCTATGTTTGAGGAGCTAAATTGCCTGAATTCCCTGCCTTTTGCACGTGTTTAGCAGATATCTATATTTGTGTGCTTGCCCTGAAAAAGGTCGTTCATTATTCCGTGGATAATCCAGGTTGAAAGTCTCAGCTCGAGACGTTCAATCATGATGGGTTATGTAATTTATTACCTGTATTACAGTTGCCCCTGCAGGCAGCCCATGAGGATGCTCATTCTGTATAAAACTCTGGGTAAGCAGAGGTACCTGACCAGTAGAGCTTATTGTCTAATTAGATAAGACAAATGGAAAATATTATTATCCTCGTTAGACAGGGAGCTGCAGCAAAGTGAAACTAAGTGCCTTGCATAAGTTGCACTGGGAGGTTGTGAGAGAGCCATGAAGCAAAGCCAAATTGTCTAAATCTCAACTTCATCATCTTTTTGTGATTACATCAGAACCTATCTAGCCATCCTATGTGCTTCAGTGACCTTTAAAATGCATTTAGTCCATGTTTCCTCAGTAGTAATGACAATTTTGATTTCTTTTATCATATGTATTCTGTCCAAATTAAAAATAAATATCCCAAAGCAAAATTATTTCTCAATTTTTTGTTTTGTTGAAAATGATAATTGGCAAACTTAGCTATTTTCTGTGGGCAGCACTGTAGGCTGTCCCAGCTGAGCTGATCAGCCTGATTGCAACACTGCCTTCAGTTAAACGTGAAACAGAACATTTAAAGAAGCTGCTGGAAGGGATCTGTGACATGCTCTAGTGTGTATGTTTTTGCAAATAAGGACTTACTTTTGGTCCAGAAGATTGTACAAATACTGGTAAAAAACCAGAATGGGGCCCTATGTGAAGGAAAGATTTTGATCTCTTATTTGTCTCTTACAGCACACACATACAGATACGATGTTTCCAGACACTTGAAACTTAAATAATAACCCATGTCCTAGAAGGAAGTAAGATTCATCCTCAGTTCCTTATTTCACCCTCAGATTTTGTGGTACTTTTTCTTACTCTAATGATTTGGTACCAAGAACACATTCTTCTGCTTTGGTTGGGATGCAGCATGGCAAATAATCCAGTCGAAAGAGGTAGAGGATGAGGAAATCCTTCTCCGCACATTACCTACACAAGAGTAAATTAGAAAGGGGAAAAGGGTGGAAAGGCAATATGCGAATTCTTCTCTGATTATCCAAAGCCAGCTGTCTTCTTATAACCTTCTTATAAAGCACCAAGGTTGGGTGTGTTCCATCACATCAAGGATTAACAAAACATTGTTAATTAACAAAATGGCTTAGATACACCCATTTCCCCTAATTCTGATATATCCTAATTTGTGGATAACCCTGACTTTTATTGTGGAAAAGCTGAAACAATGGTTAATGAGAAGGAGATGGAAAGTAATCATTAACAGGCAGATCTGTGTGTTCAGTTTAATTTAAATGATAACTCTGTGTTAATAAGCAAGTAGTTCATCACAGCTGTTGGAATGAATAAAATCTGAATTAAAACTTGATATTAGGTCAGGACCAGCTGTGGAATGCACTGATGCTGTATACATGTATGTGTGACTATCCAGACAGCAAAAATTCTCATTTATGGAATAGTCGAAGGGGAAAATTAGAGCCTATGGTGTTTTTTTACATGCTGTTGAGAGTTTTCTGAACTCCAGCCAGCTCATCTGTAAGTGAAACAGCCATAAAGAAAATAAGAAAAAAGTTAATGAGTAGGAAGAAAAGGAAACTAAAAAACCCTACTGTTTTCATTAGTATCACTGGATCCAGAGAGCTGACAGTTGAAACGTCATTGGTGACAGGGATTTTATTTCAAAGCAACTAAATGAGAAAGAAACAGCCTGTAAATGACTTCATCTGAGTAATTTAATGCTACAGATCAAGCAGTAGATTCTCATTCCAGTTTAGTACATGAGCTGGTGCTTTAGCAATTAAACTAGCAAAATCAGGAAAATGCTGGCTCCAGCCACAGCAGCAAGCGAGTAATGCAGAGACCAGACAGATGCCATACACACAGCCTGAGAGCTTTATACATGATGCACATCACTTCTCTGTTTAGTGCTGTGTTGCATGTGAAATTCCAACTTGCCTCCTGCTTGGACTGTAAGGACTGAGCACCAGTCTCCCCTAGTTTGGTTGTCCCTATTGGGAAGAATCTGCTCCTCCTTGTCCTTCAGTTTTTAGCTTCTTCTGCTTGGCTGGTACTGAAACTCGTGAGGGGATGGAAGCTGAGTCCTCCCCTTCCTCCCTTCTTCAGCTCTGGGAGCACTTAATCAAAGGATCTGGAAACTGAGGAGAGAACGAAGGAAGTTTCCTTCCCTCCTGGTTTTAGATTTGACCCTAGGGTCAGTGTGTAGGAAGGGTTTACCGCATAGGGTATATTTAATTTTCTAATAGAGACTGATGCAATACCATAATGCCTGATGTGCGTTGAGTTACAGAATCACACAATGTTGAGTTGGAAGGGACCCATAAGAATCATTGAGTCCTACTGCCTGCTCCTTGCAGGACTGCCTAACTAAACTAAACCATACAACATGAGTGTCATGCAGAGACTCCTTGAACTCTGACTGGTTTGGAGCCCCACTTCCCTAGGGAGCCTGTTAGGTCAGGGAAGAATGTTTTCCTAATGTCCCTATTTCTTTTTGTGGTGCCAAGACCCTGCTTTATGGCTGTCATGGAGTGTGGCAGCACCACATGCAGGAGTCAGGGGAACTGTACTAATTTAGATCAGCTGGAAGTTTAATCTGTTTGTCTAAATGGCTATCACTATTTGAGTTCCTAACTCCTTGTTGGTTAAAGTCTATTAGTAATATCAGCTTCTCTGACAGTCTGTGCAGGCACAAGTTCTCCTGTCACTTACAAAGTCCCCTCTCCCATCTGTTGTCTCAGCATTCAACCAACTCTCATATGCCAGAGGTTCTTCAAAAGAAGCCTGGCTCTGAGCCATTTCCAGATCCAGACCTAGGATCACTTGCAAGAGCTGAAAGACAACACAATTTCCATTTTGAAAGTAAAGGACAGGTAACCTGTGTATTCCTTGCCAGCCCAGACATTCATGTCACTTTTGAGCATAACATTTGCTATTTTTTTTTCCCTAATAATAATATTATCTCCTCGGATAGGAAGAAATAGGCTTAGTAAAGCAGCATATGTGCTTTTATTTCCACTCATTCTTTTGTTATTTTTAGCCACCTTATTAATATAACCTAAATTGAAGAGCAATATTGACTTATTTCTCTATAAGGAGTAGAATTATCTGAACCTCAGAAAAATGTAACTCTGGAGGTAAAATTGGAGGCTACTCTGTGTAAATCACTGATGCCACACAAGGTACAGCCAGAGTTGATTTGATGTTACAGATATTTCACACCCTCAGTATTACCAGCGAAAAGGCAGAATTAGGTAGGCCACACTGCCTGCTTCTTCATTTTTTAAGCTACTACAAGACTGATGTACGTGCATCTGATGCAGCTGCTTCTGTGTACCACATTTGAGAACCCCAAACTGAGGGTAAAGCCAACAGTAGAATTTAAAGACAGACAAAATACTCTACCTTGTCCTTTTTCTCCTTGCCCATCTTCTTCTCACCATCTCCTTCATTTACACATACATCACAGTTTCTAGGCACTGTTTTGACACTCGTGGAACACTGCATGGCATTACCACAGATGGAATAGGTTGGATTAAAGCCAAGCCAGAGCCTTTTGGTTGGATTGACTGTAGCCCTTCCCTGTGTTAGATGGACTCAAGCAGCTGCTTTGTCATGAGTGGAGTGGCACAGGGACTTGAAAAAGCTACTCTGATGTTTTATTTTCTTCAGCCACCCATACTTCACAAGATGAATTTTTCTCCTGACTGGTATAAAATCACACCAGATCATGTCACACCTTTGCATTATGTTTGCAGAAGAAATGAAGTAACCCTTATAAAAGTCAAAGGCCAGCATGATCTTTATTAGTGCTAAGGAATCTGTGATCTGCTAAAGGGCCTACACCCACCCTCTGTTGTGATAGGAGAGTGATACCTGGCTAATATTTGATGACACTTCATTGATTTTAAATCTGTTTGTATAGAATATTAAAAAAAACTAGAGATGCCATAAAACACCACTTAAAATCCTTCCATGCATAGTATGGGAATATTAGGTCTCTCAAACTCTCACTCACTAATGCAGTAAGACTAAGTGATTCCAACTGAAAGCAGTAATTAGACTAAAATGAAACACTGTTAATGTGTTAAGGCTGCATACGTTGTATATTTTCCCAGAAATAATTACTGCAGATTTCTTTGAGCTTTATTGATCAGCAGGAGTTTTTGCATATTCATAAAATACATAGTCCAAACATAAACAGAGCTGTAGTATATATCCAGCAGGCATAAGGCATGAAAGGCTTTGTCACAATCAGGATGAATTAGCCATTGAGGCTTTCAGAGAATAATAGCTGATGAACCAAATTTAGATACATGACGTTTTCATAATGGAGTTTCTGTTAGTAAGTTTGCTCATATACATTACTGCCTTTTTACAGTTTATGAGCAAACTTATCATTTTTATACTGAAAAAAAAAATGATTGTGAGACTAAAGAGATTTACTTCCAAGGAAGTACTTAAAGAGCTAAATATGCACAACATGGGAGAGAGAGGGCCCAGATGGGACATAAATCTACAAATATTCAAGGAGTATAAATGCTGTGGACAGAAGGGAAGCATTCATGGTGCTGCAAAGGGTGGTAAGTAGGAGCAAGTGCATGGAGCTAACAAAGGGAGCGTTCGGACCAAGTGTCAACAAAACCCTTGGTACTGGGATGTGCAGTCAGAATCCACTGTGATGGAAATTGGTAAAAACAAACTGTCCTTTCCCTTTTGCTCTGAAGTTCATGTAGTAGAATAATACACTGGGATTTTGTTGAGTGTAACTGCAGTTATTGTTGCAGTCTGGGCACTGTCTTGTCATCTCTCGTTCGCTGCTCTTTTTCTGTACAAGTCTTGCAGGCTGCAGAGGAAGTCACTTCTAAGTATACAATTCCCACTGCACTTTCTCTTCTGTTCTCCTCTCCTTGCTCAGTACCTTGGAAAAGAAAATCAAAGGAATTTTTTTTTTTTAAAATAAGAGAATCTTTCATAATCTTCCTACTCCCTATTAATATATCAGATCAAGATGCCTTCAGGGAATTATGTTAAATCAAACTTTTTGTGAGAACTAGTGATACATGGAATACTTTTGCTTTCAAAAGTGGAAGAAAGTTTCATTGGGTTTTTTGTTGGTTTTGTTGGGTTTTTTTTTTTGAGTGCTGACAAAATCTGTACCATATGAGCTTTTATTCTGTAAAAGTCAAGTACCGATATGTCATTAAAAAGCTATTCTGGGAAGTCTGAAAATGCTTAAGGATGAACTTCATATTGCTCTGCTTACAAAGCCAGATCCAACAATGGCAAAAATACAGGACCTTTATAAAGAGTGGGTGGTTCTCCAGTACCTGGAGTTCTTTTTTTTTCCAGTATGTCAGTGGCAATTCTGGCATTGATTCAGACTTTTTTTAGGTGGCTTGAATTTTTCCAAAGTGTAGAATATGCAGTAAATTTGGCAATAGCTTATAGCATTCAGAACCTCTGACAACATTACCCCTTTTGGTGCTTGACTAATGCATCAAAGTTTGTTGCTGCATCTGTCATAATTAGGTTGGGCATGGAGGTGCTATACTTCTGCAGGAAGATAAAAGATTTTAACAGTGCCAACCATAGTAATGAGACATCATCAGTCAATCCATTAAATAATATGTAAATATAAATAATATAATCCATTATAAAATAATAGAAAAATTAAAGAGCATATTAAATTTGAGGAAAACTAAATTTTCAGGCAGCATGGTAAAGTGTGGCTCCTGTAAAATGCATTAAATTCTTCTGACTTTAAAATGGAGCTCTGTGAATTTCTAGGTGTCCTGGTTTCAGCAGGGATAGAGCTCATTTTCTTTCCATGACAGTATGTTCACGTTTGACGTAATTTATTCAAAAAGGACTATTTACATACTATTTGCACCTTGAGTATTAAATATAGGATGAGAAGGGAAGGATGTGTGCATGATGTGAGGTTACCTTTGACAGCATTTCTGTTCATATCAAATTACAATCTAAAAATCAAGCAGAGATCTTTTAAATGTAGCTTTGTCTCAAATCAGAATAAAATGGTAAATGTAGTAATTGGGTCTTCGTGGACTTTACCAAGTCCCACATTCCTTTACATTTCTTGACATGGAGTAGCAATGACTCCTTCTTCCAGAATAAGAAAAGGCTACATCTAAAGTGCTGAACCCAATTTAAAGCTCCCCAGTAGAGGAGACACATGAATACTAAAAGGGAAGGGATCCAGTGGAGAGCCACTGTCATGATTGTGGGGCACATAATGTGCAAGGACAGACTGAGAGAGCTGGGCTTGTTCTATCTTAAGAAATTAAAGCAGGGAGGATATTTTATTCATGTCTTCAACTACCTTGTAGTACAATATAAGGAAAACTGAGCTTTTGGAAGAATTCACAGGGATGGTACAAGAGATAAAAGGCACAGCTTAAAACCAAAGGAAATTCCAATTAGAGAAGAGGAATATTTTTGTTATTTTTCTTATTATCAATATAGTCAAGTATTGGAAAAAGGTATCCAGTGAGGCTGTGGGTGACTGTCCATCCTCATCCTTGGAGATGCTCCTAAGGTGACTGGGCACAGCTCTGTGCAGCTCTGTATAGCTCGCGTTGAACCAGGCGGTCTCCAGGGGTCACTGATAGCCCGTGTGTTTCTGTGATTCTAAGAGACTCTGTCTTCTAGCAGCCAGAGCTGGTGCATTCTAGAGCACCAAAGTTATATATGTACACATTAGGACCAGGCAGACAAAGGAATAACCCTTCCAGGCTATGACGACCAACTGTCTTACCCAAAGAATTGTCTGTAATTTCTTCTCCTGGGGTGTGTATTTATTGGGAAGTGAAATGTAGTACTGACATTAAAGATCATCAGTGAGGATTTGGTAATCCAGCCACACTAAAAGGCAAAATGCTTGTATCATTTGTATCATCCCTGTAGCAAACTTGCAGTTAATGTTGCATAGGAAGGACTGGCTGTAAATTTTCTCTTTTTTTTTTTTTTTTTCCTCTTTATCCTGGGAGCTGGTGCAGGTGGAGGGCAGTTACCTAGCTGGAGCATTTTCTAGGAGCGACCTCCCTGCTCATGTACTTCATAGTGTCTGTCAGAAAGGAAACCAGCTGTCCACCTTGCAGGCTGTTTAAATGTGATGGAAAACAGCACAGGCTGTCTGTTGAAGTTGTTTGTTCAATTTCTTAGGAAGGTTATGCTAATTTGTATTCACTTTGGCATAAGCAATATATTTGCTAGGTCATGAACTTTACAATTGTTTTGGAATGTATCTCTATTCAAAAGAAACAGCTGGCTCTCTGGTCTTCCTACTATTCTCATGTTTGTTGAATGGGATTTGAGTAAATCTTTGCAAGAAGCTTCTGTCTCCTGTCATGACCTAAGTTGAGAAACAGGTCTGGCACACTAAGATCCTACTGTCTCCTTCTGAGACAGCCCCCCATCAAACTAAAAGCATTACTTCAGCAAGCAGTGGAAACACAGCAGTCTTGAGTTTGCCATCAGTTATATCCCGTTCAGTCTCACAGCAAAATGTTAGGAGGCTAACAAGACAATCACACCTTGGTTTTCATTGTATTGGGTCACTTTTGTCTTTGGGAGACAGAGAGAACATCAGCTACTCCTGACATGGAGAGCAGGGCAATTTGAGCAACATGATCCTGCTGTTGAGAAGGTTTGGGGGGGAGAGGCAGTGGGGAAGCAGATGACCCAGTCCTGTGTATTAGTGTGTGATGTCAGTCATCATGCAGAGAGGCAAGCATCTGTAGCATCTGAGAGACCAGGGAATCCTGTTTGTTTGGGAGGGAAATACAACTAATTTCTTGTTCTCTGCCAGATGTACACAGGGTTCATCTCTGCCAGATGTACACACTGTAGTTCTTGATTCTCCAACTGGCATCAACAGCCTGAATGAACAAAACTGGAAGTCGTGAATCAAAAGCCTGGTACAGATCCAATGGGGTGGAGTTGAAAGTTGGGACCTCCTCTCCTCTAGCAGACTTTTCTCTCTGATAGCAGGAGGGTGGTACATATCCATGACACAGGTTTGGCAGCAGTTGCATACTTCCTTTTCCATACACCTTTAATGAGAATCTGTGGGAAAGTTAAAGGCTTTGTAGACTCTAAAGGTAGCTGCTGAGAAACTGGCCTTAGTTTTCTTAGGGGTTGGAAATCAGCAGTGGTAGACAGAAGGGTGTTACCTTACCTCCCTCCTCATCAAAGCTTTTGTGGGGTTATTTCAGGTGTAATTTATGACAAGCTGAGCAGTAGGGACCTCTCCACTGAACCTCTGCTGGGTTGCATCCCACTGTTTGACAAGTAGTATGGTAAAGCATTTCTCTGTACAAGGTCAGATTAATCTTTTTTTATGGAGTTTCACATGAATGCTTTGCCTTGGGATTGTTGTTTCTCCATGCATAAATCTTTATTATACCAATAGCCTACAGCCCCAGTGAACCAAACAAAACTCAATTTTATTCTTCTCAGTATTTATCACCACAGTGAGAGAACTCAATTGAAAAGCAGCTGTGAGAATTTCCAGCAGGTGTGGTGGGGGTTTTGGTGTTGTGAGCCTTCAGTGAGTTCATGCTTTTTTTCTTCTAAATTTGAATGGTGTATGCCAAGCTGAGTCTGGCCCTAGATTGGGCATCGTTCCCTTTGGGATGATCCTGAGAATGGAACTGAAAATGACCTGTTGTTGGAAGGTGCTGTGGACTAGAGGAGCAGGTTGTGCATGCGTCCATGTTCCAAATGTAAAAAAAAAGATAGAATTAGATACTTGATATAAAACCAAATTATTTTTCTGTGGAGATAAAGGCTAATCCTTATCTAGGTTTTGACTTTCTGAACCATGTACATTAGTTTTGGTTCACTGTATGGATTCCAAGATTTGCAGTGCATGAAACCAAACTCCCAGCTTGGAGGACCCTCCTCTCAGTCTGTGTAGGGAAAGACTTAGACATGATACATAACCATCACTGAGAGGATTTTTTTTATTCTGATATTTCCTAAATTTTGAGTGCTTGAGTCCATAATTTTTGCATCTTTTCTGATGTCAGTGTCATGCCTATTTCCCTAGTATGACCTGAGGAAGGCAGGAGTCCCATCAGGGTCTTGCCAGGAGGTCCAGCCTCCTTCAGCTGGTGGACACAATGGCACAGCTGGCAAGAGCAGCTTCCTGCTCCAGTCTGAAGCTGGTAGCTTTTAGCAGAGTTGGTGTTGTAGGGGAAAATACTCTTGAGATGTGAAATTTCACTTCATTTGTTGCCAATTAAGATGAAATTCTAATTACTGATCCTAGTATTGAGAATAATGATGCTCCTGAGAAAACACCTCAGCTTCCCTCCAGATACCTTTCCTCTCCCCTTGCCAGTCTCCAGTCCATCCCCTGCACAGTATATTCAGTCATAGGGATCAGTGCAGGATGCTTTTCTTTTATGGCCACTCTTTATTTATTGCTCTTTTTTTTCCCATGGCTCCAGCATGGGGTTCTCCCCAGGCCACCATCCTCTCAAAGGCCTCATTCCTCCTGGGTATCCATGTACACAAGTGTCCCCTGTTCCCTTTGCTTTCTGCCTGGATTATCTGCTGCTTGTAGGACCAGTTTTTCTAAAACTTGTAGCCAGATCATATCCTAAGTCAAAACATTGCCCATCTGCTGCTAAAGATGTTCTTACTTGGGATAGCCTTTCTCCTGCAGTCACTCATGGCTTCAGCTGTACTCTCTGCAGGCTGCTGTGTGCAGAGAAGGGAGGAAAAGCACAGGAAGAACAGATCCCTAAGTTTTATTCCAGTTCCTAGATATACCCCCTGTTCCAGGTTGTATCCTGTGAAGTGGGGCTGGAGGTTATTGGCTTTGGGGATGTGGCAGAAAGGCACCACAGGAGCAGAAAACATCTGTGGGATGGTTTGTGGGTTGTCTGGTCGTTTGTGAGCCATGTGGGTGGAAGATTTGCAGGTTTTAGCTGCTGAGCCTTCTCATTTCTATGATGTGTGAAATGCAGTCTCTTGAAAGCTAATAACTTTCCCACAAATATCCACTCATAGCTGGGTAAGACAAGAGGCTGAAATTTCTGTGCCTGAAATGGAGCTGCACTGTGTTAGGTCCCTGCTATGAACACTGCAGTATGAGAGGATTTCAAATTAAAGCACCAGAAATTTAACCTGGGAAGAATAGCATACTTCTCCCTGTTTCATTCTTAGGAGTAATTGGAGTGCTATTTTTGACATTCTTCCAAAAGCTTTTATCCTTTTGAAAGAAAGTAGCACAGAATATATCAGCACAGACAATTAAGGTTTGGCAAAATGATAAGCTGATGAAACTGAGGTGCTGTGGTAGGAAATGCTGATCACTGTATATAATGGATAACAAACACGCTTCCTCCTTTGTTCTAGAAATTGTCTCATGCAATCCTGTCTATGCCAGGGAAATTCACAGGGAGAAAATGGTGTTTGCATGCACATTTTGGGAAAGTGATGCTTTTATGGATGAGCAAAATACTCTACAGCCAAATGGATAGAGCAAAGTGTCTGTGCATCTTTTCGAAGAGGGATATGCTTTGTCCTGTCTCAGTTAATGCTATGCAGCAGGCTAAAATTGTAAAAAATAAGCATGCTGCACCAAGACAGGTGTGCAAGGCCACTCAGAAGGTCAGTGTTGGATGGTAATGATATGGAAATCAGCTTGGATCATAGGCATAAATGAGGGCTGTGATTCAAAACTGGGCAGTAATAGGATCCAGTATTAGGGTCAGGCAGGTGTAAAAATACTGGTGATGAAAATTTGAAAATAAATAATTTAAGATTCATGGGGCAAAATGTAGTGACTTCTGTAGACACAGTAATTGTACCAGGAAAGAAAAGTATTTTCCCCTTCGTGACTTTTTGCCCTCCATTCAGTCACATAAATCCATGGGTTCAAAGGTTTGGTTTTGGCTTACCAGGCAGTGCAGAAATTCTGATAAAGGCTTAGTAGCTATTAAACTTTCATAGGTTTGCAACCTTGTGGTTGAAGAGACAGTAACTGCATTTTTCTCTTGGGGATGGGATTCCAATTAAGTCGGTGTCGGTCAGTGTTAGAATTCCAGCCTTACAGGTTGCTAAGTGTGTGAATTTTGTCTTCCAGGGAGGTGGACCTTTGCCCCAGCCTAAAAAGTTTCCAAAATTACTCTCTCCTTTACTTATTTATGCAAAACACAGTTTCATTTAATGCTCTGATGGTGCTCACTCTAAAGACTGCAAGTGCTGTGTTGATGCTGCTGCAGACCCTCCCAGCGCGGTAACAAAATGCAGAGCATGTGGCTTCCCAGAAGTGTTTGGCATTGCCAGCAGTTCCTCTCACTGAAGTCAGTCAGAGCCGAGGGCTTTACAGACTCTACCTGAAATCCCTGTGTTAAAAGTCTTTTTTTTTTTGTCCAGTCCTTTGAGCTTTTGACTCCTGGGTTTTAGGCAGTTCCATGGCTTATGAGAAGAAAGGGAGGTGGCCCAACTTTGCTTTGATGTCTTCAGTACAAATCAGCTCCTTTCAGCTGAAACTCGTGGGTGATTTCTGTAGCTCCCTGAAACTGCTCAGAAAGCTAACTTGGCACACCTTTCACTTCCCCCTTGATCCCTCAATTACCCTTGAAAGGAGCTATGACTTTATGATTTATGACCCAGGCTACCTTCTCTTGCCATGGGAAGTTAAGCTGTGGATTTCATGGATATCATTGGATATCATCACTAATATCCAGTGGGGAAAAAAAATAAAGAAAACTTAGCATGGGAAGATTCCTCAAGGTTTGCTGTCAGATAGAGCACTGACTCGCTCTTGGTGGGGTTTTAGGCTGTTCTACTGAAACCAGTGCTATAAATGAGCCATGCCTATGCCCAGACCCTGTGGTGTTTCCTGAGTAGTCCTTTACCTGTTTTTTCAGTTGCAGCAGCTTTGTATCCTGCTGCCTGTATGAGTCCCACTCCCCATTCTGCATGATCTGCTGAATGTACTTGCTGTGCATCCAAAAAAAGCTGAAATAGATGTTGATGGCTTTTGCTTTTGTTTTATCCCCTGTCCTTTCTTCTCTTGACAGTTTTTTATCATGCTGTTAATTATATTTCTGTTGGAGCTCACTGTTGTGATTCTGTTCTTCGTCTACACCGACAAGGTAAGTCAAATTCTTCATTTTTCTTTCCCCTTCAGCAAATTTATATGCCCCCTTTCCCTATAAATAAATCATGAAGCACTTGGCTTGGTATGCACATCATGCTTCTGTCTTCCTTGAGACACTCCTCTCAGAAGGAGCTCTCTCAGAATGCATAAGCAGCCTGGCAGGACTGGGCTGTCTTGTTTGCTCAAGTGCACAACTCAAGGTCACAGATACTGCCAAGTGCATCTGTCATTAACAAAAAAAAAAAGGAAACAAAAGAAACCAAAAAAGCCCACAAACAAACACCACAATACCCCACAAAAAAAGACAAAGAAGCCAACTAACCTTATTAGGAGCATGTAGGAAGAGATACCCATCAGAGTGAGCAGGATTTTTAAATATACGTTTATGGTTTAAGAGACACATTGATATTGTTAAAAAGGAAGTGTCCTCAGCACAGACAAAGGCATAAAATTCATTATCTTTCCACATTGCTCCTTGCAGCACATGTGTACTTAGAACCTAGTGGAAAGCTGGGGTAAATGCATGAAAGTTCAATAAACACAGCTTTTGTTTGTGCTTTCACATTTTACTTATATTTTACCATTGTTCCTTCAGTTGAAAGGGCAATATTGCCTGTCAGAATTATCTTTATCCTTTTCTTTAAAAAAATCTCACATGAATAAATCCAAAACAAGGGCATAATTGTGTGCCACCTGCTTCTTAAATCAAAAGCCCCTTACAATTGAAGACTGAGGGAACTTGATCATCACAGGGAATGTGGCAAAATTTTACCATAAATTATCATTTATCAGATACCTGAGTGGCACATGTCCTAAACACTTTCTTTAGGAATGGAAAGGCCATTGGAAAACAAAACACAAAACAAAAAAAAACCACTCAAAAACAACATTGTGTTCATTAATAAAAAATTGTGTAATGTAATTATAGTATATTAGTGATAGGTGTGATTATATATTAGTCATATAAATGAGTGATTGTCAGGTGCACTTCTGAAGGACTTTAAAGAGCTTGGTTCTGTAGCTGGAACATGGAATTAACTTGCCAGATAATTACAGTAGAAGGGACAATTTAAAATTACTTGTATGCATTATTGGTTTCTGAATTACTTGTCAGCTCTTGGTAGAAATATCTACACATCATACAGGAGTAAAGGCATCTCCTTAATATGCAGTGAGCCTCCAAAACCCAAACACAACACTTGGTTATATTTAGAGAGAAAATCAGTTAGAAAATATTATCATGTCATTGTATAACAGACTTGCCTCGCTGTGAATATAATGTTGAGTTTTGGTTACAGAAATGATTAGAAGTGTGAGAAAGGTGGAAGAGAGCTGTCATGAAAAGGGATTATAGAGACAACATAGATTCAGTTTGAGAAAGGAAGGAGATCCTCTGCTTAGGGTATCTTACAAAGAGTAATTATAGTAGTTTCTAAAATAATGGCAGACCTAAAATAAAGATCTGTCCTGAACACAGAAGAAATACATCAAAATGTTTTGGATTAGGTTAATAAAATAAATGCTTCTTATGTCCCAAGTCATCATCTGGTCGAGCTCCTGGTGTTGGGTGTTGATGCTGATAGATCAGTAAATGTGTGAGTATGGGGTAGGGAAAAGAAACCAGTGAAATATTTTTTATTCATAAAGCAGTCAGTGCTGTTAGGTTGACAGGTGTGTCACAGAGAATGTTTGTCCTCACTCTTCAGAGGTAAAAACAGTGAAAAAGTATCAGGAAGGATTCCCTCCCTCCTTCAGCCTGTTGGTTTGCAGTGGTTTTTATTGATTCTTAATAAAGAGATCAGTAAATTAACTTTCCTCTAACTCACATACTGCAGGAGGTAGTACCCTGCAGTTGTCTGTAAGATCAAAACAGAGTCTAAAATATGGGCTCCAGTTCAAGTGCAGTTTTACTGAGTTAACAAATTGCTGTAGTCTGGGTATTGCAGATGATCAAATTTGAGGCTCTTAATGTTCCTGTATGACTTTAAATCTTATACTGAGGAAATCAATAGTTTGTGTTACACTTGCAGTCCTGCCTACTGCAGAATAAATAAACCAGCAGCAGCCTAAAACTTGTATTTTCATACTGCATGTTTAGAGTTTGTGTGTTGGCTTTCCTGATGTCAAAAACAATATTGCCACATGTACGGGGAAGTAGCAAAGCCAGACAAGTCCAAGACAGTAATTCAGGTAATGCAGACCCTTGGAAAAATCAGAAGAAAGTAAGGTTAATTTTGTGTGCAGGAGAAAAGGACTCTGCAGAAGATTACTTGGAGCAATAGCAGCCACAGGGTGGGTGTGCATCCGTGTGTTTGAGGATGCAGTGCATGGGCTCCTGGGCACTGAAGCAGCCTCTCCGTATCCATTGCTGGCACTGTTGCTTTAGTGCTGTGTTAGTGACTGAAAAGCATCATGGCAAAAGTTCTTTACAGCCATTCACAGATACTGTTTTGGCACAGGGCTTTTATTCACTTGCTGTGGAAGGGTGTGCAGCTGTGGAGGTGAACTAGGACTCGTTCTCATTCATCAGCTTGGGAGAAGCCCAAAAATTGCCTCTGCCTCTCATTCTAGTGACTTGGTCTTCTCTGAGCTTTTAAGCAGCCAACTTGATCTTATGCCCTAGGATGTCATCTTTTTTCTTGATGGATAAAGGTTCATCTTGATCTCAGGAGATAAATGCTGCCCTGAAGTTCACAACTCTTTCTCTGGGCTGGCTATCCAGTGTGATACTGTGAAGGGAGGGTGACTTGGAGAAAGCTCAGGAATCCACAGTGCAGGAATGAAAAGTGCCTTGTCTCTTGGAACTGCACTGTAGATCTTGGCAGGGCCTGAGCTCACACCTTGTTCACTATTCCTCTAACTGTCCTGACTAGTTGTGTTGCAAAATATGAGTCTCATGACTTCTGCAGAAGTGAATATGGGCTGTGGTGGAATGCATTCCTATAGGATGGTTGTCAGGAAAAACCTATAGCCCTTTTATTTTGTCCTGGCTGTTCTCAAAGCAGCAGAGAGACTGGTTCATAGGCTGTCTTCAGCTCAGTGTTAGCACCTGAGGCACCTGGAAACTCCAGCTGGTGTTTGTTTGTACACATTCAGATAAAAGTTCCTAATGTGTGGCTTTTAATTTTTTGAGGTTAGAAGTACCAGCCCAAGAGATTGGGTATTGGGAGTTGGGTTGATTATGAGAACTAAGGCAGGTTGTTATCACTGAGTGCAGTATTTTTTCAGGCTACATTTATGCCCCCCATTTGAAGCAGTCCAAACTCCAGTGACATTTTTGGAGTCATGTGGATGGTTATGTGCATGGCTACCTATCTATAGGCAGAATATTCTCTTTAGTATTTGTTTCCATCAATACAGAACAGTATTTGGTATTTTTATACGTTTGACATTTCAATATGAGGCTCTCTTTGTATGTATAACAGATCCACGGACAACTGAGAGGGTCAACCTTAATTTTGTTGTGATAAGGAGAAAGCAGCAGAGCCCTATCCTGTTGAGGCTCTAGAGGTTGGATTCTCATATTTCTCAACACCAGATTGGATCCTGCTAGAATGTAAACTATGCTAATAAGATGCAGTCTTGTATCAGTTCTAACTTGTATAACCCTCTCAGTTTTAGCATCTTTATTTATTTTTACTGTGATGATTCTCCTGGAAGCATAGAAAAAGAAAAGTCCATATTTACTTTTTTGCAGCTGTAATAGGTGATTTTTTTCAGTAGATGTCTGCATTTTATATGATTTACAGGCAGAGCTATGTAACACCCACAAATGAAAGAACATAACTTAACCACCATAATGTGGGGTTGGCTTTTGGTTTGGGGGGAGTGTGTGTGTTGTGTTCAGTGGGGGAAGGGGGGAGGTTTAATTTGTTGGGGTTTTGTTTTGTTTTTCGTATTTTTAAATGTCAGATATCGCATGCAACATAAGTAACATAAGCCAGGAAAGAACAAAAGCATTGAAGAATCACTGACTATGATATTTGATTATAGGAGCAGTTACTGCCATTGGCAACTTGAAGTTAAGATGAGAATTTTCAATAAAGATTAGGCCATTAACTCACTTGGGTCCCTGTGAAAATTACAGCCTAAATTCCATGCCTGCTTAGCTGTGTTGAAAATGGCCCACAGAATAGCCCACAGAGGATTGAAAAATAATGGCTACTTCTGTTTTTCATGAAATGTCTGACAATGTTCTTCTTTTCTGTGCTGCTCCAATATGGCTTTTGCTGCTATCTTATTAAAAAATATATATATTCTGTAGATTGATGCATTTCTTGCTTTGTTTCTGAAAAGAAATTGAAAATTGTTTTAATTCCTGATTGATATTTTCTTTGTCCCATACAAAAGACAGCAGGTTGGAATTTAGTGGATATGATTTCAAGTACAGTTCAGTCCTCACAACCTCTTACACATTTGGCTTTAGAAAATGGAAAAACAGAATCTCTTCCACCTGCTGCACTCATGTGCAGTTGCTCACAGAAATGATCTGATCCTGCTGAGCTGCTAGCTGGTGTGAGGGAGGGATTCAAAAAAAATGACGGAATTATTCATATAGAAAGTTTGGTTCAAGGCTACTGCAGAAACTTGTTCTCATTGAGTTTCTGTCAAGAGAGCTTAAAAGTTTTCCATGTTTGTCTTTGACAGTGCAGCAGAAATGTCTCCTCAGGTAATGAAGTGCCTCATGTTCCCAGTCAGCACAGCCCACAGGGCTGTCCAAAACACACACAAAGGGCATGTTAACATTGCTTAAAGTGGAAAAATGGAGCCTAAAGTGAAGAGACAGGATCACCCAAACTGTATGCAGTTTAGAGAGGGTCTCAAGTTATAAGAAAACAACAGGCTGTGGAAAATTCTGCAAAACTGGTGGAGTGGTCACCACACCACGTCAGTCCAGATGGCCCTTTTCTAGCAATGTTTCTCCATCAGCATTTGACTTTGCCTACACCAGCCCCTTCTTACTGTTGGACCTCTTAAGTGGTGGTAGAATTATTGGGTGGCTGTTCCTGCTGCTGTGCAGGGCTGGGATAATTTCAGAACAGAATCTGTGTGGATAGTGTCTGCACTTGTCAGCGTGCAGAGAAGGCTGTCTAGAGGACAAGGACAATTTGAACTCTCTCTGGTATTTCTGGCATATGTATGCAATGGTTTCTGAGCAACCTGTGTGCTAATGCTTTATTTTCCAGTTAAAATTCCATTTGGTTTGTTTGTAAAAGACTTTTAAAATTATCAAGTCCACCAATCAAGCAGTTCCTGGCATGTAGCTGCTCTCTGGCAGTGTTCTGGAATTTGAGTTTTGCAGTGAGTGCTGATGTAGCTAAAAGCTTTTTCTCAGGATCAACAGGAGTAGCAGTGTAGGCAGATGTGGAGGAATCTATAGATTGTCTCCTGCATGGTGATGCACTGCAATTACTGCTCTGTGAGTCAGATATTTTAGCTCTGGTCAAGTATTTTATTTCTCTAATGCAAAATAATGTTATATAAATGGTGGTATAAAATAAGCAAAGACAGAAGTGTCTCTGTGGTTTATTTTACTTGGTAATAAGCTTAATTTTAACTAGTTTATTAGCATTTCAGTACTGGTATCCCACAATAGGGAGTTGCAGAAATTTCATCAAAAGAATTTAATTATAGCCAATTTACTTTGGCTTCTTTTCAGCAAAGCAGTCAGGCATAGGTTTAAATCTCTCCCTGTTCAGCACATAACTTAAGTGCATGCTTGAACCCATGTGACTGATTTAATCGGATGCTCAAGTCTTGTTAAAGCTGATCTGCACCTTATGGGTCTTTAAAAGAAATATTACTAGGAAAAATGCTAATGACAGCAAAGAATTCTGGAGTGTACAAAGAGGAATCACATCTTTCATTCCATAAGGAATTTAGTGAAAAATAATGAATGTTTGCTTTAAAGCATTATTGGTTAGTTTTTTCCATTTGTTCTGAGCAGCTTTCCATTTAGTATCTTGAACTCCAGCACATCACTTTAACCTTCTTAAGGCAGGAGGAGATAAGGGGCATGGAATCTATTTGCCTGTGCAACTGAAAAAACCAAACACACCAAAGGAAATCCCCATAGTTTCACTAATTCATTTGTCTAAGTAGGATTTCACTGAAAGTGCACTTCCAAAATGTTATTAACAGGCTTGTTGAAGGATAGCACAGTATTGATGAAAAGAATTAAGTGCATGCTCAGAAATAAGTGTATTTAGGAACAATAGCTGCAGATAAAATGCATTAGGGCTCCCCATTGGGAACTCTTGATCAATGGTTGATCAAGGCCTAATTGATTCCTTGAATAAAATGTTAGCAGGGGAATGGGTGCAGGGAAAGGAGAATCAAACTCTCCTAAATTAAGCTCCGTGCCTAACACAAATACCCTTTGTAAAGATCAGATAACGCAGCAACCTGCCAGCTCTTTATGCCTCCTGCCTTCCTTCTTTGGCTGAGCTCAGAAATGAAGATGAAGGTGGTGTCTCATCCTCGGCAGTATGGATTTTTGCTCATATTGCAGTGAGTTCAGTATTCTCCATGGTGTCCCACTGGACAGAAATAGTGCATTTTTCTCAGGAGAAATCCACCCAGGCTAACTAGGATATTAATTCCCCTATCTGTATGGATGAATCAGACACAGCTGGTGCTGCCATTGTGCCTGGCTTAAGGCAAGCCGGATCTGTCTTTTATTTCCTGACATCACTAAATCCGTGTAAGGGTTTCCAGATAAATATTTGGTAATGTATCAGTCTACAGCAGGAAGAGATGTAATTGGGCCTCCTTCTTGCTAGTTTGCAATCTCTAATTGCAGGTTAACTCATGATCTCAAAATCATGTCAAATTACGTCTTTGTTGTGGAGCACTTTTACAATGATCTGTTTCCCACGCCTCAAGTTTCAGGTTTCAGAGTAGACAAAATATAAGAGGTGCAGATCATCAACCAGCCTCTCCCAAGGAAGACTCTGGCAAATAACTTTGCACATGTGTGTGCTTTTCATTCATCCCTTAAAGGGCATTACAAGAGGTGAGTAGTTTAGCTCTGCTTTTGCTGACTGGGAGAAGTGAGGTTAAAGGCCAAATCCCCAGGGTGCAGTGTATCCTGTGGGATGTGTAGTGCTCTCATGTCTGAATGAATGGAATGGAACCTTACTGTTCCACAAGACAGGTTTTTGCTCAGTTTTGACTCAGATGTGGTCACATGAGAAGCAATTTCAGCTTTTGGGTGGATCTGGAACTGAGTGCACACCAGTGTTGAGTACTGACAGAGGTGAAGTGAGCTGTGCTGGGTTACACACACCTCATCAACACCAGCTTTAGCTGGTGACTGACCCAGCTTGCATCTCTCCTAACTGCTGGCATTGGTTTTATACAATTTTATTTGACAAAGGGAAGCAAAGCAGAAAGAGAAAAGAATGGTTTAGAAAGGCGATGAAATAAATAATTAAGGCAGTTTTAGGCATTTAAATACAGGCAACATCAAATGCTGAGGGATGACTGAGGTAGTATATTGAAGCAGACAGCACATTTTTTATTCATTCTATGAACATTTTTGATGTGTCACAAGGTATATCAGGCAACATTAGAAAATGACAGTAAACTAAATGCTTAACATTTTTTACATATTAGAAAAAGAGAGGGGAAGATGACTTTTTGTGTTATCAGACTGTAAGCAGGCCAATAGCACTATAGTCCTTGTCTTGGATTTGTCAGCTGCAATTGAAGACTGATGAGCTAGGTTGACCACTTTATTAGGCATAATTTGCAGCTGAGGTTTCTCCAACTCCTCCTTTCGATTTAGCTCAGCAGTGGTAGGCAGTGAACTAGTTGAGACAGGGATCTATTGATCAGCAGCCTCAAACCATTGCCAGTTCTGGGTTCTCTTAAGAGCATGTTGACTTCAAGGCCACAAATCATGCTCAGGGACTTTCTGTTACCCAAACTCCCTGATATGTCCAAGGCTTCTCACTGGAAATACTGCTGCAATGCAAGATGGGTGTAGTCTTTTCCACTGATAATTCTGTGGGTTGAATTCTTGCTGTGAAGTTCAGGCATAAGGAAGGAGGTTTAGCAACTTCCTAGACACCAGCCATTGCACCTTTTGAAATATATTCCCCAGACTTACAAAACCAGCATAATCGATAGTGATTAGCAATCAGTGGTCATTGATGCCTGCTTGCTGAAATCATGTTTAATATGAACTAATAATCTTTACTCATTTAGGATCTTGGGCTCCCTGAATCTATGTGCAACAAAGTCCCTGACTGACTTGACAGTAGGAAGTGACTGAGCTGCAAGATATAGTAGATTTTGTGTGAAGGGATATGTCTTGACAGGGAGCAGAGTAAGAACTTTATTTTACATTTTCTGAGTGCACACATTTCTTACTTGACATGTACAATGCCTCTGATAATTTGGATGATGGTAATATAAAACAGTTCTGCTGCAGTGTCCTGGCATAGGAATGAGTGAGCCTTGTGCAAAAATTGTTTTAACCATGGTACAATCTTAATTCACTTTATTGTACTGCAGTCATTCTGTGTACCCTCTTCTCTGCCTTTAAATTGCAGGGAAGGCCTCCCTGAGAAAAGAGAATTTTCAGAGAGGCTGTTCTTGTCAAAAACCAATTACTCCCCTGCTCCTGCCACTAATTGTCTTTGATGCAATTTCTTAATGAGTTGATTTCTGTGATAGCTTATGGAATTATTATACAACAATATATGTTTTTATTTTCTCCATTTTGCACTTCACTGCCATAATCCAAGGGTGATGTTGTTGTCCCAGACGTTTTTGCCATCTGCACCTTGCCTTTGAACCACAGGAAAGCAGAATAATACATGTCATATCCTTTCAGCAGTGCTGATGTTGCCTCTGTTGACAAAGTCTTAACCTCAGCATTTAGGAAACCTTTTCTGAGGTCACCTTGAAGGGCATATTGAAGTGCAAACTGAATTGCATGTTAAATTAGTAAATTATGTAAATGAAGCAAAAGGGAAAAGATGCAAAAGATCATTGAAGATATTTGAGGAACTACTAAAAGTCTTTATCCACAGATATAATGAAAGCAGAAAGTCACAAAGCATGTAAGATTTTGATTAAGAACCAGATGTTTGTCAGATTTATCACACAAGACATCTAGTTTTTCTTTTAAAAATTCAGGACTAAAAGAGTTGCAACCAAGATTTGAATTAATCAAAATGGTTGAAAGGATATTCAAGACCTGTGAAGAGAATTAACATTACACTCTATGCAACAAGCCCACCCAAGGAAAAGTCCTGTAGATTTCTTTCAGGTCTACCTTATTCTGTGTGAATAGGAAATGCATTGTAGTTGGCACAAAAGCAGCTGGATCTGTGCAAACAAAGAGAAGAAATGGCTTTTTCAAGGTCGGTCAGCCTGGGAGGAAAAAAGAAGAAAAATTCTTTTCTCTTGAGGACTGTGAAAAAAATGGGGAGAATGTACTGCATACCTTGAAGTGGGACTGATATTTAAGTAAATGTCAGCAGAGTGCCCTTGCTGCTGCCACCAGTGCAGGTGACCATTCAGCAGCCAGGTGTGGCTTCCTGGAGCTGGGTGTTCTGCTGGCAGCCTGGTTGGAGCTGGCTTTGACACTGATTTATGGTGCAGGGGGCAGCTCTTTCATAGTGACTGTTATCACTGAGAGCAGTGAGGATTGCTTCTCCCACTCTTTCAGCTCTATTCATGGAGGTGTCAGTTTGCATGTGAGAGCTGCAGGGAGAGGTGATTAGATGAGTAAGACTAGGACACTGCAACTGCTGCTGGATATCACAGTTTTGCCATATCCATTGAAAGCCTTTTAGGAGTTTAGCTGCACGGTGCAGTACCATGTGTCAGCACAGAACCAATGCATAAGTCACCACTTTGTGTATGGTAAAACCCTGCCCTAAGTGAAGTCAGTGAGAGCTGCCTGGTGTCTTTTATGAAGTTATTATCTTTAATTTTAGTATTTTTAAATCTCTTTCCCACTTCCCAACTTAGTGATCCAAATAATGCTCACTTGAGTGTGGGGAACGATGTATTCCAGTGCTGTAAGAGAATCTCACTCCCTGGAAGCTGCAATGATCAGGAAGTTTTGTTCTCAAGCATAATGTCTTAATCTTGTGATGCAGAATGTGTGGGATGCTGTTGCCTGCTAAGAAATTGGTTGAATGTTGGCTGCAGAAAGATCACATGTTTCCAAAAGAAATGTAATTAATGAAATATAGATTCCTCTGGATGTTAATTTCCTAATCTCAACTTGGCTTTTCCATCCATGGTCTCAATGACTGTGCAGCATCCATGCTAGGGTATGGAATTGGAGAATTGCTTAGTTTCAGAGGGACTTCTTGAGATGAAGTAGTCCAAGCCCCTCTTCAAGCAGGAACAATGAGATCAGGCTGCCCAGGGCTGTGTGTCCAGTTGGGTTTTGACTGTCTCAACAGAAGGAGGCTCCACAATCTCTCTGAGCAACCTGTTGCAGTGTTGGAGCACTCTTACAGTGGCCTTGGTTGCTGCAAGAATGCATTCCTAGCTCATAGTCAACCTAATGTCCATCAATTCCCCAAGGTCTTTCTCTGCAGAGCTCCAGGTGTCAAAAGCTGTATAAAGGCAAAGGCAAACATCTACTGCTCCCCTCTCACCCACAGAGCTGGCTGCCATATTTTGGAAGACTGTCATATTAGTTAAGCGTGCTTTCCCCTTTGTAAACCCGTTCTGACTGCTCCCCAGTCACCTTCCTGTCCTTCATGAGTTTGGAAAGGGTTTCCAGGATTGGTTGCTTTGTCCCCTTCCCAGGGACAGAGGTGAGAATTCCAAGCCTGTAGCTGCTGGGTCTTCTTGCTTGCCCATGGTGAAGATAGGAGTGATATTTGCTCTCTTCCAGTTCAAGAAGTGTCCAGCCTCTCATAGGACAGTCCTCTCTTGTCATGTATGATATTGGCATTTCTTGTTCAGAATTTTCCATCATTGTGCTGGCAAAACAACATCCCAAGCACTGCCTGGCAGGCCACTACAGATTCTGCAGCAGATGAAATATTTATCTGTTAACATTCCCATTTCAGGCTTTTTGTCTCATTCTGGGTATTGAGTTTGGGCATCTGCTGCAACTAGTCATCACTTGTCATAAAAATTATGGAAATAGTGTATCTGAAATCTGCATATCTAACAACCATTTGACTTCATTTTTTTTGGTTTTATGCTAATTTTTGAAGGCATATAATGGCAAAAACTTTCCAATAACAAAATGCACACACTGGTGCATACCATAAGTTTGAAGTGATTACACAAAAGGAGAATATTTGAGTTAAAATTGAACATGTGACTTAAAGCTTTTCCTCAGTGATACTTACTGAAATGACTGCTTTTCCAATTAGGCTTTGACTGTCAATTACTTGGAATTGCTTTTTAAAAATACTTGGTATTCCTGGAATATGCTTGATATCAAACTGCTAAGGGGGCAGCAGGGAGAGACTTCATTCCACATCAAGCTGGACTTTTTGAGGATTTAATATATCCTTTCTCCACATGCTCATTTATTAGAATTTGTGATTGGTTACAGTTATATTTTTTGTATTCATCTTTAAGTAGCAGCTAGTGCTGTGTATGGTAAAATGGAGAATACGGATTTTTGCTTACCCATAATTAATGGGATCATGCAAATTCCATAAGAGTCAGATTCTGGATTCCTCAGGTTCCTTGTTCCTGATCCAGGACAGCTCCTAGCACACTCCTTAGACACCTCAGAACTGTCAACATTACTGTGTAGCTCTTTGAGGAGCTTGGATCAGGCTCTGAGATGCACAGCTATACTCCTTGCTTGATCTAGAAATAGGAATGAGAGACTTTTCTGATCCAAAGGCATTCCTCTACCCATTCCAGGCACGTTTTAAGCAATGTTCTGCTGCAGTAGTTGGCCATTTGGAGTAAACCTGTTTGCTGTGTGCCTGGGGCAGCTTTATTCTTCCCTGTGAGGCTGGAGTGACACTCTCAAGTGACTTGTGGCATGTCCTGGTGTGAATTTGCCTGTTTGTGGTCCCTGCCATGTCCTGTGCATCAGGTAGATGCCAACAGCCACGTTTAGAGGTAGACATGTGAGCCTCCTTCACCTGTCTTTATGAAGCAGTTTCAGTGCAGATAAATAACATATTTTAAATCACAGAGCTTTTGTCTGTGGAGCTTTTTTCTGTCCTCAGCAGCAGGATGCAGTGCAGTGGTACAGCCTGTAAGGGTCACATGGCAAGTCCTCATCTATTCCACAGCTTTTATGTTGAGAGTTGATACATCTCATTAATATCTTTTTTTTTAAGCATATTAAATTCAAGGATTCTGGTATTACTCTTTCTCAGTATTTTTCCATATAAAATTTTATAGGGGAGATTAATTTATCAGAGAAGCATTGAGTAGTCCTGTTCTATATAGATTTTCTTTTGAAAAGTGGCACATTTAGGGACTGAGAAACAGCTGAGGAGCTGCAGTACTTGAAATATGTTTCTTCAGTCACAGAATTATTCTTACTCCTCAAAGACTGGCTGCCTTGTTCAGCTTAGCACCATGAATCCACAATTTAAATAGTGTGAATTAAGAGGATCAGGTTTCTGATCTCTGAAAGCTTGCAATGCCCCGGTTGCTCTAACCTTCCAAGAGAGGAGGACATTGAGAGGTCCCCATGTCAATTCTGACTTGCCCATCACTTCACCTTCAGTCCTTGAAACAATTTCCTGGTGGGAATTTTAGATTGCACACTATCTTTTGTTCTGACTGAAGAGATTTAAGTGGAGTCAAGAAAGCAAGCATTTAACACTTGTTACAGAGGTTGTTTTTAAGCAATTTTAGGTGCTCTTTGAATTGGTGGTTGTGGAGTCTGATAAAGAGAAAAATTAATGCTGAAGGAAAATTATATTTGGCAGATGCTTAACTACATCCTACCTAATAAAAATGTGTTTTTAAGCTGAGAGTGATTTGGATGCCTCTCCCTTGTTGACCTGCTTGGAGATAATTCAGAGAGGCTTGAATTTTGAGAGTTCCTGAAAATGCTGGGATGTGGAGTGCCCAGAATGTCTGCAAGTCATCTCTAGAGGTGGAGTGACCCTGAACAGCAGCACAGTGGTGGGATGTGCTTCAGGGCACTGCCCACTGCAGCAGCTTGCTTCACAAGGGAAGAATTCCCCAGGTAAAAATGAATCTTAACATTCTCTTTTATGTGTCCTGTGGCCACAGTGCTGAGCCTCTCATGTTCTCTTTGGAATAGGGCTGCACATGGAGGGTAAAAATGTCTTCACGTTATTAAGCATGTAGGTTTGGAACACTCCCTTTGTTTTATCAGGAACTGCCAGCTTAACTGGTCATCCATTTCAAGCTGAAATGGAGGAATAAATTAAACAAGGCTTTTATCTCAGCAGATTTTTTATAAAAGTGAGTGGGGAATGAAAGATGGATTGCATTTTATGAAGTAGGAAATTAAATTGTCCTTCCACTCTCTAACTTAAATATCCAGGAAAACTCAGGAAACACTCATTGCTTTCCGGATGTACCAGTATCTCTCCTCAGACCTGGATTGTCTCAGAACATACAGGAAGGCCTTTAGGATTTGGGAAGGGTGGCTGCATAGGTCTTTTCCTGCAAATAAAGCTATTTCTCATAAGTGTACTCAGCACCTGAAAGTGAGTTTGTTGATCTGCACCAGACTGACCCTGCAGTGCCTCACCTCACCCTCCCGGGCTTCATTAATGGTCCTGGTGAGGGATGAGTTCCCTTTTCTGACCTCTCCAGTCAGCACTGGGATTAGGTGGGGAGAAAGGGAAGGCTTTATGCTGCTGCCTTTTTCTCAGGGAGCACAGACTGTTTTGCCTTTCCTGCATCGTGCCTGGGTAGAAGATTGGAGTTGTGGATGAAGGGATTGAGTGAGGGGCTTTACACTTTGCTAGAGATAAATATAAATATGATTGGTCCCCAAGCTGGGAGTAATGTTTCTTACTAGACATTACACAAATTGTGGCAGAAATGGCTGTTCAGGATTTTCCAGGCTGCATTTGTTCTCTCTTGTCCCTATATCCTAAAGAACGCAATCCCATGGCCCCAAGTAATTTAAAGCGATTAAAAACTCGCCCCTAGTGAAAGGAGTGATGAGGGGGATTCTTTACTTATTCCCCATTAGCCCTGAGCAGGCTTGACTCATGAATCCTGTAACCTTGGCAGCAAGAGAATCCCCTTTTGCTTCACTATCTGCAAGGAAATGAATTACACAAGCATAGAAATTCACGAACAGTGAATGCTGCAATTAATTTTGTTAAACTCTCTTTATATATTTAGTGTGAGAAGAGGAAGGAAGGAGAAGCTTATCACCAGCTATGAGTCTGAAGCCACAAATCTCACACAGCTTTCACTTTGGGATAAAAATGAATCTATAAGGAATCCAAAAACCTTTTGTTTATTTTATATATTGGAAGAATGAGAAATGATGAAGGCAGTAATGTAAAGTAGTGTTAACATCACAATCCCCATATTGAATTGATTAGCTTGGAGGAAACACATTAATAGCTTTTTTATTACTAGTTTGAAAACTTTATAATAGCATTTATTGAAACAGAATTGAAATGTGAATGGCAGAACTTTATAAATCTCAGCTCATATGTGGTGGCCTAAACAGTGTCTGATGGGTTTTTTTTATATGTCCAGACTTTTAAGCTTTCCAGTTTTCTCCATTTAATCTTTCATTTGTAAATATTAAGCAGGCAGTCATGGCAGAGAAGGGGCTGGATGTAAAGCTGAATGTATTGAATGTGCAGATTTTATCTCCTAATGGCCAAAACAGGTGCATGTAAATGTTCCATCAGCACGCCCATTAAGTTCCCAGTGGTAAATTTAGCCACAAGCATTTGAGAGGTGCTTACTCTGCATTTAATTTAGAGCTAAAAAAAGAAGTAGGTTTATTTAAAATGCATTACAGTCAGCTTATTTAATATTCTTATTCTCATATATTCTTATTCATTATTTATATATGAAAAATAAATGAGAAAGTCACAGGAATACCCACACAGCTCAAAGTGATGAGGGTGGTTACTCTAAAATAGGTAAAATCTGGCTTAGCAGCCAGTCAGTAATTTTGTGATCATGAGTGAAATAACCTCACTGTAGTCAGAGAACATCTCCCAGACAGTAACCCTGCTATCCTCTCTTTTTGAATTGTACCAAATATTCCTAATTTCTCATGTTGTTGCATAGTGTTGTGCTGTAGGGAGTTCTAGCTCTGTTTCAACCCTTTTTCTTATTTTTTCTGTGGGCAGGAAGTGTTAATTCTTGTTGCACAGCCTCACTTTGCCACAGCTGAGAAGATGCAGAGACTTTTGCTTGTGCATCACCCACCTCTCCCTGACAACAGTGCTTTGCACCTCATTTGGAGTTGTGTTTTCTTTGGGAGTTGCACTGATGTCACTTGTGTGTGAAATGCTTTATTGATCACATCTGTTCAAAATGGGTGGCCAGAAACAGTAATTGCAGGACAAGGGGAACAATGGTGTGGTAAATAAAGTGCAGTAAAAAAACAAAAAACAAACAAACAAAGCAAACAAAAAAAAAAAACCAACCAAACAAAAAAAAAAAAACAACCCAGAAAAAAACTATCTGGAATATAAAAAGAAATAAATCCCTGTCTGTGTGGAAAGCTGCACTGAAGGGAGAGGGCTACAAAGCATGGAGGGGATTCTTTGTGGTAGGATCAGATAGATACAGGCCCCTGAAAGGTGTGCTTGGATGCTGTTTGTTTGGAAACTATCTACTTGGTAAAGTTTGGAATAACTACATGCTAAATCCTTAAATATGAATCAAAATTGAGTCACCATCTATCTTCTGTTTCAGCATGTTCTCAGCCAGAATCATGAGATTCAGTTTGGTGAGGGAGTAAATATCTGGGCTTCTCTGTTGTGTTTTACTTGCTTTAGCATGCTTTTGTTTATTCCCGTCTTTCACAGGATTGAGTTCTACTGCACCCCATCCTTACTATATATCTGTAAACAAGAAGAAAACAGAAAGCTCTTACTCTTTACACTTCTTCTTGAGATTAGCTGTATTTCCTTACCCAAGTTTTAGAAAATAATTTTAACAACTTAAAAAACTCTTCATGGATCATTCAAAGTGAAGGAGAGAGAAAAACTGATTTTTTCCCTCTCTGATTTTTTTCTCCTTCAAAAACAGTCTTTTGTGGCAAAAAGGAGCACTTCTTTCCACCCTAATCCCTTCCTATCTTGTTTCATCACAGGTCACACTGCATTAGAGTCCTAATGTTTCTATCAATAAATGATGGATTTGCCAATGGTGATTTAAGTTTGAAATTACTTGAGAAAACTTAATGAAGCCTGCAAATCACGAATTAGATCTCAAAGAAATCATCTCTGACAGTTAAAAACTACAGGGCCAAAGTAATTTCAAGGGTGGCATTTTTCTCCCCTCTATAAATTATGTATCAGGGCAAAACAGAGGTGGCTCTGTAGCATTATTATGAGAGTAATAGCAAATAGTAATTTGTCTCTTGCTGCCAGAGCTTTCTCTTACTGGTGTGTAGTGGGGTGGGTGACATGCTCCTGCAGAAAAAAAAAATAATCTCTGCTCTAGTTGTTCTGAGTGCCAGTCTGCTTCTTGTCTGTTTGGGTTTTGTTTTTTTTTTCCATTGGTTTGAATGATGGTTTCTAATCCCACTTTCCAATCTTGTGTCCTCATTACCAAACTGCTCAGACTGCTTGTCTGCTGTGGACAAAAATGATACCCTGAAGCTCTCAGCTATTGTATTTTTAAATTAGGTTATATTTTTATAGCTCCTAGTCTCCTTTGCAAACTTAAAGTGTCCCTTTTGGCCCCCACTTTGCCTGTGTAGGAGGGGATGCCTGGTGCTGTTTGCAGTTTCAGGAGAATTGCTTTTCTCAAAAATGCATGTGGGGAACTTGCTCTTGCTTGGAGCATATTCATTTAGTTAATTAGATTTGTGAAAGAAAATTAAAAGTTTCCTGTCCTAAATTCTGGATATTTAATGCAATTTGCAAATAGTTATAAATCTATCTAAAATAGCCAGAAGAGCCACAGTTATCATATTGATTCTGTTCTTTCTTCTCTCTCAAATTCAAGGATATCAGAGTTGTTAAACCTCTTCCCAAAAAAGAGGATGGGCGAGCAGAGAGTGTTTCTACTGCTTTAATAATCTTGCTTATAGATGACTTCTCCTATCTGTTCACTTTGTTTAAATTGACCCTGCAAATGAACTCTTCTTTCATCAAAATTTCATCAAAATTTGGGTTCGTCTCTAGTATTAACAATTACATTGGACGTTTTAGAAATTGTATGTTTTTGTACCCTGACCTATTTGTTGTGAACCACTGCTCCAATGAACACACAGCTTTCTCAAGTTTTGCACTATTTTTTTCTTATTTTTTAAATGATTTTATTTTTCTTCCCCATGTGTCTGCATAAGTTGTCTGAGTGGGAAGAAATTCAGCCCTGGCTGATTAATCTGAGCATTTCTGTTGTCCTGTTTATGTTGTAGAAGGAATGGTGAGCACAATGAGGTTAGTAATTGAAGCTTGTTTCAGTCCTCTCAATTACTGCATGTATGCTAGGTGTCGTTTTTCATCTGCAAAACTGCTTTATGCAAAAGCTGAATATCTGTTACTACTGATTTGCATGGTTTCAGCTGTGTTTCCAAGATTAGATTGTCTGTGGCACATTTATCTATCAACAAATTGTTTGTCTACGTGATGAGACATTCGTTTTGGCAAGATGGATACTGTTCTTCATTGCTCAGCCTCCAGGTTCCAGCTCTTGGCATTCTCGACTGAATGTTTCTTTCACAGATTTCTGTTGCATTTGGCTGTAAGGCCGGTGGTACCACTAATGTGAAGTTTGCAAAGAAATGATTAGTGCTCAATGACCTCTGTACATGGGGATGTGGCTTTGCAGCTTCAGAACCACTGGAATCCAGTCCCTGTCCCAAGACTTTCTGTAGTGCTGTTGGAGCCCTCTGTGTTTCAGTTGTGCAAATCCCTCGGTGGTGCTGATGAGCCTTGGCTGTGCTGGCGCGGAGAGCACTGGCACGTTGCTCCTTCATTTCTGCACTGCCATGTTTGCTTGTGGTGTCACACAGCCAGTTTCCCAAAGCTTTTCACCCTCCAGGGGCACTCTGACTCCTCTCACTCTGTGAGATTTACATCCTATATTCTGTCTTGGTGATTCCTGAGTCTTTCCTCCTGCCAGAGTTGCTGCCGCTCGATCTTTTGACACAATGGGGTTTGAGAGTTGTGCTTTTCCTTTTCACTGTTAATATACTGCAGCACTTCAAGTGAAGCTGATGGATTTCACCATTGTTAGTTCTCTTGATCACTTCCAAATTTTCCAATATTCAGAGATAGGCACTCTGACCAGTGACCTGACCAGCACTCAGAAGAGTATGTCAGGTTTTTATATCCCAAAGCAACACTAGATTGAATAGGGTCTTCTGAAATTACATGTTTTGTGCATTGATTAGAAAAGCAATTGGAGCCACTGGGGGGTTTTTTGTTGTTATGTTTTTCTTCTTGTTTTGTTGGTGGTGATTTTTGAGGGGTTTGCTGTTTGGTTTTTTTTCCTCCATTTGTTGTCTTCACAGATGTGATGGCAAAAATTTCTGCAACTCTTATGTCAAGAAGTATAGGAATAGGGAAAATACCTGATCCTGTATAGTTCTGTTTTGGAAAAGCTATCATAGATAAAGAGATTCTAACAATTTTTTGACTATTGCATTTTCCAGCAGTCAAGCCCAAAAAAGGTGAAAGTTGGCATAGCAAAGACTTCCCCATCTGTTGTCAGATTGTTGCACAGGGAAGCAGTTCTTGTGTGACCACTTGAGAGCTCCTGCTTGTCACAGGTACACACAGCTGAGGAGATTTAGTCACTGCCTCTTGTTAAAGTGGTCATGCTTTATTAAAAACTGAGATTTGAATAGAATCTGATTGGAAAAGAAAAAAAACCAACATGCAAAAACCACAGGCGCATCATAAGAAGGAAATGGTTTTTAGTATTTTGATGCTCAGGTGACAGCACTGTATGTCCAGAACTTGTTATTTTGTGAGATTCCGAACGAGTATAAATAGTCTAAATAGCAACAGCATCTGTTAAATACTCTTATCATCAGCCCATGGAGCTATGCCAGAGTTTCACCAGAGCTGGGAAGCTGCCAGCCTTCACTGGATGAAATCATGTGAGATAGCAATGGCAGCGAGGCAGAATGACAAATACAGCTCTTTCTTCTTACTAAGCTGGGGAGAGGGGACTTGCCTTTTGGTTTTTAATATTTTAAAACTTTTAGCATAAACTACAAAGCCTTAATATCTTATAATAAATCCTTTTTTAGTAAAAGCTGAAATTCTCAGCTAAAGTTGCTGGATTCAGTATCTGGAGTATTTTACAAACTGCCCTGCCAGTATTATGGGACTTCTCGAAGTATCCCAAGAGCTGGTACTGGTAGTATTGGTAAAAGTGCAAGGTTGCTCCTTTGGATTTAGTGACTTGTTCCAGACTTATCTCAGCCTGCAATTTTTTCATGCTGCTGGGTTAACTGGGGGGTTTTGTGTTTTGTTTTTTTTTTTTGTTGTTACTTACAGGTTTTTCAAAAAGCATTCTCTGACTCTTGACTATTTAATATTTAGGTTCTGCTGTTTGTTGTCCCAAACCAAACAGGCTGTTTTGCATTCCCCTGACAGAAGGAAGAAAATGTGTTAAAGGAAAATGATCAATGATGAGTAAACAGCAGAACTGGTCTCAGACAGATTTTCATTCTTGCTAAAACTGCCTTTTCTGGCATTTATATGCCTGACTTGATGAGCATTAATTGGGTATGGTCTGGAGAGGGTCCCGGTGATCCCATGTCCTGCTAAGCCAGTGCTGCAAATTCTCGAAGTAGCTGGCAGGACAGGTAAAGGACAAAAGACAGGTAAGGGACAGAGTGTTCCTATGAAATTAAAAAAACCAAACAACCTCAATTGTTTAGACTTGCAGACTAATGAGGGGGCATTCATTGCTGAAAGTTTCATTGAAGGCACCTTTTGGAGTCCTGACTTTTATATAAGAGGGACTAAAATGTGCTTGCTTGTCTCAGGGGAGTTAAGCCAACACATCTTGGAGCTGCTCACCTGTGACTTCTCAGGTTTGGCCTGTCCCTTGGCCTGTCCCCTCCCCTGTCACTGCAACCAGGGGAGGCACATGAAAGCAGCCTCTAAGATGAATACCATGAATGTGCTGCAGGGCACATGAGTCTGCTGCATCTGGGGGCTCTGGAGCAGCTGGCCTGTGCATCTTGGATGCCACAGCTCCCAGAGGACAGTCAGTGTTGACATGGACAAGGGAGATGTGGATTTGGCAGACACAGAGCTCATTGAGATAATTTGGGCTGTGATTGAGCAGAATTTGTGCCACAGATCACAAGTGCCAGTTGAAAAGGAGCAGTGCCTGAGTCCCAGGATAGGATGTGCTAGAGAGACTGATATGTTTGCAGCCAGCTGTTCTTTCAGGATGGATTTGAAGCAAAGGTCAAAGTGCAGGGCATAGGTGACACAATCTGGCATGAATAACACAGTCCCTACCCATGGAAAACTTGTGGCCTGCTGGGAAGATTTGTAAATTTTAACACCAGATGAAACAGTTACAGTCCTCTATGGTCCATAATGCTTCAATCAGTATTCTTGTCATCAAACTAATTACATCCAAGTTGTAATTTTACAAAATTCCTGAGTCTTGGTTTAAAGGCATCGTTGACTGCATCTCATTCCTCAATGATTTGTTCCAAGGATTTATTTATGCATCATGGCTAAAATTATGCCTTGTTTCTGTCTTGTATTTGTCTGTCTTAAAAGTTCTAACCATTAATTCTCATTATGTCTTTTTGTGATAGAATAAAGTGCTGTCTGCTGTTGAGAACTGCTGCTCCATGTGGGTACCTGAAGATTACAATTACACTGCTTTTTGACCTTGTCACTCTATTTAGTTTTTCCAAGAATGTGTGTCATGTAAAGGAAAGCACACTTCTCAGTGATGGCTTTTTATTGTAGGTCTTCTCTGGAATCTTTTCAAATTTTCAGGAGATTATTGAAAACATGGGTATCAGTTCTGTAGTGTAGAGGTAATGACAATAATCTGCCTTTATGCAGCTGATGTTGAATAAACCCATGACTGTTTCCTCTGTGAGCTGGAAGTATTGCCCTCAGAGCACATCCATCTCCATTTCCTCAGTCCTTCCACAGGTTTCCTACTTTCCAGAATATAGTTTCCTGTCTTGTAGTGTGACCTCACATGTTTTTTCTTAGATGTCTTTTCTGATATTTGTCTGGATAAACCCTGAGGCTCTGCAGCCAAGCAGGACAGGTGATATCAGCAGATTATTTGATGCATGGCAAGTTTTGTGTGGTATCTGCAAAATTTCATTAGCAGAGATTTTAATGCTTCCTTCCATAGCATCACAAAAATACCAAATAACTTTGGATCAAAAGCCCACTAAAAACCTCACTGAATGAATCCTCTGTTGGTTTTGGGTTTTTTTTGTAAATGTTACTTTTTAAAATACATTCAATGTGGCTGCAGTGACTTCTTTTTTTCTCTTGTGTCCCTATAACCCCTGACACTGATAGCAAATTTCAGCCAAATTTGAGCTTTTCAGAGGTGTCAAAACTACTAAATTTAGGTAGGTAGAGAGACCCAAATAAATGCCCTATGGGAAAAAAAATGTCTTGGAGCTATTGCAGGCAGTGTTATTGAACATCAGAGACTCCAAGGGGGATGAGAGGGAGCAGACAATTTCCACTTTTAAGGAGAGACTTGGGATTAATGCTTCTCTTTTGCAAAAAGTCAGTCTCTTAATTAGGGAAGAGGGGCTCATTTTGAAAGGTAGGAGCCTGAACAATAAATTCAAAGTAAGTTAGCAGCTGAGGAGCATCCTCACAGGTGTTCTTGGGACTGTTGTCACTTGTGGCAGATTTAATCTTTCACTTTGGTTTCTGCTCATCTCCAAGGGATAACTCAGCCCTCTGGCAGAGACTGCTCCTGAACAAACCAGGCCTTCATGGACAGTGGTTCAGTCTGCCTGGTTTGCTTCAAGCACCTTGGTGCCATTCCTAGAAAGGGCTCTGGCACATGGCAGAAACTTGTTTGAGGTCCTAAGCTCAAACACTGCCTGTTTGAAAACACAGCACCTTTGGTGCCACTTAGCAAGGTGGCTGCTGCTTGATTGGTAAAAGCCCCTTTTCCTGTGCAGGAGCAGCACATGCAGTTCTGTTCTGGTGGAACATCCAGTCTCTCACTCAGTGAAGGCACTGTCACTTATCTCTCTTTAACATATGGGGTATCAAACCATATTTCCTTCTTCATTCAACTCATCTGACTTCCAGTGAGAAATGTGGCTTTGTTCTGACATTATTGGAAGTAGAGAGTGTTGGAAACCTGCATTTGGTGCCATATAATTGTGACTGGCAGCTTGTTTATTTGCCTTTTTTCTGTTTTTATGGAAAGCAGTCTCCATGTAGTTTATTCATTTGCAGTGACTGAGTCCCAAATAATTCAATTCACTATTAAATCTGCTTTCATTGCAGTGCATTGAAGAGCTGCAATTGTTTGTTTCATTAAAACAAGGGAGGCATTTAATAGCAGTTACTCACTTCTCTTGTTTTGGCTATTTACCAGCTTTCCACAACATTTTGTTTATCAGTTTATGATATCATCACTGAAAAGCTTGCCCAGGGATTAAACCCCGTAATTCCAGTTGCTGAAGGTCAGAATACCCATGGTGTCAGGGTTGGTTTGGAGAGGGAATGGTTTCCAAGCTTGCATGTACCCTCATAAAAAGATGGGTCTGAGCCACTAGAGAACCATATGAGGATGCCAAGTTGCATAAATGTGAGCAACTCCATTGTCAGGAAGATTCCTGCCAGCTGATGAGCTGGCATTTAACATAGCCTTTGTTCTTCCAAGTACACATCCATGTGATTGGAGAAAATAATGTTTTTTTAAGGAAGAAAAGATAGGTAAGGGGATCATCACCTTCTCTGCTCTTTGGCCAGGCAACTCTTGCACTGGTTTTGTTGCGTTTCTGCCAGGTAGCCAGCTGTTTTTCCTGGATTTTGGATTTGTGCTGCCCTCTCTGTCAAGGGGTGCATTCTGCGCTTTTCCTACTTCCAGGCTGAGCAGAGACCACGCTGCCCCAGGAATGAAGCCCACTGGAGTGCACTTGACTTTGCCTGCTGCTCTGTTCCCTCCAAGGATAATGGTAGTTCTCCTCACAGCATTATTTATTTAAAGTAAGTTAATTTCAGAGAAAGCTTATCTTAAGAATAATAAATCAGTCTGTGTGCAAACCTCACTTTCCCCTAAGGATTAACGTTCCCTGGATCTAGGAAGACAAAGCTCTTTCAATCTGTTTCCACAGAATCACTCTTTCCAGACAAGTTTCTCCAGGCAGAGTAGCAGATTTTAACCCTTCAGTGGGATTGGTTTGGTTTTTAAATGGGTCTTTTAGTTCCAGCTCAGAGAAAGATGGCTTATCAGCAGGCACTTGTTTTCCTTGCTCTGAGGAATCGGGAAGATTTCTGCCCCTGAGGAAATTAGCCAGCCCTGTCCCCCAGCAGCTTTGCAGCTTGCCCAGTTGTTACTGGTGCCAGTGGAGCAGAGGTCTGTGTTCAGCAGAGCAGCTCTGACACCAAGAGGTGGCAATGCCCATGCCTGCGAATAACCGTAAGAGCTTAGAGAGGCCCCATGGCCGCAGCAAGGCTCAGGTGACACCAGAGGCCCGATACAGAGAGGGTGTAACTGCTCTGTCTGCAGAGTTGTTTTTATCTTGCAGCAGTGGACAGATCTGTATTTTGGCTTGTATTTTTCTAACAAAGTCATAAATGTATGAAGAAATTAACTGGATAAATGGATTTTCAGATAGGCCACATTTCCACATTGTGGGGGCCTTGTTCATCTTCTCTTACCACAGTGGGAGCACAGGGCATGATTTGCCTTTGTTATCACTCTTCCTCTCGTATTTTAGTAGTGCTCTCTCTTATTTGAGGGCTCTCTCATTCACCTTTAAGCTAAGTAAATGAGTATGGTAAATAATTGAAACCAAGTTTGATCCCATGGGACGACTGCAGCAAATGGCTCAGTGGGCATATGGCCAAGTTCTTCATCTCTGTGAGCAAAGTGTTGCTGTCCCCTTTTCCAGCCTGCAGCGTCTGCAAAGGATTATGTGTCCAATGTCACTGTTCCTGGTACCTAATCACACGGGGGTCATTCATTCCTACAAGGGAAGTGCCTTGTCTCCCTGCTTTCACTTGCCTCTGCAGTCCTGAAGCCTTTGTGGCAGCAAATTGGATCTAAAGCTCTATTGAGGTGTGCATCCCTGGGGGTGGGGTGGGTTTGTGCTCTTCTTTCCATCTGGGTAGTTGGAGATAACAGGTTGTTAGCACTCCAAACACAAATGCAACCCACCTTTCATGTCTCTTGGCAAACAAAGGCTCAACAGCATGTATCATGTTAATTAGCATCCTTCCCGTTTTGCTTATCTGAGGTTATACTGATGTCTGTTGAGGACAAATGAAAGTGATTATCTATTTTAAAATTTAAAAAGAAAACAAAAGGTAAGGAGGCTGAATACAGATAACCTGGGAATATGCTCAGCATAAGCATAGGTTTTGAAAGGAGTGTTTCCCTTTTCTGCTGGCCAGGATTCAGTGTGCATGGGATTTTGGTACACGTGCATAATTCAGAGGAGTCTTTACACCCTGGCACAGGTGTACTCCTGAGGCCACTAGAAATCAAGCCAAAATTACCATTTACAGGAAGGGAAGGAGTGAATCAGGACCCTGTGTGCAGAAAGTTGGTGAGGCTTTTGTCACCAAAATCCATAATGGTTAAAAAGAATTGACTTAATAACATGGTAGCTACTTTGCAGTGTCAGGCTTTTGAGTAAGCAATTGATTTGGTTTACCTGCCTAGTTTCAGCCAGCCCCTTCCCCATGTCTGCTGCAGCATTCAAACTCCTTTGAGACAAGGACCAGCAAGCCAAGATTTCATATTTAAAGCTTTTACCCCTAGTTTCACTAAAAATAAAGAAGATTGGGGGTTTTTTTTAAGGAGGTCTTGGACTATCTCATTGGGAAGTACCTCAGGTGCCATACAGACAGACAGCTTAAATAAGGTGCTGGCTCTGCTACTGGCTTCATTCTCTAAATGAGCCAAGAAACTGCACAGCTGCAGCTTAACATTTTGAGCCTGTGTCTCTGAGCTTGTTATGATGTACTTTATTTAAACAAACCTGGGGACCTGATGCACAAGTAATTCAGCTGTTGCTGTGCCTAAGAACAGATTACATGGCAGTGGCCTCTGGCTACAGAGCAGTGTATTTCCCCTTACACCAGCAATAATAGGAAGCTAAACAATGATAAAATGCCTGTCTCTCCCTCGGACTTTTAAAGGCATCATTTGGACAAAATCAGATGCAGTTTGCTGGAAACATTTGAATTTGCTCTTGCATGAAAATTTTTGAGTTGCAGAGTCTAGTGACTTGCCATCCTTGTGATCTCCTCTTTAAAACAGAGGAACTAAAGCTGCTGTGGCATTCATTGGCATTTCAATAGTGTGAAAAGTACAGGGATGTTTCAGTGGCTCCTTTCCTGCAGCCTCAGCTGTTTGCTGATGCCTGCACTCAAGCACAAGCAGGTGCTTGTGGGCAGAAGACAGTGACTGAAACTGCAATTAATTATATGCACAAAGCGTGGCCCCAGAAAACACTGATTTGAAAAATCCAAGTTCTTTGACTCTATTACTTTGTTATAGAACACTATTGCAACTTCTTCGTTCTTGTCAGAGCACATAGAGGGAGACTCATAGTTTCACCAATTACCTGCTCTAGGCCAGTGCAAGATGTACTTGTCCTTTCTGTTGCTTCCTGATGAACCTCAGTTTCACCTCTAAGTGCCAGCCAGGTTCCTCTCTCTCTCAGGTTAGAAACTCCATTCATTGTCTCAGATTCTGTACAAGGGCTTCATCTTCCAGGTTGGGTTTGGTATTCAAATGCCTACTGCAAATTATTTATTGCACTACTAACTCTATGGCATGACTAGAGTCAGGTTATTCCTGTTTTACAAATAGCTGAAACAAGAGAAACTGTGACTTTTCAAGACTTGGTAGGGAGCCTGTGGCACAGCTGAAAGGCCTTACCTCAGCTGACATAAGCCAGTAGGTTTCAGAAACATTCATTCTTTCTGCTCCCAGACCATTTCCTTTGATCTCCTGTTCCTGTATTCTTTACTCTTCTGAAGTTACACAGCCAGTGCCCCCTCTTGATATCAAACACTGCTACAGCAATAAGTATTTCAACTAAATTATTGAAGTTTAGAAGATCTGTAAAGTGGTGCCTGATGTTGGCTTTTGCAGTCAAGCTAGGAGAAGAGAATTCAGTAGCTAGTGGGTTTCTGTGTTAAAGGAAGCAATTACAGTAAAACCCACAAACCAAAACACCTAAACATTAAGTTTTGAAGTTGTTTCACATTTGGGGAAAAAACGAGGAAGGGAATCCCACAGTGCTGAGCGAAGTTTTCTGGAACAACACTGATGACATTGGCAAGAAATTAGTATAATTAACTGCCAAATATCACCAAAAATCTTGCCGTGTCCCTTATTTACTGAAATCTTAAAAGATTTCTATTTAAAGGCATTTAATTTCTATTTAAATTTTATATTTCTATTTAAATATTTAAGGAAGATTTCAGTGGTGAGGAGAACATTTATGGCTCTCAGCTTCTCATACACAGGCTTGGGGACAACTCATTTAAAACAAGCCTTACCTGTTGGTACAATCAATCTCATCTCTCCTTAGCAGGCAAAGGCTCCCACAAATGACCTTATAGATTAGGCACATTTCTGTTTACATTCGATTTCCCACTGCCTGCTATTTGTAGAGAATGATTATCAAGGCATTAAATTAAAAGTTTTGCCCGGTGGGAAACTATTGGATATTTTGTCATTTCCTTAGAGCCTCTCCTGTTCTGCTGGAGAGGCAGAGAGGTAGGGGAAGCAATCACCAGAAAGGTCAAGAATATTTGCTTACCTATATTGGAACACTGCTGAGAGGCTTTCTCCAGTTGAGGGGACTTTTTGGGTAGAAGTTTTGTTCATGTTGTGGTAGGAAAGCATTGAGGCTTGAAATTAAAAGTCTCCAGTTGCCTGCAGGTTAGAAAGCTGGGGATGCTGCTGGCATCCTCTGGCCTTTTCCTAAAGGCTATGCCCAATCTAAGTGACATCTCACGCTTTCAACAAGTTCAAAAGCAGTTAATAAGAATCTCCCCAAAGCCTTCTTTTGACCTTTATTCCAGAGATTACAGCAAAGCCACCTTCCCTCTCAGTGTGTTGGGACAGGGGAGGGACTTTGTGTCTCCAGTATTGCTGGAGCTTCAGTTTGATCAAAGTCTTGCGTCATATTAGCAGTAAATACTGATAATACCCGTGTTCTGCACAGACACTGCTCTCTTGTTTGCCCAAAGCACTTCTTCCTGCTTATCAGCAGCAAAATACAGGACTGGGCTTCTCAGGGAACAGTATTTGACTTCTTTTTCATGCCTTAACAGCAAGTACATAAACTCCAAAGTCTTTCATTTAGACAAGAGAGCGAGAGGGCTGTGAAACCACCCCCAGGAACTGATAAAAAGCCCCTACAGTCTCCCATCTGTAAAACAGAGATGGGATTAATTATGAACCTGGGTGTTTGCAGTGCAGAATGTTTCAACATGTCTGTGCTAGGCAGGTGTTTGTTGCCACTGTTGTTACACAGTTTTTGTCTCATTCTCAATTATTCTTACGTTGTCTTATTCAAGGAGACAAGGTGGAGTCTGGCAGCCCCAGGTCCTCTTGAAGGGTGCTGGCTTCTCCAGCTGGGCTTGGATTTATATGCAGGCTGGAGTAAGATTTTTTTAAGCAATGTTTTGTCTCAGCTGTAGTTTAGGTGAGGCTCAGATAGATCCCTGCCCATTTATACTGCATCCAGCTTCCAGGCACTTCTTCTGATCTCTCTGGCAGCTTCTCTCTAGTCCTGCTACATCTCTTGTAGCTTTCCCTCTTTCAGTTCAAATACTGAGTTTCCTTCATTGCCTGAAACTCTCTGCACATGACTTGTCCACCTTATTTCAGTATATATATTTTAGAAAGTCTTGTAATAGGATAGTGAGAGATTCAAGAGCCCTATTAGGGCCTAATGGAAGCCAGTGAGAAAGTATTGCTGCTCTAAGAAGTGCTTCTCTTGAAAGCATGGATTGTAGTGATCACCACACTGGGACACATTTAACCTACCAGAAACACCACTGGAACCTGATGAGGCTGGTAGGCATGGGCAAGGCTCCAGTCTATCTGAACCCGGGGCTCACAGGAATTAACATGGATGGCGTGCCAGCTTCAAGCTTTCACCTCTCATCTGTTGACCAATGAATCCCAAGGAGGAAAAGAATTTTTCTCTTCTTCACTAACAGAATTATAAAAGGTTCTTGCTGCCAAATCTTTCAGAAATTCTTTTGTCTAAAGAAATCTCCGGTATTCCACATGTCTAAAAACAGGCACCTCATTTAGAGCAACAGTTTGCCTGCAGAGAGTTTTTGTTATTCTTCTTTGTGCTACTTCACTAGAGCTATGATTTGTGATGGGCCTGGCTCGTGTATGGAAGAATGCAGCAGATTCAAATTGCAGAATATTAAATATAATACTTCAGTCCTGATTTGAGATAGGCATTTTGCCTGGCTGAGGATTAGTAGCTCTGAGACAAACAAGGGAAGATGACAGATTGGTGGATATTGGGTAGGATCATTTGTCAGGAGCTGTGATGAATCACTGTGGCACAGCATTTCATTTTCAGAAAGATCATTTTCTGAAAAATTCAAATTAAAGGCAGAAGAGGCAGCTGGGGATGTTTTGGTAGTTTTCATTTAAATCAAACTTACAATTAGAGTAAAGGCATATTGAAAAGTTTCTGTTATTCTAAAAATAATTTCAGGAAGGGAAAAAATTGAGGTTAGAAGGAAACAGGACCTGGAAGAGCACTTGCCAGCTGTGCCCCACAAATAGGCCTTGAGTTTTACTTACCCCTCTCTACCCAAGGCCAGTAGGAATCATATGTCTAGAACTTCAACCAGTGTTTCAATTGGGGGAAAAATATCCATCTTGTAACCTTGCAGACAGGTTATTTGAGCAGAGGTCAATGTGCTTTTAATAGGACTGCACGTAGAGGCTGAGCTCCTCACAGTGGGAATGAGAGCAGTGCTCCTGTTCAATTTCATCTGGGCTCTTAGGAAGTCCAAGGCTACGTCAACACTGATTAATTCATGCAAGGTAACACATTAATAACAAATAGAAAGGGGAGAGACAGAAGGTGGGGGGCTTCCTGCTGCTGCTTCAGCTGCAGACACAAGTGCCAGGAGGCCAAGGGCCGATCCCTGTTCCCCCTTTCTCCTGGAGCCCAGTGGCCACCCACAAACTCAATTGTTCTGTACAAAGTTATTCCTAGGGTTTGATCAACACCTTTCTGACCCTAGTGTAAGCAAACAGAAGAGTGTGAAGGCTTCAAGGAGTAGCTCTGTGACAAACAGATTTTAACTCAGAGCAGCACACTGTTGTATGTACAGCACACTTGATCAGAAATTCACATGGAAACTTCAGTAAAAGAGAACTGTGTAAAATCCTACCTTTACCATCACTCAAATCAAAATAAAATTCTCTCTGTGTGTATATGTGTAAAACTGGTATTTCCACATGCCTTCCCTGTCAGTGGACATGGAATGAAAAGGTAAAACAATCTGGCAATACTGTTCCTCAACATGCGTTTGCTTCTTTCAAAGTTGTAGCCTGCATAGAGATGAGAGAGAGAGATAAGGAAATGAGACACATGGTGGTGTGGGATTCTAAAAAAAATTTACATCCTCTTCCAAGCAAGATCCAAGCAGGCACTTTATTTTTAAAACAACAAATAATGATGAGTTATACCATGTGCAGGACTTGATGCTGAGGCTTTCTGAAACAGCAGTGGGAGAAGTGGTCACATAGTGCCTGTTTGCTTGGCTAATGCTCTGCTGCTTACTCAGTTTCTGAAATATGGAAATCTGACACCAGCTGTGTTCCCAGTATTAAGCCCTTTGCTCTTTGTGCAGGAGTGCAGGAAAAGTGGTTAATTTTAGGAGGAAGAGAGGACTTGGTTTCATTTTGCCTCAGCAAGTTGTTTGCTACTGTGGTAGAAGGAAGATCAGGAATGTTTGGTGACACAATCTCTTGAGACCATGTTAAAGCACACATGGACTAACAAAACTTTGCTCTTGATCTTCTATGAATGTTAATAAATTATCATGATGTTATCCATCTCAAATAGCATGTCAAGATTGCAAAGCAATACTTGAGTGAGGAAATGCAAACTTTGCATTTTGCATCCTTTTGTTAACATGGTGTCTACATTTCTGATAAGAATCTCTGTTCTCTTCCTTGTCCTGATATTAGTGTTGATATGAACCTAAGGCTGGTGTGTAGCTCTCTCACTCTACAGGGCAGGTATTCTCAGATGAGATAAATTAATATTCAAAATAAAGCTTTTTTTTTCATCTTCAAGGTAACAGATTGCCTAGCTGGATTTTTGTCCTCACCTGCCCTTAGTTACCCTGTTCTTCTTCACCTCTGTCAGTTTCTGAATAAAAATTAGTTTTTCAACAATTAATTTACCTCACTGCCTCTATAGGACATTAACTAAACTTCCAAGCCTTTCTGAGACTGGCATCACAACCATGCCCTTCCATCCAAATTGATGGCTCTGCTAGAGACCACTGCAGGTCCAGTTGAGACACAGGGAGCTGAGGGTAAGTGCAGAGTTGAAACACAGTTCAGTCTAATTCTTAAATGAATGCTAGGAATCCCCAACACATATAAGTTTATCGTTTATTGCCTGTAATTTTCTCAACTAATTCCAAATTTAATGACAGCTTTCAGCTTTAGTGTTCTCTTCTAATTAACGTGCCAGTGACTATGTATAATCTCTGTGTAAAGCCAAAAGCAGCTTACATGATAATTACAGGGGGATCACAGCACCTACTGTTCAAGGAAGGCATCCTTGAGAAAGGCCTTGCATGATAGTTAAGGTGCTGAGATTAAGTTGTACTTAATCTTAACTTGTGCTGTTTCTTGTACTGCCTCAAAGCTCTTTTATTACTGGCTCAACGTGATGCTGGTAAACTTTCAGGAAGGAAACAAAAGAACTGGACAAATCAAGCACAATCTTTTGCACATACAGCAGAGGATTCCTGGACATGGTGAGCTTTTGAGGTCATAGTATTTTTGTAGAGTAATATTGTTGAGTGACTTTATATTTTCCCCATAATAATTATGAAGTAGTGGGTTGAAAATTCCTCTTTTACACTGTGCAAGATTCTTTGCAGCTGCAGTCAGAAAACAAATCTGACTGTACCAAGCAGAAGTAAAGCCCAAGAAGCAGAATCCCTTTGCTGCCTCTGTTAACTCAAAGTTAGCATTGGTTACGTCATTTTAGACATATTCCCTCCCTTGGAATGATGAGCTCCAGAGGAGCAGTCACTAGGGAATAAACCATGTCTATTTGTTTTCCAGTATGGAAGAGTACACATTAATGCACTTGGTGACAATTAAAGATACTAAGCTAAAACGAAATGCTGTGTGTAGATGTGTTTTCATAAATAGGGTTATTTGCAAAAATGAGTGCTTAGACTGCATCCAGTCTCCCTGTAGTACTTTGGTAGTTATGTGAGAAGGGAAAAGATGTATTAAAGGTCTCTGTGATGGGAAACAGGAACATAAACTCAGAAGAAGAACTCCTTGTGTTATTTACCAAGTGTTGGTTAAACTTTTATTCATTTCAGTACAGGACCATTGTCAACATCTCTATGCTCCATTGATTCTGAGATATGGTACTCAGCAGATTTTGAGTTCTATGTCTTATTGGTTTTAGATTGACAAGTATGCTCAGCGGGATCTGAAGAAAGGACTTCACTTGTATGGGACAGAAGGAAATATTGGCCTCACTAATGCATGGAGCATCATTCAAACAGATGTAAGTCTGAGCTCTCTCTTTTACCTCTTCCTCTTTACCTTCTGGGTTCTGTAACAGCATGTTCTGGGTGTGAACCTAATTAAACCTGCAAATCCCAAGCCACTCTCTCTCTCCCACTCAGTCAGCACATTAGCAACTAAACTCTCTGCTTTTTGTAGCAAGCAGCAATTTTTATTTATTTCTCCCTTGACAGGAAATATCTTCTTCCTTTTAGAAGGTTATATTAAGTTGATGCCTAAATAGCATGCAGTCCTGTGCTATGTGGAGGGTGAAGGAGCTGATCAGACAGGAAACACGCAGTACCTTCTCTTTAAAGTCAAAGGGGTGGCTTATGTTGGGATGAAGAGCAATAGCATAATAGCAAAGGACCTCTTCAACCACCTTTCCATTTCTGTTCTGTTTCCTCCCACTGCTACTGTTGTTCCCACTAGTGAGTCAAAATGGAAGCACACCACGGTGTTTGCAATCTCCTCCTACAGTCAGTACGTTTTCCCCGGCAGAATTCAATCATCCTCCATCACAGGTGGACTGGGGAGGTTTTTTGCTGTGTTGTCACTGTTGTTCCTTTGTCCTGATTCTCTGACAGCCCTCTGCCAGGGATCATTTGCTAAGGACTAATGAACGTTGTAGCTGGCTTCCTCCTCCTGTTCTTGTCCGAGGAAACACCCCCACTGACAGTTCAGGTTTATTAGCCCTGTACTTCTTGTTTTGTATTCAGTTCAGTCAGTTCTCCAGGGGGTGATCTTTCTGATTTCATGTTCTCTGCTTCTTGAATGGAAAAGTGTCCAGCTTTTCTTATGCTTTAGGCAGAAGCACTTGTACTGCCTAGGCCTCGCTCAAAAAATCTTGCATAGCTTTCTCAGTTTCTCCTCCAGTGGTGCAAGTGTGGTGCAGACAGGAGGGGTTTAGTCTTGCCTGATGCCTTCAATGGATCAAAACCTCTCTTAGTGATCCCAAAGTCTCCTCTTAGGGACAATACAAGGTAACAGGAGCAACAAGCTGCTAAATTATCTGAGAAATTAAAGATTTGAGATCACTAACAAAACAAAATAACTGATTTGCCAAACTCCATGTGCATCTTTGGGTCTGCAGGACCAGGCCATGTTGAGTGCAGTAGGTCACCCACAACACTCCTGTGTGTGAAAGACAAACAGCTCAGGTCCTGCAAACAAGCCAATTCCAGTCCTGCCTCCTAACACCTGCACATGAAAAGTTCTTTCAGTTACCTTTAAAAGGCCTCAGCATCTTGCAAAAATATTTTCCTCTACCAGTACTTTTTCCTTTTTCCAATACATCAAATATGAGAAGGCATCAATTACTGACAAGAGAAATGCATTTTGTGGTGCTAACCTGAGAGTAAGCCATGTGAAATAGAGATAAAATTTTTAATATCATTGCTTATATCCAACAGTATTAAAAAGTTTACTCTTTTACAGTTACTTAATTATGTCTAGTAAAAATGTAGTAAAAACACTAATATTAAAATGTTTGCAGTAACTATTAATCTGCTTTCAGTGACACCTGAAGAACTCTTAAAAGCATATAGCAAAGGTGGGGGGAAAAGCAGTTTTTGAAGGACTCAGGGAGTATGAACATCATACTTCTGCTCCCCTTTGTGTAAAATAGGTGCAACAATATATGCAATGTCTAGTTCACATAGTCACATTTTTTCAAAATCTTCACAAGCTGATTGGATTCAGAAAAGATGTAAAAGAATAATAAGAATTTTGGAAAGTGACATGGTGAGAAATTTTAAATACCTTATATAAACAGGCAAAGATGAAGCAGTGATGCAATTGCAGTCCTTAAATGAGAGCAGGAAGGAAAAAGCATTGGAGAGAAAAGAGCTCTGTAATTGATCCAAGAGCCAAAAACTCAAGTTAGACATATCTGGTGGTAGGATGCCATTGTACAGCAGCACAGTAGGTTCTTCTTCTCTAAAGAAGAAGAGGCTTTTTGCTTAAAGGAAATGGTCACGTTCAGTGACCAGCTTGGGTTTGAGGCAGGACTCGATAGTCTGTGCTTTGTGTAGTGCTGCAGATCATGGTCATTTGTCCTGATAATTCCTTTGGCCTTGAAACCCATTGTAGTTTAGAGAGTGCCTTATAGGTGTCAGATGAAACTCATGTTAGCTAACTCCTAGGAGCTCAAAAGATGACAAGAAAATGCCACCCCCTGGGCTGTGTGCAGCTCGGGGACATCACTCTCTCAAGGCCGCTGTGAAATGACCACATGCCAGCTTGGCAGTACCACAAATGTCAGAGTCATTGTGCTCCCCATGCTGGGCACTGAGGAGAACAGCAAAGAGCTCCCACAGATCCATTTTTGCCACTCTGCATAATTGGTTCTCACATGTATCTTTCAAAACTGTGTGGGAATAGACTATTGCAGAGGTGCAGCAAAGACAATCCCATCATGGTTAATTATGTAAAACACTTTGCAGTTGAATAGAGCTATCTAAATGCCAACTTGGGGGGGTTTGTGTAATAATCATTATCTCTTACATCCCTAATCAGTAGAGTGTAATCACTGATTGGAGGATTAGGGAGATACAGGGGATTTTCTGCAAGGGAAGTACCAGCCCAGGCTTGCTGTTTGCATTCTGTCTCCAAAGACTCTCAACAAAACCCACAGTAGAGCAACCACGTTGCTGTATAGGACAGTGTTTTTCCTAATGGGAGACATCAGTCATTGGTTGAGCCATGGGCTGTGTCTGGATGTGGATGGAAAACAGCAGCCTCACGAAAAAAAAGTGCCATGTGAAAAACATGACAGTAACAGAAATTGTAATGTGCCCTTGTTCCCTTTGCATTTGCACTCCTTCCTTTGTAAAATTATTTTTCAGAGTCTGAGCAGTGGTTAAAGCAGTATCTTAGACACACTGGCATAGTTAACTTCTCCCAAGATGTACTTAGCTAGAGACCATCTCCATCCTGCATTCATTAGGTACTACTATGTATGGCAGCTTGGGCTGAAAAAAGGAGGGAAGTTTTTCCAAGGAGCCACATTTAGATGGCATTTGACTTTCTGTGGGACTGGCCAGTCACAAATCAGAGGGGAGTTTTGACTGAGAGTGTGGATGCCCAGTGCACACAGTGATTTGTGAGTGGTGATTGTCTAAGTGTGAAAGGCCTGAGCACCTTTTGAGGAAGGTTTTCTTTTCCAAAGCCTTTGTGCCTTGAGAAATGGTTTTCCTCTTTTTAACAGAAGCCTGCCATTTTCACGAAACTGGAAACAAGGCAAAAACAGTCTTTTAAGAGGAAGTTGCAGTTTTGGCTGATGGCTGAGCTAGTCACATTGCCGATAAAGGAGTTGGGTTAAGCTGCAAACCTGCAAAGTGTATGAGAGGAAAGGCAGTGGACTCATTTTGCAGTCCTAGTAAGCCTCTAGGTCAGGGAGCTGTTTCAAATCAGAACATTCTATTGATTTCTTTTTAATACCTTCAGCTAACCAAACTCTCAGCCCTTCTCAATAGCATTTCAAACCTTAAAAGGATCAGAAACACAAGCAGATGAATTCTGAGTGTCGTGACCAAAGACTACGAAAGCTTACAAAGTGATTTTCAAACATGACTAAAATTCTGATAGTTCAGGAGGTAAGTTACCCTGAACTGCATTAAACTCCTTACCTACCAGGACTGGTTAAAGTCACAGGTGGAGATTATTAGAAAATGAGAAACAGGCATTAATTTTTAAAATGGTGCTTCATTCCCAACATCTTTGTGATCAATATTTGAGCACTTCTACTTTTAACTAACTGGGCAGTAATTTGAGAAGCATGCAGAAAACCTATTAGCTTCACTAAAGTGAGCAAATTCAGCTCACTTTTGCTGCTTTGTAATGCCTTTTCATGTCTATTTAGACCACTGTAACTGAGAAGAAATTTGACCCATCTCCCTCTTCCCCAGTCATTGATTATTAGATGAATCCATACTTTATAATTACTGCTGCAGTAATCCAAACCACCCATTGAACATAATTTTTAGAACAAAACTGTATTATTCACCACTTTTTACAGTGATGGAGGAAAAAGGTATAGAGGGCCCCCTAACCTGTCTGTAGTTCCTTGCCCCATTCACAAAACCAGAAAACAAGGCATTGCTTAAAAACTGTCTGCAACAAGGATTGAATCTGTTTATTTTCATGAGCCCTACCCCAGAGTGAGTCTGCAGGAATTCGTCACAGAAGATAAGGCTTACTTAGCCTTCACTATTGGGACTACCTGTAAAATATGTACAAGTGTCCAACTCCCTATCAGGAGTTGCACTGAGAAGCTTTTTTTAATAGATTACTCCCTTTTAAAGTGTCTTGGTCTGGGTACACCAAAATAAGCACTGTTAGTTTGTAATTGTTTCTAAAAAAATGTAAATGTTGAAAATAGGAACAGAACTAAGCAATTAGGCAACCTTGTGTAATTTTATCTCTTAACTTATGAAGGGAACAAGACAGTAGTGTAAATGTGACCAAAAAATGAATGTGGTTGTAGCAAGAATCAAGTCTTCAATGCTTTCATGGCTGGCATTGGCAGAACATCAACCAACCTTTGTGGTAGAACTAGCTACAGGAATTGCTGGTGACAGGCATTATCCTTCATGTGCCCTGAGCTTTCTCCATCCTCCAGGTGTAGGCCTGTCTCCAATTATCCCTGATTAGAAACCTTGCCAGTTTTCAAGAGAACATTGCTCTCAAATCTAAGAGGAGTCTAAAAAAAGTCCTCCAAATTCCCCTTTCTTCTAATGGTCCCTCATCTCCCTCAACAATTTGGCTGCTTACTGTTCAGCTGCATTAACCTGGGATAAATCAGTTGCTTGTCACATGATCCAGAATCACTCCTGCACTCTCTCTTTCTTGGACATCTATGGTGAAGTCTCTGAGTTTATTGAGCTCTCAGCTTATCTGCCTTTTTGGCTTCTAGCTGGACCCCTTTGCTGAATCTGAACTGGTGATCCATTCAATCCCATTGCTGCTTGTTTCCTCGTTCCTGCATCTTTGACCATGGATCAGTGCCCCTGCTCCCTAGAGATGCCAGTCATGGAACTTGGCCTTCACTGAGCAGTGCTCCCTCACTTGCTTCTGCACTCTCAGGTCTCTGTGGTGTTAGAACTCTGCTGTATCCATCACCTCATCTTCACTGGGGCTATGGATCGTCTGCTGCCTAATCCCACTGCTCATCCTTTGTCTTCCAAAGATATTTCTCCCGGTTACAGTTACAGACACTGTTTCTTCTAGTCCCAAGACTATTGATCCTGTGTTATGTCCTTTATTTACACAGTTTGTGTCCAACTGCAGCTTGTCTTTGCAACTGCATCCCTTCCTATCATCACCTTGTGGTTTACCAGGAATTTTTACTCTTTGGAGTCCCAATCGTAGTTCATGGCCTAGCCACCTCCTGCTTCTCAGGCTCCATAGGAGCAGCTGTCCTCAACCCATTAGTGAGCACTTGGCTACAAAACCCGTGCTTCATCTTCATCTCCTTAGTCTGTCAGACTGACACCTTCAGCCATGCATTATCATGGGGAGAAGGAGTCTAGTTCTGATTTATGCAAACTTGTGTCACTTGTGTTTGGCCAGAACATCACTCAAACGTCTCAGCCCTTACCGCTGCACTCTCTCCATCACAGATGAGCCACATTTGTAAGGCTTGCTGTTTACAAGCTGTCACTTCTCACTGTCTATCAAAGAGCTGCCTCCCGACTCTAATGATGACAGCCTGCAAGACCTTCTTGTTAGATTTCCAAATAAACCAGCCTTCCTCAAATGCATGCCATGTGTTCCAGGCTGCTCCTACCCGCTTTTGGGACCCGTTACACATGGACCTCCTGTTCTGTGCAGGAACATAGAGGAAAAAAAGAAAGGCACAAACTTTTTTTTCTAGTTTCATGTCAACTTGTAGAAAATAAAGCCTGTAAGCTTACAAATCAAACATTTGCAAGTGGAGGATTGAGTCCTACTACAGACCAAATCAAAATTTGGAGCAGAAACTTGGAGGGATAGATGTTAGTCCAGGAAAGTTTTCTGGCTTTTCCTTGACAGAAGAAAAACTTTGCTGTGAGCACTGAAATGTCTCTATCAAGGAGTACTTTCTGAGTGTTTGAAGCATCTTATGATGCATGAGGCAGCATGTGACACCTCTGCCCTCTATGGGTCTGGAGCGGCACATTTTGTGTGTGCAACAAGACCTGAACAGTTCAACTCTACCACAGCCTGAACTCTGCAACTATTATATAACAAAGGAAAACTCTCCCTCAAGCCACTGTAAACATCAGGATCTCAATCAGGCCTTTGGCTCTGGTGATGCAGATGTCTGCATGATTATGTGTCTCTCAGAAACAAGAGAAGTGGTCTCTATAGGGATGCGAAAAATACTCTTCAGGCTTATATAAAAATCACATTTAAAAAAATAAGATCTTGACAAGTAATTTTGGGACTATGGAGGTGGCTGGCATAGCCCCGGAAAAGTGTGAGGTACTGTGAACAGCAGAGAGCAGTTCTGCTGCCCAGTGTTGTCTGGTTTTACTCATTGGTGCTGAAGTGTCTAAATACCAACAAATTCATCCTTTTGCATAGGGCCAACAGATGGTGTATACATCTACATGGCAATGAGTCCTAGCTCATTTCCTATCACAGGGATAGACCAGTTCCCCAGGGGAAGATGGCCACAGAGCTATTCCCTGTACCACTGTGTGTTTCTGTACCTTTCATCCCCCTACCAAAGTCAAACAGACCTTCTGATTTAGCAGTGTTGTGATCCCTGCACACACTGTGTCGTTGTAGGCAGACACTTAAGGCAAAGCTATTACAGCAGCATCAGATGATGACATTAAAGAACTGCACCTCAGAGAGAAGGAAATGCATTTTTTGCTGACTGGCAAAGACTTTCAAAGGTGATTAGTAATTAACAGCTTAGTGAGAAATTCACCTTGTTTACTTCAAACATGATCCCAGAAGTAGTGGGCTGTGGAGATCCCAGTACCTGCATCTCTTGGGTGCTGCACCTGTATCTTTTTTGCTGATGAGCTGCAAACAACGGTTATAATTCTGATCAGTCAATAACTCAATCTCAGTGCTTGTCTGAAGTAGTCCAGTTTCAGCTCCTGCAGTATCCTCCCACTGGAAATAGGAGCCTTTGCTTCTTGCATCAACATTGGCTGCATACAAGGCCGTATTTACACGTAATACAAAAGAGTGGAGATGGAGAAAAGGGTCTTTTTGGGTAAAGTTGAGGAAGTACTGTAATTCTTTAAAATGTCAAGCCTCTGCTGGTGTAATTGAAATGCACTGAGTGTCAAGCTCCAGGAGGCAAAGTCAGAAAGGCAGAAGTCAGTGAGGGATCACACTTACGGTATCACCTCGGTTCCTCTTTTTCCAGTTCAGATGCTGTGGAGTCTCCAACTACACGGACTGGTTTGAAGTGTACAACACAACCCGAGTGCCAGACTCCTGCTGCTTAGAATTCAGTGAGAATTGCGGGCTCCATTCCCCAGGGACCTGGTGGAAAGCGGTGAGTAGCTCTGCAGCACACGGTGAAGGGCAGGCAGGTACTCATTTGCAGGGCTGCACAGAGATAAGCTGTGCACCTCAGTCATCTATCCTAATTCACCTTTCATCAGGTGCTTTCAGAAGGCTCCTGTTGAGCTGTGGCTTTTGATCTTCAATGAAACCCCGTATTTAGTTATTTTTATGAGCTAGTTTCCTTTCAGTAGGCTCTAAGCTGTTGTTTCACAGTGCAGACAGGTCCATTCCGACACTGATCTGCAGCACAGACTGGTGACATCCAGCTAGGAAATGGCAGGAATGTCCTTTTTCATGTCCCACCTACTGGGCTCAGGTAGCAATAAAGGCAAATGGTTCATGCATACACAGGCCATGGAGCAGCAGCTGTAGCTCATCACAGCCCAGGCAGTCCTGAGGCAAGAGGATTGTGAGGGCCTTGAGCACTCTTCTCCCACAAGGAGTTCTTCTTCAGGGGCTTCCACTGCACAGAAGAGTGCGAACTGTTCCACTGAGTTGCCAGCAGCATTTTTTTTTTTCTTGAGTTTCTGCACTTGCCTGTAATCAAATTCAAAACTCCATGGGATAATTTCCCTACAATGGCCTCAGCAAGATCTTTCTGAAACAGATAGTCAGAGCCTAAATATATCTCTGAAATTAGCTCAGCAATTCTTTGTGCTAATTACAGGTAGTGCAATTACACAGGAGGGGTGTGGAGTAAGGCCACCTGATGAAGTGGAATTACAACTAAGTTTTGCTGGTTCTAATGGTTTGTGAAGACAATAAGTAAAGCTCTCTTGGCCACTTTCTAGTGAGATTTCATATGCATGGATTGGTACAGAGGCTGAGTTCACATCAAACACAGCTTCCTTATACTTCTTAAGTAGCTCCAGGTAATTTTTTTAATGACTGAAAAGTTCTTCTATTTTATTCAAGGTGGCAAGAAAATCAGTGCAGGTAAACCTTCTGGTTTCTGATGGGCATTAATAGTTCTTCCTTTATGCATCCCTAACTGAAGGCTGAATGATTCTTGGCCATGAACATTTACAAGACAGGGGGGCACTGTTTTTGCAAAAGGTTGTCTTACAGACATTATTATTTAAAGAAAGATTTCACTTGGGCCAATTCCACCCTCCCCAAAACTGGGCCAGTAGAACAGGGCTACAGCTACTGCAGAATTTAGAGCAGGAAGAAAATAATGGAGGAGTGCCCATAGTGCAGTTTGAAATGGTGGAAAATGGCATGAAATGGACCCATGTGCAACAGAAGCAGCTACTGAGCCACTCGCACTGGGACTCTTGGGTTTCATGTCTCTGTTTGTTACAAGTGTTTATTTCCCTGAAATGTGGAGAAAATGAAAGCCTCACTGTAAGGTTCTGACTGCTTCTGGTTGGGTTTTAGAGGGCAAAGAGGACTCAAACCCAGTGCTTGTTTATTTGTTGTAGTTTAACTCCAGCTGGCTACTAAGCCCCACACAGCTGTCCGCTCACTTTCCCACCAGTAGGATCAAGGGAAGAAGCTAAAAAGGAAAAGTGAGAAAAGAGTGAGTTGAGCTAAAGACAATTCAGTAGGGAGACCATAAACCATGCTCTGTGTAAGCCCTGCTCAATGATAACAAAAATATCTCCAGATTATCAACCTTGTGTTCAGGACAAATCCAAAATCCAGCCCCATACCCACCACTGTGAAGAAAATTAACTCTGCATCAGCCAACACCAGCAGAGTATTTTTAGTTACTGGCTGAATTTATATGCAGTGCTCATGCAGCATTTGGGAAGTGCACTTTCTTGTGTCACTGGAATTAGCACTCCATGTTCAAGTTTCAACCCAAAAACACAGTGTAGTTGTTCCAGCACTGAAATTATAATCCAGGCTACCTAGCAGCTTGGTCAGATCCATTTTTTTCTCTGGCTGTATATTTCCAGGAGATTAGAGCTGTATTTATTGTTAATACAATATTCTTGGTTTGTTTTTATTTTTTAGCCTTGCTATGAAACTGTGAAAGTATGGCTCCAGGAAAACTTACTGGCAGTGGGAATCTTTGGATTGTGCACAGCTATGGTGCAGGTACAGTTTAATATCAATTTTCAAATCCTAACTAATTGTAACTTAGTAACCATAGATTCAGGTATATACTCTGCTCAAGCAGGTTTTAAATCTCGCAGAATTTTCCTCTACCATCATGCAAAATCATCAAGTAATTTGTGTTTTGCTTTAGTTAAAATACTGTGTACAAGACACAGACCTAAGAATACTGCACAGCTGGCACTTTATCAAGTGGTTTATTTAAGACTGAAACTGGACTTGGTAGGGGAGACTGGACTCCAGACCCCGAGTCAGGGTAGGATAAATTGCCTTTAGGGTGCCTGTATTTGTCCAGTTATTCTCCAGAGAGAACTTAGGCTAAATACCCAGCTTGAACATAGTCTGGAGGTAACCTAAGTCTTCAACTGCATCCCTAGGGTAAATTACAAATCAAGATGTGGTGCCCATTAGTCAACCCTGCCAATAAACTCAGTAGGTATGATCGGTGTAGACTTGCCTATCAGATTTTTGAGTTGCAGTTCTTTTCACTGTGACTTTGGTCAGAGAAGAATCTGTTGTCCATCACTGTATTTCTTAGGTGCCTGTGCCTTTAACCCAGCCTGCTGTGGTTGTGCCAGTCTAAGCACCAGTGGCACAGCTTGAAGATACACAGGTGAATGTTGTGCTGGAGCTCAGGCTGGTCAAAAGTCCCTTTCCCAAATTCAGTGAAGACCTGGCTTATTTTTCAGCTCCCCCTCTCTCACATCCAACATGCAAGCACAAAGGATGGCATTGCTAAGCTAATTAACACCATATAACTGCAGATTAACCCATGGTTGTTTGGTTTGGCTGATTTTAATTTTTCCTGATATGCCATTAGCAGCAGCAAGAGAGAGCCTGGGATCAGTATTCTACTCACATTCCCACTAAGGACAGATTAGGCAGAATGGCACATATCTTCCTCTCTCATATGTCATGTATTGGCTGCAGCTTATTAATGCAAATGCCTGTCGCCTCACAAGCCCAAATTGAGTAGAGTTTGGGGTTTGTTCCAGTATTGTAAGCAGATATGCTTAGAGAAAAAAAAACACAAGATCATATGGCAGACAGACAATTTATAACTGTTGTTAATATATTACCATAATTTAAAAAACCAAACTTATCTTTTGAGCATCCATTCAGCATTTAAAGTATCTTTAAAGGACACACAAAAACCCTCCAGCAGCCCACAGTCAGAGTCCTTCTCATAAATACCCTAAATATAATAAAGTTCTAAGACAATACTATCTGACAGAAAGACATTGCTAGTTTGCATGGGAGGGAACACTTCAGGCAATTTAAAAATGCAAATTCATATTCCAAGTAAATGCTATGCAATGCAGGGAAGACACCTCAGAACACAACGGATATTTAGTCTGCCTTCCAGCTGCCTGGTGTGATTGAATCTACTTGATGACAAAAGTTTCTGTGCACTGTCACCTAAAATGAGCTGGGCTCCCTCTTTGCTGCTGTTTCAGTTTTGTTCTGGCCCATGGCATGTGACATTTTTCATGTTAAGCATTTTACAGAATCATGCAGTGACATAATTTGAAGGACGTACAGCACAAGCAACAGAAGAATCTTCCTCAGTTGTGCATGCTTCAAATTATAAACCACGTTCAGCCACCACTGTTTTGTTATGTAGCTGTCCCCAAAGGTGTTCCTTTGCCAGGAAGCAGAAGGCAGAGTGCAGAGACATTTCCAAAAGGCCAGTGCTCGCTATAAACAGCACACCAAAACCTAATAATCTGATTTCATTGTGGAACAGTGAGACTTGAAGATTAACAACTTTATAACCATTTTTTTCTTCATAAATATAATACTGTCTGTGTGTATTCATATATTCTTTTAAAGTACTCATTAACAGGAACTATTATTCATGTAAAGACTAAATTTAAAGTGGTCAAATTAAGTGCTTAAAACAGAATTCATACCCTGAAATTTTCTACCTGGCAGACCTTCATTTCAGTGACAACTCTTTAGAGTGGTGTTGCAAAGGGAAAAAGTAACAAGCACTTAGTACATTCAGCCGGAAGGAAAATAAGACTCTCTCCCCCATCCTCTTTAGATGAAGTAATCTACCAAAGGCAGCACAACAGGTCAGTGCTTGGCTGGGAGAAGAACCCCCACCTCCCTGCTGCTTCTCTTGAATAGGCTGAGTAGAAAAACACATCCATTGTTGATGAGGCATTGATGGCCATGATTAATGCATGTTCAGTCTCCAGTGATTCCCCCACAGGGACCTGTGCTCACACACACTTGGAAAAGTAAAGTACAGTCAAGTAAACCACAGCATCCGTAGGGCCAGGGATTAACCCAATGTCTTTCAAAACAGTTACAGGGATACCCACACAGCTGTGGATTGCTACTATAAAATATTTTCAAGCAAAAGGCATCCAAATCTTTTTCAATATACCTCTTCCCAGTATCTGGTGGCTGCTCTTGATGGAGAAATCAACTCTCCCCTGCTCTCACTGTTCATTCTGTAAGACAGCAATAAGGATAAGGACAAAAGGCAGACAGACTCCAGGAATAGAACAAGGACATGAACAGGCAGGAAAAGCAGTATGTGACATGTCCTCCTGTGTGTGAACAGAACCAGTGTCATGCTTTTCTCTTTTTATCTTGTTGATTATAAACAGGGGTTTTCTACTTACTGACAAACAATTGTTGTTTCTTTTCTCTTAGATTCTGGGACTCACCTTTGCAATGACCATGTATTGTCAGGTAGTCAAGGCAGACACCTACTGTGCATAGATACCATTCCCAATATTTTTGCTTCTCCTCCAAAAGGACACAGGAGAAATCTCCTTCATGCTCATTCATCTGACCTTTTTTTCCCCCCTTTGTACTATAAACTGTGTATAATGCTATCTTTCTGAAGATTTTGTGAATCACCCCACTTCACTGAAGGAGGAAGAAAAGAAAGTCAGTACTTGAATTGGCACAGGTAAGAAGCAGCCTTGTCTTTAAGCAGAGGAAAACCAAAAAAGCAATGGTTCCTTTTCCATGGCCTGTGGCAAGGCAAGAGAGGCTGCTTATGAAGGGCTGACTGCAAACCCATATTAGGAAAAGATGGCACTGAGGCAACCTCTGCAAAAGCTGCCAGGCTGCCTTCCTGCATTTCCCAGTCTGGAAGAGACGATGTAGAAAAGAAATGTTCTTCAGCAAGAAGGTACAGAGTAGCTAGCACTGAATGCAGTTGTAATTTACTACAGTTTGCACACAGCTAAAATCAAGATCAAGCAGCCCTGCCTTCAAGTGTCTCAAGATGATTTTGTAGCCAGGAGAGGATCTTCTTCAGAAATACACTGTTTTAAAGGAGTATTTTTAATCTTACCTGCTGCAATGTCAGGCTTTTAATCAGAATCTGTACAGTGAGATCCTGGCTGTTAATGGAAAACAATATTGGACATTGCTTCACTTCCTAATTGCCAGTGGCATATAAATGGTTGACTGCATATGTTATATATATTACATTCATAAACACATACTTTTCTGAAAGGAGGTGAAAATACCCAGCATCTACTCTCAGAAAGGGGAAACCTTTCTATCCTATTTTACATTCCAACTGAAATAACCAAGTATTATTTCTTGTACAAGGCACTATCACTTATACCTCTGGGAAACAAGTAATTACTTTCAGCTGTATCTTCATTTCAGTAAACAACTTGTGAGTGGGCTCTCTCTGTCAGTCTACTATGGTTTTATTTTTTACCATCCCTGTTTCAAGCAAGTCTGCCAAAAGATATCACTCATTTCCACACTTGAAGATGTGTACGAAGCTGTCAGCTGTTTCTTCCCTGAATGTCACCATTTCATTAATTTACTTTGGGATAACATCATCTACAGGTATGATAGAGTTTGCCTTGCTGAGGAAAAATCTTTCGTACATTGCTCATTTTTCTGAGAGTTATTAAGGCTTCAGATGCTTTTATGCTTAGCTTTTTTTTTCCTCCTAGCTGCACACTGACAACAGCCAAGACACATCAGTCTCTGTTAAAACTGGAGTCACTTCTCAGTGCTCTTTTTCAGATTCATTTTGCTTCACCTAGCTGCTGCCTAGAATATAATCCACACTTCCTGGAATATCACAGAAATTTGCAGAAATCAAAACCATAACTTTCCTTAACTGGGGAGCAGCCACTCATTGATAACTGAAGTAATTGATGTAGTGCCCTCCTACGCACATCTTCTGCTGATGAGGTTAAAAATCAGATGTGTCCCGTTGTTCAAACAAATAATTCCCTGCCAGCAAACAGCTCCAGGTAGTGCATGTGTGCCAGGGAGAAGCTGAAGCACCCTAGGGAAAGGACACAGCAGGGAACAGGCAAACAGAGCAATGCAGATGGCCTGCTCCCTTCAGCCAGCATTTGAGGAGCTCTCAGCAACTGTCACTTAGAGCAGAGAGCTGTTTTCCCAGGAAGATGAGTGCAGCCATTCCTGCAGATTGGAAGCATGCATCAAGCTGATAAAGAAACTTACCCTGCTTACAACAGCAGGTCTCAGCTCTGAATGACATTTTGCATGCTTTGATTGAAAGGCAATTTGCAGCACAAAGCTGGACTTGCCAACCCACAGCCTATTGAGCAATCTCCTTTACACCCATAACTAACTCTTTTCTGGATCTACATTATTTGACAGATTCCCTCTCACTCATTAAGATTTGGGGATTTTTTTTGTCTCTTTGCTGAATTCCTGCAGTCTTCTCACTCTCAGGCATGAGCTACTCCATATTTTCTGGGAAATTGCTTAGGACAGTCTGGTGTTTAAAGGAGCATTTATCTTCCAAACTGTTACCCCCATGGGGCATTTAGCTGTGCAGGCTAAGGTAAAAGTAATGTATTACTTATGTGTATTTTACATGGCTTCCCAAACACTATCACACCTCCCCAGCACCTGTCATGCAAACAAGCCCAAAAAACCCAAGCTGAGCAAGTAGGCCACACACAGGACCTTGCACTCAAAGCAAGAGGCTGATTCCACATGTTGCAATCAGCACAGCCTCCATGTTCTGTGCTTCTTGAGCTCAGGCTGACCTGCAGACTGTCCTGCTCTGCAAAAGATGGTGTAAGTTTGTTCCTTCCCTCTCTCTACTCTGTTCTTTTCTTAACCTGCACAGACAATTTCAGGTTAGCTGTACCATTAGTTCTTGCCTTGGTTTATAGTTTGTACACAGGGGTGCTTCTGCTGACAACTCCCGAGTTTCTACCACTGAAAAGCAGCATGACAGAGTGATGAATACATTCATAAAAAATTGATTTTTTTTTTTGAGACAGATAAAAGGTAGACAAGTCTATTTGTAGTGATCCCTGCCATTAAAAATTAACAGAGACAGCAGGCTGATGATGGCTCAGTTGATGGGAGCAAACCATTGTGCAGAACTCCCACAGAGAGCAACTCTCATCAATTTGCTTGATGCTGGTGTAGGGAAAAGAGAGATCACATACCCTTCTCCTGTGAGTTTCACAGTAACATGTGCTGAGCTGTTAGAGAACACTTCTAGACTTTAGCTAAAGCTTCAGTGGAAACAAAATATGAGAAGCAGACTGGAGATAAGTCACATTTTGTGGTTTCCTCTATTCCTCTAATCATTTTCCACAGTTTAGGTGTCCTTAAAAGATAAACTGCCTTGGTTTTCAAAAACAAGTACCTAAAGGGACTATATGCAACACTCACTTTGTAAATCCCAGTCACTGCAACAAGAACATACAGTTAGGGAAAAAAACCCCAAAACCCACAAATAAAAAACCCCAAGCAGACAAACAAACAAAAAAACCCAAAAACCCAGATCACATATTGCTGCTAATAATTATTTTTTATATACTATCCTTCCACTACCAACTGAGATGCTACTGCAACTTGTTCATAATTTGAACTGGACTGTTTTGTATACTTGATGTTATTAACTCTCTCCACACAGACCAAACAGCTGGTACTGTGCTTACAGCATTACCAGCACAATCCAATTTCATACCTCTCAACACACTGCATATAACAAGCCTCAGACTTACCATATTTTCTTAAGAGCACTGCATCCTTTCTCTGCTGACAAGGTCAGAAGATTTGTGATGTGTAACAACAGCCTTTAAAAAAAAAAAAAAAACTACAAAAAAACCCACAAAAAGCCAAAAAAAAAAGACAGATCCATTTTACACATAAAACTTCACATTAAACTGGATGATTATATATAAGTAACCTGTAGTACATAATATCCATTTGAAAGGCTGCTGATATTGAATGCAGGCAGAGCAACACAGAAGTCATTCCAATTGCTTCTATTAGTGTCTTGTCACTTTTAGTAAAGCCTTTTATATTATTGTGACTTCTTATCTTTAAACATGAAGGAGGACTCAATACATTTAAATTAAAGACAGAACCAAAGGCAATAAAGGAATACTCCTGATTTATTTTCACGGCTGTTTCTGCTTAATAACAAGATATGAAGGCACAGGGCATGTGGCTGAACCTACTGAATTCAGCAGCATCAGGATTTAGCTTTTTAGATTCAGTCCAGTATACTTTTGGCTTTCCATCTTCACAATTAAAAAACAAAACAACAACACCACCAAAATACACAAAACACATTTAATAGAATATGATTTATTTTCATATACTGTCACTAGCAGCCAAATCTTATTACTTATACAACAGAATTACTTTAGCTCCTCATCTTACCGTGCACAATCACTGAAATTCACTTTGGTTTTCCTCCTCAAATCAAACAAACTCATAAAAGTTTATTATTTGATCAATAATTAGCATTTAAATGCAGCATTTTAGGATTTATAACATGGAGAGGAAGCAACTTCACAGAAACTGTAAAAATACTCTGTCCTGCATCAGCAATAGGGCTAAGGGATCCCACCCAGACCCTCACTTCTCACAAACTAGTAAGAACTGGTCACACTGAGTACACCTGACTGGGCTGCCTCTTACACCCTCCCAGGGTAGGACAGGACGTTGTCAGCATGGACATGGTCACAGCCTTTCAATTAACCCTTGGCTTCAGTGTTGTGCTACAAATGTGGCACCAAAGGTAAGCAACAGAAACCAGCAGTTGATTATGGTATTTATTTTAAACCCAGACTCTTTATTTACTCTAATTTATCTGCAAGAATTTGCTAAGTGTAAATGATCTGCATAGATACTGAGTTAGACAGTTAGAAAACAAGGGACTTGCCATGGGAAATCTTGTTTGGATTCCATTTTGAATTCTCCCTTGTCACTGGTATCTTACCACAGTGGGCAGGTCTCCTCTGTTCTTTGGATTTTGTTGCTGCAATTACAATGGTACATTTTTGTGCATTCATATAAGGAACAAAATTTAAAATATACATTTTATTTTTTAAAAGTTATTAAATATTCTTTAAAGTTTACAACAGAATGTCTTTTGTATTTTTTATAAGCAACTGCACTACAAGCTAAACAGTGATTCTATACAGACCCAAAGATGTGTGTGTGTGCAAGTGCACACACGCACTGTATGCAATTTAACAAAACCCTACAGTGTTCTACTTTGTCATTTCTCATTACCTTTGATTTGACCTAACCTTCCTTACAAATTTGTTTTTATTATTATTAAAGTGGCTTACCTATTCCCAGGTAAATTTATACCCCTCTTTCCTCTTAAGGGCAGGCAACCTGAAATTATGTGGTAGTCGATAACAATTCAGAAACTACTGGTAGATCAGGTTCAGTGTTAAAAAAATATTCTGACCCCAACCAAATTATTTTGTGTTGACAACTTGTCTGTTACTGATAACCTTGAAATAAAAGGACTTCTTTTTTTCTGAGGTAGTTGCTTACATTCAGAAATCACATAGAAAAACTTGAAAAACTAACACCAGAATGTTTTTAAATTGAACAACTAGGAACTTACACTGTGTCAGATCAGAAGAATGTCTGGTTAGCCAGGTATGTTATCTGCAATCATGTCTAACAGTACCTTTATTTTAATAGAATTTGTTGTGCCCTACAGGTCAAACAGCTTCACAAGTGAAATTGCCTCTAAACTGTGCATTCTGAAGAATACCACAGGTGTACTGTTAAAATTGTAATGGGAGAAGTAGAGACCCAGAAGTTGTAGAGGTTTTTTTGCATGAAACATCACAAGGGATAAGCCTCACCTTTGGTTAAAGTTTCTTACAGCTCCCTCTGTTTAGGAGAGATGTTTACATTACTTGAATTGTCTTTATCACATTAAGTGCACCACTAGATGGTCTCATCAACCACACCCATATTTAATTACTTTCTGACTTTGTGAAACTTTACAATTTAGTCTTGCAGTATAGCAGTGAATTTCAATGTCTTCATGTTGCATTTAAAGTATCCTTCTTACATGGATTTTAACATGTTGCTATTCAATTTAATTTACCATTGGTTCAATACGTTAGGAATGATGACTTCATGATGCTTCCAGAAATATATGGGCAGCAGTACTACCTTTCCAGCTTAATTTACCTTTCCAGAGGTTAACCCTGGGTAATTGAGTACTCTGTTGACTTTCAAGATCCCATTGTTTCTAACAACTAAGCCCAGCATACCCTCCCCCAGTAACTATTGGGGTTGTTTTGCTTTTGTACTAGGTTGGCATAGACAGAGCTATTCCTACTTTAATCAACAACTAGGTGACATCCTGCTATTTTTCCAAAGTACACTTAACACAATATCAGGCCCAGCTGATTATTCTGGCTGTGTAAAACGAAGTACTTTCTGTCTGCCTGATGATAATTTTCAAAGAGATTTAAGGGCAGCTTACGAAGCTTCATCCGGTTTTGTCTTGACACATCTAAAGAGCAAAACACAGAGCCCTATGTTCCTTATCTTACCATGCTAAAAACCCCAAACAAATGAGAAATCTGTCAGTAATAACTCATCTGGCAATGCCATTTGAAAGGCTGTTTTCTGAAATCCCATTAGTTGCCTATGGTAGGTCACTTTACCCTAGGCCTTGCTTCCCTTTCTCCCCCTGCAATGAACTGTTTCCCCATGGAAACACTGTCTGGTCACTAGAAATCCTGGGGTTTGTTGACCTGCAAGAAGAGCTCAGTTTACATTCCTCCCTCCAACAGCCAGAAAACATTCAATATCAAATCTACACCAGTATGTGTTGGACAGATAAACAGAAGTTCCAAATCTTAGGATGAGGGCTTTTAAGGAAGAAATAGCTGATCAGTTGAACTGATTTTTTTGAACAATCCTTGATATCTTTTATGCAGAAATCATTTAGGTAGAACAAAACATTTTTGTTACTATAGAATTGCTTAACAGAGTAATCCCTGTACTTGCAATTAAAGAAAAATTTGAAAGGATGGGATAATTATCCACTGTAAACTTCCCCTTATATTCCCATGGCACTGCTAATACAGAGTATATTTCAAATCACAGGCAACAAAATAAAACATGTAACTGTATATAGTTAACACATAGAAAACAAAACTCTATAGGAAGCAAAATACAGCATAAAAAGGTCACAACTGTTAGTATATATTGCTTATGTGTCTGTGTCTCATATGGACAGTGACAGGAGTTTCAGGTCTAAAGCATTCATCCTGAAGATTAACTAAAAATTACTGGAGAAATACAGGGGTTTCAGGAACTGGTTTCTCAAAGTCTATTCAGGTGCACCTCATCATCTCCCTCCTCCACAAATGCCCTTTTTTGGCCCTAAAGATTAAGTCCATCACTGCTCCAGCCCTTCCACCTCTAACATTAAATCTGCTGTTCTGCACACAAAATACATGGTCAGTCACAGTCCCAGTCTGTCAAATGTGCAGGGGATTCAGTTGCTCGACTGTATAAATTTTCTGGTAAGACATGTTATGTTGGTGTTACGAAATTCAGGTTTGATACTGATTTAGGAGACCACAGTCTCTAGAGAACAGAGCAGAGTAAGTACTGTGACCGAGTAATTCATGCAGCCTGGTTCTGGACCTATGTAGTGAATGAGTCTGAGTTGCTCTTAATGTCCTCAGTTCCTTGATGCAAACCTGCAAATGGCTAGACAAGCACTGTTATCAGGCAGAACTGTCAGTGGCTGTTTAGCATGCTCCAGACGGACTAATGCTGCAGGGATTCTGTTTCCATTTTTTTAAACCCAGTTTACCTTGGAAACATGTTCAGTGCTATTATCAGCCACAGATGCAATTAATGGTTTCTGATATTGTATCTCAGCTTGAATAATCAGCACACAGGATATTGAAGTAAAAAAAGCGCCTCATCCTAGAAATTATGCATTTGTTCTTTTGAAATGCTCACCTGCACCCACACACTCTTAAGGTGACTAAGGCAGCATATGCATCCCCACAGTTTGTACTGTGACAGCCCAACTATCCAAAATATTTTTTCTAAGTATTTTTCTTCTAAAAGTGTAAAAGGGTTTTTGTATAATTCTCAGTTCTCTCATTTCAGGCTGTCATTTCTCAAGAAACAAACCCTCTCCCTCCATTAAGAGAGTTAGAGCTGTTTGCAAGCTCAATTAGGAGGAAGCATTTGCAAATACTCCAGGAAAAGAGCACTCCTGCATGGTACTGATTCTAGTGCTATTCTGGAACCCCATCTCTCACTCTATAATCCAACACCAGGCCTTTTATCACAGTCAAAGTCACCAAAAGCTTTGTTATGATCTCAGACCACCACACAGCCTCCCTCCTTCCCTCCCCACCGATGGCCTCATGTTAATTTCATTTGAAAGCCAAGCTGGCATTAGTTGAACAGGGAGGCTGTGTGGAAGTACTAATTGAGCTCTTTGGGTAAATTCATCATGCTGTAAGCTCAGCTGCAGGAACTGGACACACAAATGTGTTACAAACAGTAATATATCCCCCTAGAAGCCAGAGGTACTTTGACTATTCTGGTGAACAGCTTAGTTACGGTCTCTCAAGGGCAGAGTTGCCTCATGATTGAAAACACTCCTACTTTTGGGGGAAGGACAGAAATTGTGAACTTAGACCTGTGCACAACGGAAGGAACTGTGGATTTGCAAATGCAAACACAATAGAGTACATGGACTGAATCGATGTGTCATATAATTACTAACTCACTTTCCCTGAACAAAGTAATTCACCAGCTTGGAAGTACAGCTTGTTGTCATGGAACTTGCTTGATATTTGGTGCTAATAAAAACTGAAGTTTTAAATCTTCCTGTGAAGTCCGTGCATTGAAGTTCTTCCCTATTAAACACCTTCTTATTCCTGACTGTGCACCACAGCTGGTTACCCTGACACAAAACATCTTCATTATCAAAAGGTCCTTTGAAATAAGTGCTCACAGGTTTCAAAGAAGAATTATCACAGGAAAAACTGGCACAATTAAGAGTTTGCCGCAAACCACACTCTTATTCCTGATGGAATCAAGAGTAAATGTACATTAGGAAAAAAATCTACCTGCATGTGTTCTTCTCCAAACCAAAATATTTAACATTATTGAAAAATGCTGAGGATGAGCTACATCTGCAGGTCCTGAGGGAACTGCTAGATAAAAGTAGCTGAGTCACTATGCATCATCTTTGAGATCCATAACAGTGCAGTAAAATTCCCACTGACTGGAAAAGGGGAAATGTAACCCCATTTTTATAAAGGGAAAAGTAGGATACCTGGAAAACTACAGGCCCATCAGTCTCACCTCATTGCTCAGCAAAATCATGGAGCAGATCCTCCTGGAAAATATGCTAAGGCACGTGGAAAATAAGGACATCTGGGGCCAGCCAACATGGCTTCACTAAGGAAAACAGTGCCTGATGAATCCTGTGGCCTTCTCTGATGGGCTTACAGAACCCATAAGGGAAGAGTGACTGACATAACCTACCTGGACTTGTACAAAGCTTGACACTGTCCTGTACTACCTTGTCTCTAAACTGGAGAGAAACTGGTGCGATGGATGGACCACTCAGTGGATAAACCACCACCTGGATGGTCACTCTCTGAGTCCAAGAGACCAGTGAAGAGTGGTGTTCCTGTTGGAACCAGTAATGTTCAACATCTTTACCAGCAACATGGGCAGTAGGATAGAGTCTCCCTTAGCAAATCTGCAGACACCAAGCTGAGGGGCAGTTAACATGCTGGAGAGAAGAGATGCCATCCTGAGGTGTTGTGACAAGTAGAAGAATTATAAAAGAAAGGCCTCATAAAATCAGGCCTGCTCTATTAAATTAATAGCTAGCCTGTCATCCCTTCCAAGTGCAGTTAAGCAATTTGCAAGTTCCCATGCAAAAACAATCTTGGTATGAAAGG